>VDFB02281492.1:607529243-607595223 GCA_007258455.2 Sequoia sempervirens | reverse complement strand
GGGGAGGGGGAGGTAGACAGGGATAGGTGAGATAGACCACTGATTTCTTCATGCCATCCACTACTTTTCACGACCGTAAATAATGTGGGCTCAACCTATCAGCGTAAGTATTGCACCTCATTGGGGTGCAAGTGCTAGTAAGAGTTATCTCAAATTTTTAACAAGTGTCACATAGTGGCTAGTACTTGTGTTTATAGTATTGTAATTTTTTTTTTTAGATTTGATAAAATTAAATGTAATTTTTATTAATGTCAATACAAATAAATGTAAGTTTATTTAAATATAGTGTTTTAATATTGTTAATTAGTTAAAGTTAGAATTTATTGTTGGGGTTAGGGTTAGGTTTATAGTTATGGATAGTGTTACAACCATAGTAAGGATTAGAGATAGGTCTACGATTAGGATAATGGTTTAAAATTTATTGTTAGGGTTAGATTTTATTTCTAGTATACACATGTGAAACTAAATTTCTTCATTCAAATCAATAATTGTTAATATTAACAAACCAATGATTATAAATGGTATGATTTTTTCAAAGTCCATATGAAAGAGTAAACACTTCTATATTTTTTGTGTATGCTATTTTGAATTGACATTTCAAACCACACTCAATGATTCATCATAGGAAGAGGATAATGAACAAGACCACATTGCTGTGAAGTTCCTACCAAATGGTGGCAGAATGGTTTTGTTATTTATGGTGTTGCAATCTTTGTCATTTTTTAAATTGTTTTTTATTACTGTTGTGTAATATTTGACCTTATTATTGCTTCTAATTGATGCTCTATGTATCCAATGTCTCTTGTAATGCATGATTTGAGATAAAAATGTGAAAACTTGCAAATATAATTAATGAGTAAAATAGAGATGCATAAAAATTGATAAACTATACTACTAATTGGCACAAGGAATGGAGAATACATTATTTAGTCTCAAATTTTGTAGTTAATCAAGTGATGTGGAGCCTTGATGAAAGTTGATAGGTATATGAATCTTAAGATAAATAACATGAATTAGCAAAGATGCAAAATTGAAGTAATATTGTGTTGAAAATATAGATTTTGCATCAAACAATGAAATTAAAGAATATGGAAGGCTCAAACTAACATCTTTCTGATGCAATGGTAGGTAGATTGATGATATTTAAGTATTTATAAGCATTACCTATGCACACAGATAATCAAACAAAGCATAGTAAAAACTGATAGAATCTTAAGAATTGTAGTAACATGGAATCATTTGCAAATAGCATATGGTTATTAGTAGAAAGTAATCAATGATAATCATTGGTTGTAGATCCCAACTAGAAGATAACAAGAAGGCCCATTTGTTGGAGTAATAAAGTCATCACCTAATTCATTAATTAATCCTTAATTAATTGAATCACTTTGTGCTTTATTACACTTAAGCTAAACTTAGGAGTGCTTTTATTTCATTATTTGCTTTAATTAATTAGTTTTTTTTGCATGATTAAAGCCTTTAATATTAGAACATGTTGTATCATTCATTCCTATGAGGACACTTGTCATGTTCCAATCTAACCCTAATCTAGGGTTAGCTTTCATCCTTTTCATAAGGATTGATTCATTATAATTATTTTTAATTCTCTATAGCAACATATTCAATGTTGTAGTTGTTCACATAATGTATATTTGATGTTTTATTAGATCTGAGTTGTTAAGCAATAATATCTTGCTTATTTCTTCATAGTGTGATAGGTTTATCATTGTAGGTGTTTCATGGGAGTTGTGGATTGAATTAGTCAATTCCAACATGGTATGAGAGCACCAGATCTATAGCTGCCTTGTCCACTTCTTTCAAAGAAATCAACTCATGCATTAATATTCATGATTTGTGGTCAAATTTTGAGCATTCCATTGAATCCAGAGCTGTTAGAACAGTCCGGTTTTCATTTTGTTTCATCGAAGAAGACCTCTATTTGTCAGATTTTTGAGGGTTTGAAGATACAACAAATTTTTTCCAAATATGGAGGTGGGTGAAAAATTTGGGCACTTTCAGCAGAAACACACACCAAAATCACATTTGGAGTGGCTACAAACCTTAAGATTGGCTGTTGGTTTGCTCAAATTTGAGCAGTTGCAATGAAAGGAAAAAAAATTTAGAGGCACGCAGATCCGTACAAATCTAGGTGCCTCAATTTATGTGCACAACAGGTACAAGTTTATTCTAATTTCTGAAGTTTTTTTCCTCAATGATCAAAAAATCTCCAGGTTTTATATTTTTTTCCTACAAACACAAAAAATTATTATCAAAATTTTGTTTTTGAAAAATTCAAAAAAACAAATTTTTTTTTGAAATCAAAAAATAAAAGCATAGAGAATATCCCTATTGCATAGGGAATATTCCCTACATTGTTCGTATCAAGGGTAACTACATTTAACAAGGTTCATTTGACCTTAAAAAAACTCAATGACGGGCTCCTCCAAACAAACGATTGGCAGCATAAAAATCCTGAGCAATAGAAAAATCAAGTGGCAGTAAAAATTCAGCTGAAATCTTCAGACATTCTGGCATCTAAAAAGAAATAGTGGTGACCAGAATGTTAAAAAAGATTCTCAAAATATTTAGGCAGAATCAGGGAAAACTGACTGTTGTCAATTTTTTCAAGCAGGGGCACTTTTTGGCATTGACGGGCATCCAACAGTCAAATTTAATGTAGGAAAGTGTTGACGTCAACTAATGTCATCATTCAAATGACCACTCAACCCCCCTCCTAGCCTTGATTTTCCCTAAATGAACAATTTTTTTCTTTTTGGCATAATTTGGGCATACGATGTCAAAATCGAGCATACGAGATATCGTCGGAAATCTAGTTCCATGAAATTTATAATGGTGTAGATCTCATCATTAGATTTTTCCATTGGTTCCTATTATTCTCAATAAAATTCAAATATTCATTTTGTGCTTCTGAGCTTGTAACTTTTTTCCTGTATCTCTAATTTTCATGGTCCAAGCGGCATTGGAAAGGTATTTTAGAGCTCTTGAAATCTATACATGCACTTTTTCCAAAATTTACCCTAGGTAAATTTTATTCTATATTTTTTGTTTTCACACTTTGCTTAATTACTTGGACGTCTTGGCACCTAGAAAGGAACTATTTGTGTGAGATGACACCATTTGATCTACTTTATTAGTACTGAGGGTTTTAGTCTATAATTTTTTCATTTGAGTGAGTATCATGGGTTTTTCTGTTCACCCTTTAGTTGTAATACTAGAACAAGATTATTATGAATTATAGGCAAAGGGCATACTTACATATTGTAGGTGCCTTAATATTTTTCCTCATTTATACAACCTCATACCTGAACCAAACACACTAGGGAGAAAAATAGGTTAGGATATCATTAGAGATCATTTAGTAGGACTTATATGTTCTAGTGTCGTTTTGACACTATGTGTGTTGCATCAGACACTGATTGTCCCCACACACTTTGGACTCATATTTGGGAGATCCATGGAGACCCCAATCTCTCTCCATACCCAGAGGATCTTGCTTCAAATTGTCTCTTACCCATGGCTACTACAGATTGTATACCCATTGATGATTCTCCATTAGAGGACTTAGAGTATCTACCAGGTCTTGCACATTCTAATGGATTAGAGGCTTGTCTCCTAGTTCCTACTCTTGAAACTTAGATTACACATGCATCATCTATTGTTCTTGATGACATCCATATTGCCACATTGGCCCCTATGGATTCACTTCAACATCATGACCATCTTGGTCATTCATTTTCTGCTACATCATGGGATTCTTGTCTTGTAGACACATCATTGTTTGTTGAGTCTCATGTTGCAGATCTTAAGGATTATATTGAGGACATACATTTCCTCTATCTTGATAGTCAGATTATCACTGTACACCCACCATTATCAATGCATTAAGATGTTGTATTTTAGGATTCTTCACAATAGTTTGAATTTGGCATCATTTGTTTCAATTCGGACACATAGATTCTTCAACATCGTATCATGGAACACATCTTGAGACATATTGGTTCATCACTCTTCACAAGATTTCTTCGACATTGTCCTTTGGATTTGTTTCTTCCCAAGGGGATGAGTGTTATTTGTCACTTTAGGATCTCTTTTAGGATTCTACATCAGGTATCCACCATTGTGATAGGAGTTTCTTTATTGTGTGGGGAGGCTTCTACTCTCTTTCTATCAATCCTATGGAGACCATTGTGTTGGTTTTTTTTTACTGTAATTGGGTTGGTCTTCTAATCTACCTATAGAATTACTAATTCCAATCAAGGGCAGCTTGAAGGACCTAGACCAACTAACGAGGATTTTAAAGACCTCCTACACTTTGGGCTCTGCAGGACCTGGGAGGGTGATCCCTTAATGCATTTACAATTTTTGCACCATTATCATAAATGGCGTTAACAACAACAGTTAATCTCATTTAATGGCTCAATACAATAGGATAATACTAAATAGAATTGGTAGTTCATCAGTAATATCAACTATTTGGAGCATGAGATAACTACAACACATAGGGATTTAAAATGATTTTTAATTTATAAAATGTTTTTGAGATGCACTAAGCTGCAAGATAAATCAGTGCCTAATTCTGGGCCATGGAGTCAAACACATAAAAATAATTCATCAGCAAATGGCATTCAACCAGTGGATTTAAATTGTTAATGCCTTGCATCAACTATTAGTGCCTTACACCAACAATCCTACTCCTATTATCAATCAAAATTGCCTTACCCAATCCAACCTACACACTTGAAATCACTATTATCTGCTCAAATTATTTAACTATTTCTTTGAAATAGACCCATAAACAAATAACACAATCTCATGAAATTTGAGATGACAAACTCGAAGATAATTTATATTATTGAATTCATATGATTAAACTGTACAAGTATGGAGACAATATGAAGATATTAATGAATTTCCAAACACTTTGAAGGCATTCATGATTTATTTGCACAAACTGGTTGTATTTGCTCATAAAATCAGAAATTACAGCTTACAGACTCAAATTATGACTCAGAACTTGACATTTCTCTATCTACCCAGCCCAATACAAAACCACAGAACCTAGAGCTCAATCTCCAAACCCAAATAATGAGAAGAGAAGAGAAGAAAATAGAAGAAGAGAAGATTTAGAAGAAGCCCTAAAGCTGATCCAAAGATGCCATCTGGAATGCTCTTCACCATTGATCAATAGAATGCAAAGCATCTCTCCTCTCTCTGCAACAAACTTTGCCTGCAATCTTCCTTTGCTGCTAGTTGTTCTTCAACAGAAAATATTCCCATGTAAACACTCTCCATATTCACTCAACTGTATAAAAATTTGCCTCTTTGCCCATGAAAATTTTGTTTGTATTTGAGACACTTTATATTTTTCCTTCTAACTTTATGCAAGCAAAATATATTATTTCCATATGTATAGTGAATATAAAATTCACTTTTACTTGTCTTTCCATTTATATCTAGCAATAAAATATTTGACTACACAACAAATGAATTCACTTTGCACATGTGCACTTGACTTTCACTGCTAAAATATTTTTCCTTAAGAATGGGGCCTTTTAAAAATCTTTCTGGGTAAAATATTTTATCCGTACCCATTTTGTTTCATATTTAAATACTTAAGAAAATATGTTTTCTTAAAGTATTTATAGTCCTCATTTTACGGGCACACCCACCTTTTACCATTTCAATTTCGATGGCTTTTGAAAAATTCATCAGTCTACTTAAAACAAGTCCACACCTGTGTTGGGTCCACCTTGTGTATTTTCCCATAAACATTTAATTTTAAATGTTTACTTCCTTCAAATAATACATGAAATCCCCCTTAAATAATACACCGAGCAAAACTTTATCGGCTCACCACATTTAATATTTCCCCATTATTTAAATTTAAAAAAATTTACCTGATTCATCAGCAAATAAAACAACTTTATGCCATTCTGTTTGAGTCCTCCAGTCATGGCGCCCAGCTCCAGTTGCATTTTCCAGTGGCATTTGTTTTGAAATTTCCTGTTCCAATAGATTTTCAACAGATATATTTTGAGCCAGCATTATATGTATTTGCTTTTAGTTTATAAGATCTTTCAAATAAGTTCATTTGTGGGCACTTTCCTCATTCATAGCATGCTAGATCTCCTCTTAACTAGCATGGCTACTATTGCATCATCTACAACAGATATATCTTTCTGTCTTTAGCACGGGCTTCTCCCATTCAATGCACTTTCCTTTTCATCAAATTCATTTTCCTAAAGTCTATGAAGACTTTTCAATGAATCCATATTGTGTACATTATGCAACAGCTAGGCATGGGATTCATCATTTGAAAGCTTATAAATTATGTCTTTGTTGGTGCCATCAGCAATCCTTCACACTTGTAATTGTGCTTAATTTTCCTTTATACTGTTGCTTCAATGAGTTGGCATTATAATCTCAGAGATTAGTGAGTCCTCACTCTATGTGACTATCAACTCTTTACAAAACATGTTCTAGCCCCGTGATTATCACTACTAATTTGTATTCATCTTAAATGGTCTCAATAAAATGAAGAATCAATAGATCTCACCTGAACCTCGATTCAAGGCTACAACAATACATTGTCTAATTGATATACATTTAAGTATCATGCAGTTGTTCAAACAATTTAGCAATATCAAAAGTGTTGTAACTTAATCCCATGCACTCAAGTGCAACCATCTTCAATAGATAAATAACAAAATATAGTGATGATGATGAGTGACAACCAGCTGATGGAGTAGTGCTGTGAAATTCATACCAAGTTCCATAACTAAAGTGTCCCTTAGCAAGAGCTTGCTAGGTCCCCATGTGGACCCGGCTAAAAAAATATATTTTTCAAACAAATTTTGCTTCAAATTAATCAAAACCACTTCTGGAATGTATCCAGAGTGAAAACATGAAATGGGTTTCCATAAGAATTTGCTTTCTAGAACTTTTGAGAATAGTGCAAATTGACCAAGTAGGCTCTAGAATCAGCCTTGAAAACTAGGCAAATGACCTCATGAAGTTATAAAAACTTGCTGACATGTAGGCATTGCTCCAGAGATTTGAATGCAATAGACGGTTTAGAGAAATGAATCCTAAGGTGAAAGATATTCGACCTCAATGTAGCTCAGTTGAAATTTTCTGAAATTGCAGCCTTTCTAAACCAATTAAAATTGACCCAATCGCCAATTTGCAAAAATAGCAAATCAACCCCTGGCGAGCTACCACTGGACACAATAGATTGCTTGGGTACACTGAGCACATGTGCAAGAGGGATTGAATTGAGTAATTACTGATCAAAAGATATGAAGTGTCAAACTTGAGCACCTTGAAATGTTGTTAGAAATGCAAATGCAAAACTAGAGAAATTGCATTTGGTTTTGACTTGCTAAAAATAGCAAATCAAATCATGAAGCTCTAAAAAATGACATGTGAGGTCGTTTAGGAATGGAGATCAGAGAACAAAAATCATTATGACATGAAAATCATCTAGTTTCAAAATGCAAGCTCAAATGGAAGCTACTTTGCAAAACTAAACATTTGCAAACAACATAAATGTGACAAAACTCCCCAGCTTCACTTTTTGAAACCCTAACAAAACTTATCGTAGGAAGCTAAAAATTGACATGCATGTTCACATATGGCACATGAGTGTTTCTGCAAATGGATTTTTCTTAGAAATCAATGGGCTTCAAATTATGAACCTCCAAAGTAGGTCATTCAGGCATATTCTTCAAGTGCACTTCTAAAAGTGCAGAGGCAAAATTTTGAAATGGGCATCTCAAATTTGAAAAATTTGAGAGTGCCAACACATTGTTTATGTACTTATGTGATAGAATTTCTCTTTGGTGGGTATCATGTAATCCATCTTCTATCCATTTTCTATTAGTGCATTACATTCTTTTCTTTTTCTCTCTTTTGGAGGGGAGTTTTATTCCCATGTGGTTCTCTCCCTTTCTCCTTTTGTGATAGATCAATATGTTGTACATGGGTACCTCATCAACTGTTAGGGAGGGACCCATTCATGCATCCATTCAAGTATTTCTTTATCATATTTTAATTTCTCCCTAGTTCATCTTAAGGGGGGGTGTTGGAGTAATAAAGTCATCACCGAATTAATTAATTAATTGGTTCACTTTATGCTTTATTACACTTAAGCTAAACTTAGGAGTTCTTTTATTTCATTATTTTCTTTAATTAATTATTTTATTTTTGCATGATTAAAGCCTTTAATATTAGAACGTGTTGTCTCATTCATTCCTATGAGGACACTTGTCATGTTCTATTCTAACCCTAATCTAGGGTTAGCTTTCATCCTTTTCATAAGGATTGATTTATTGTAATTATCTTCAATTCTCTACAGTAACATATTCAATGCGATAGTTCTTCACATAATGGATATTTGATGTTTTATCATATTTGAGTTGTTGAACAATAATATCTTGCTTATTTATTCATAGTGTGATAGGTTTATCATTGTAGGTGTTTCATGGGAGTTGTGGATTGAATCAATCAATTCCAACACCATTCCTCTAACAAACAATCACAAGAAGAATGGGTATAGTAAAGTATATCCTAGTACTACATTTTTCATTTTTAACATGAACAAAAAAATCCTACCTTTATAGCAGTACTATATACGTATATATTTTTTAAATTTTTGAAAAAAACCTTCTGCAAAGAATGTATCATAAGGAAAAATCAAAAACATTTTCTGATTTATAATGGGCTGTTAAAGCTTAAAAAATAGAATTTTTTGGACTTGCGTTTAAGAAGAGAATATCAATTTGGACTAGATGTTTTGACATGAATCTGAAGAGTTTCTCAAACTAACAATTCCTTCCACTGAACAAAAATTAGATTACCATAGTATGCAAATTAATTATAATTGTATGTCCCATAGAAGTGCAAGTACATACTTATTTGGCTGATATTTTCATCCATTTGAATCTCAAACAATAAAATGGCTTCCAGAAGAAGTAGCTAGTTCTGCAATGAATAGGGTACCTATTATTAATGATGAATGTGAGGAAAAACTAACTAGGACCTAATGACACTCAAAGTGTTTCCTCTATATAGCAACAAAATCAAACCTTATGAGTTGAGATCAATGGAAAATAAAAAACACTCCTAGAAGAAGAATTACAATGTGAAGCTCAAGAAGGTGATAAACAATAGGATGAGAATGTGACACCATGTAATTCATACTTCCAGTTTCTTTCATTACATAATTAGAAAATGAATAAATTATTTATTCACCATGTTTTTCCATAAAAAAATACTTAACCTTCCTTTGGTGGGACAATAGATATCCTTTTAACTAATTCCTTCTATTTAGTCATATTTTTGTGCATGTGAACTATAATCTAAAGGCTCCTAGAAAGGATATACCTTCTAGATTAATTAGCTCAATTCTAGCATAATTTCCTTGCTTGCACTCATTCATCTTTTCTAATGGGGAAATTTAGTTGAATGAGTGTATCGAGATCTCTTTGAGTACCCTATTCAATTTTATGTGGTCCTTCATCTCTAGGTAAAATACACTCTAGGTATGTTCAAGATCATCATGGAAAAAGCAAGCCCTTAAGTGGCAAAAAATTTAGAAAAATCAGAGTTAGGCAACTTGAAGTAAAAAAATGAATAAGTTATCTATATTATTTCAAAAATATGTAGGAATATAATCTGTAACAAATTGAATGTAGTTTATAAACTACTAGATTTATTTATTTTTTAAATCTATTTGGTGAAAATTTGAAATTTCAATGAAGTAGTACTTAAATTTCAAGGAAAAAATAAGTACGTGTCTGTCTAACCACCCTAACCACAATATAATGATAATATTTTATATATAAGTAGAGGACTCATGTCCCAATGTGATGCATATTTTTTTGTAATTTTTTTCCAATTAAATAATTAATTATGATTTTTTAATTACAACTTTTTAAAAATATAAAAACTCGTATGTTTGACCACCTTAACTTGGTCAAAACTTCATGAAATTGTTTTTTTAAAACCTATAGTATGTGAAGCATAAAATGTGACACATTTTTTGGATTCAAAAAATGTGATATTGTTTGAAAGCTATAGATGTTTTTCAATTAGCCCATCAATCAATACTTTAGTCGCAATTCAGATAGAAAATGAATAATAATTATTTATTAAATTCAAATTAAAGCATAATTTATATTGGTGGAAAGTTGAGAATCTCCTTTAAAAACCCTTTTCATTTCATCAATTTTGGGTTAAAAAAAGGTCATCAGCCACATACCCTAAACATACCCATCATATCGCCACTTTTTGGCCCATAATGATCATGCACATACCCCTCTTCTACATGTGGTGTTTTGGGAGGAGACCTGATTATATCTATAATTGTATTTGGATCAACTCCAAAAAAAACTTGATTAGGATTTTCAATGATCTCATCTGGGACTATGTGACCTTTTGGGGTGAATCTCTCCACCTGCATCATCTCTTCCTAGTCTTGAAACTACATCAATTTAACCCTTTCCATTTCATCATGATAAATGGGATAGAAAAATTAAAATGGATTTGGTTATGAATTCAACACCATCATAGCAATAAAGTACTAAAGCATTTGCATATTTTCCAAGACTAGTCATATTGTCATACATCCTATGGAAAATTCCTTGAAAGGTATGGTTAGTAGATCCAAACTCTTGTAGCCCTTTAATAGGGTTTTCTTCACCTATGTGTTCATCAATAACTAGATACATCATCATAATTTCATTCATTTTATACACTCTTAAGTCCACTTATGTGAAATCCTCAAAATTTGGTGCATTGTACATGGTGATCATGTGTTTTAGCTTGGTTTTTACATCTATCTTTATTTTTTTATTTAACCCCCTCCATGTTAGCCACAACTAAGTAAATTTTGTGGAAAACCAACACCTTAGATTCTTGGTCCATTCCCTACTAAGCAACATACCTTACATTTTAGGGATGTCCACCACATGTACATCAATATATTCTTGGACACAAGGGCCAAAAGCTAACTGCATATGTACATTTTTTAATTCCCCTATTACCTTGACCTCAATTTTTTCAAGTTTTACTACATCTCTACTAGATAATTTAGGGTACAACTCTAATTTTTGGAAAATTAAGTATGGCATCGCATTACAGAGGATCTTAAGTCAACCAAACAATTTCAAGTGTATTTTTTTCCAAGTATTTCGACACTTAGAAGAAAATGGAGGAACTCAAATTTTACCTTCAAATATGGTGGCCATTGTGTTAGAAGAAATCAAATCTTGACATTTATCCTTTTGAGAATTCCCACCAGTTCTAGTTCTTGTATTGTCAAGGGACATAAATAATTCCTCTTTTTAATTAGGATAGCTTTGAAACATGTCATAAATAGAAATTTTTTCTTTTTTCTTTTAAGTCCTCTACTGCATTTTATTTTTCCTCATATGAATTGGGAAATTTTTTAAACTAGGGACCATTAGGTTTAGAGGTACCCCAAAAAGGTCCCTTGGGAGCTATTGGGTTATTGTCAACATGCAGGTCTAGAGGAGTGGGACCAAAACAAAATGGATTCCATTAGTAAGTGGTTCTAGTTTACTCCTTCAGTTATAGTTGTTTCTCCCTTGTTAGAAAGCATAAATATCTATGCTTTTTGGTTTACTTTCATTTTTTAAAGGAAATGTGAATTCCTCGTCTTGTAAAAATTAGCCTCGGTTTCCTTCACTCAATAGATAATAGGAATCAACCATCATAATTCATGTTTTCATGGGTAGATTGAGAATTCCCTGCATGATTCTAGACATTTTTGCATTTTTAAGTAGTTAGCCTCAACATTATTCAAAGTTTCATGAATCCTAAAACCATTTTTTTGTTAAGTTTATACCAAAATAATTGATGGTATTGGTATTTTCTAGAGGATTGGGAAATCCTCCATTGTTGGGTCTAGTATTCAAAGACTTATGCATTCTTTGTGAGTTAAATTTTCTTCCTTGGAAGCCTTGTCCACCCAAATTATTATTTTGAGAGCTATAATTTTTGTTTAGGTATTGGTTGCAATTGTCTCCTTAAGGGGGATTCATTATTAGATGTGTGAGCTCATTAGTGACCTTAGATAACATCTTCTTCATGACCTCTAGATTAGATGTTGACAACGAATTGATACCTTGATTTGAATGGGACCTTTGGTTAAATGTTATTCAAAGAATGCATTTCCACCTTGTCCCACCCTATTTATAGCACCAAACTCATGTTTATTCCTAGGATAAGTAATCATGAGTATGGTATGAGATTGATTGTTGATGGATTGATATGAAAAATTTTTTTGAGGTGAACCCATTGTGCTTGGGATGGATTTAAGAAACAATATATGGTTGGAAAATGCATTGTTTATGGCTAATATTTAACAAGGCATACTAGATGTAGACCTAGGGATACTAGTTACCCAAAATCATTACCAACTTCTAGATCCATCTGTTGGGAAAAGACAATTGATTCATTGTATACCTTTTCCAGGGTGTTCCAACTTGCTTTAGGTAATCTTCTTAGAAAAAGGTTGTTCAAAGGATCTAATGCCCTGAAATATTCTAGATGGAAGCTACTTCAAGCATAAGATATGGATCAACTAAAAATTTTTTAGTATTGTAAATTTTGATAGGCTCATTAGGTTCTTTCCTACATGACAAAAAATGATGATATAGGATAGAAGGATTTGTGTATACATTGAACTGGTTTACAAATTTTGATTCCATATCTTGTCATGTGGTGATAGTTCATCTAAGGATATTTAAGTAACATTTATAAGAGAATTACCCTAAACAATAAGGAAATAGCCTACAAACTATGTCTTGATGACCAATCTGAGCTCTATTACCAATTTCTTTACATGTTATTATGTGATCTTCAATTGTTCTTGATTCTCATATAGAAATTTGGGGGAAAATTCTTTGGGTTCTTTGGTAATGCATGTAGATGCCCTCCAATATACAATGGAGAACTCTCATCTACTGTGAAAATTCCATCCTAAATTGTGGGGGTGTATCAATTTTTATAATCTGGGGTGAGGTTGGGCTCATAGAAAGGATTTGTAGATTAAGGTTTTATAGTATTTATGTTGAATTTGAGGTTTTATCTCTGATCTTCCCCTTGTCACTCCTTTTTTTCTAGTTTTGAGACAATTCAAAGAGATATCCTTTGTTTGGGGTTGATCCACTTGGACTCTTTTATACCTATCCAAAGAGAAGTAGATGATGTTCTCTAGTTTTCCTAAACTAAGTAGGCCCTCATTCTAGCACCAATTCTATTGATGGTGGCTTTAGAACAACTAACTTCCTAAGTAACAACAACTTATAACTCCTCTTAAAAAGTAGTATTTTGTACTCCAATGTTCCTTTTGGGCTAGGTCTTGACCATGATGGATAGCTAAGTGGTTCATGTAAACTTGTTCAATGTGGGATCTAAGTAATTTTAGATATCCTAGAAAATATATTTAAACCATGCAAATAAAGTAAAAAATATTTAGTTTTTAAAATTTATAACCAATTGTATGTTAGTACATTAATTTTCTTAGTAGATCTACATAATTCTTGTACTCTTTCAAAGACTCAAAATTTTATAGTGTAGTCGCATAAAAATGTCCTCATAATTATTTTTATCCACTACAGATTTCATCTAGTCATCAACATAAATCATTTAACCATTTACATAATCAATAACTCATTAATCCATAATCATTTAAATACATCCATTATGCATTTTATACATCATCATTATATTCATACATAATCAATTTCTACAATCATAAATGCATTTCATAAATACATATGCATGAGCATCTATTAATTTCATAAACCAAATTCATTAAACAATGTAAATAATCATTTATCCTTATCCTATGCATATCATTTAATAAATCCATTATCATTAATCTCCAACATATCACAAATTACATTTAATTAAAATGGGATAATTATCATTTATCATCTCATTATTTTATCCCAAATTCTTCCTAAAATGTAGATATTTCTCATGAGGACATCTATATAAGCTTGCTTCCTCTTCACTTTCCAAAGAACAACTCCAATATCATTTTGACCAAATCCATTCTGCATATCCTCTTGTGCTTTTTGCTGAAAAAATATGAGAGCAAAGACAAGATCTTGTAGACAGGATAATAATAGAGTGATTTTACTTTTGAATGCATGTGTTTAATTTCTTATTAATTAGTATTTCATTTCTTGAATTTGTGTTCATTTGTAAATACTTCATTGATATGATGTTGAATGCATGCGGATTTTCATTTGTGAATTCAATTAGTTTTTAGTTTTCAGCATCTACAAAATGATTAACCTGACGTGAATTTTCTAACTATTTGTATATCCTAGGTGTATGTTTCTGTTTGCTGATGAAAGTTTTTATTTTTTTCACAATCTGTGTATCGACTTCTTTTATCATGCATAATCAATTAAAATGATAATTTTCAATAGTTTCTCAAGGAAATGCCAATGTTCCCTAATAATTAGAAATTTATGAGAACATTGAAATGTCCATTCCTTCTCTTGAGTTGATACACAGTCGTAAGCAACTAGGAAAGTAGTTTTTTTCTCCACATTTTTGGAAATTTCATTTTAGTAATTTCTTTGTCGTTGTTATATATTAAAACAACTCCTTGGTTTACGAAGTGTTCTTTTTTCCAAATAAGATTTGTATCCTCCACATAAATACGATGTAAATTTAATCTTAAGCAAGTGTTCACCCAAGGTCAGTTTTGCTTAAATCGGTTTGATAGGTCAGTCATTGGAATGATTAAATTTGTTGCATTTTTAACCATATTTGCCAAAATTTTGACCACCACCATCAAAAATCATGTTGGGAGTACGTTGAGGGTCTCATGATATTTACATTGCATGTTATTGATGGTGTCCCATTGGTAGCTTGTATGTCATGTAGCATAAAGGCCATGACCTTCATTAACAAGGAATCGATGTAGAATTTCTCTACTTTCAATAATCACCCTATACTTGCAACATTTGAAGGTGGTAGTCGCTTCTTGGATGTCCCGATTGTCGTAACTATTGTGTACTAAAAAACCAGAACATATGCTTAGTTTGTTTGTATTGGCCTAGAAGCTAGGAAAACCTGATGAATGCTCCCCTTAATTGCTATCACAAGCCTTATCAGAAAAACATTTGAGATTTGAATCCCATCCCATTGACGCCTCACTTATTAGATCAATTTTTAATTTAGATTAAAGTTGATTCTTTTTAGATTATTTTTTATTAAAATTTAGTGTAGATTTAAAATTGGATTAAGTTTGGTTTAGTTTAGCTTTTTCTAATTTAAGTTTAGTTTCTAATTTTTAATTTAGTTTATCTTTTTCTAATTTAAGTTTATTTTATAATTTTTCATTTAGTTTAGCTTTTTCTAGTTTAAGTTTTGCTTCTATTTTTTTTTTTTAGTTTAGTTTAGTTGGAATATGTGCCTCAATCCTTACTAACATGGAACTCCTGAAAGGAAAAGTCAATGTGACATCATGGATGTCTGGCCAACTAACTATTCTAAATCTCTTGAAATGTTCATATCGTTGTGACAAGGTTGATGTCTTGCCGACAAGTCTATTGTTGTGACCTTATGTGTTCGCTGTGACCTTTTGGTGAATGGAAACCTTTGGGCAATAGAGTGATCTTATCGGGCGTCGGGGAGACTTGGCTAAAGGGTCTATTGTCGGCATGTGGTCTCACCGATTTGGAATGTCTCACTGATAGTATCTAGCTCTATCAGTGAAACAAGGGTTTTGATAAGATGTCTCCATGAGTATGAAAGGTCTCACCGACTGGGATGTAAAGCTATTGGGGTAACATAAGGTCATGGGGAGATGTCTTAGTGATGCAGCTAGGTCATGTCGATGGGAGTATGTCTTCGCGGTGACAAAAGACTTTGTTGAGAAGTCTTGGTGACCTGGGTAAGTCATGTTGATGGTCTTCGGTAAGACTTGGGCTGCTCGGAGAAAGGTCACGGTGAAAGACATGAGTCTTGCCACTAGTATGTGACATTCGGTGGAAGATTTTTCTTTCAGTATGAAGTCTCACCGAAACTGTGGGGTCTTGCCGATAGTAGTAAGGCTTTGGTGTAGCATGCAGTGGTCGATGGGAAGTCTTGGCGAGATTGGTTTGTCTTGCCAATTGTATAACTCATCATTGTGACTTCTGACTTCGATATGAGTCTCTCCGAAATGAGATTGTCATGCCGAAAGGAAATCACTTGATGGAATAACTTGAAGAATTTGATATGAGTTCTTGGTGAGATCGGTATGTCTTGCCGATGGTCTCTATGAGTTTGATATGACTTATGGTTTTCAAAATGAGTTTCATCGAATGAGAAACCTCTTGCTAACTGTTGGGGAACCAATTTTGATAGCAAATACTTTGTGGCATCAGGGAGACACTATTAGTGTCTCATCAATATGCCAACAAAGTGTGAATGCCATTGACCATGTGACCATCCTGTGTGGCATCCTACTAGACCAATCAGAGGAAGCAGTTTTCAAACAGATGATGGTTGGACTTTTGTAACTATTGCAGCACTGGAAAAACAACTTGCAGGGAAAAATTTAAAATGGCATGGAAACTTTCTTTGATGAAGATCTAGAAGATAAGGATGCACAAAAGACAAAATCAGAATGTGATAAGTTTTAAAGCAAATCGATTTTGATTTGATTAAAATGGACGATGAGTGAATTGAATCATTGAGAGAGCATTTCTATAACAAGAAGAATAGCGAATGTAGCTACTGAGAACTGATAACCAGAGAGCTATATCTCTGAATTGTATGTAATATTTTGTTACTATAATACAAAGAGATTCAGCTTGGTGTGGTGGGTTTTTTCCCATAAGGGTTTCCCACGTAAATCTGTTGTTCATTGTCTTTGTGTATTTACTCTATTTTTGTAAATCTTTCATGTGTGCCTTAATTAGTTTGTAATTTGAGAAATTAAAAGCCCTGCATTGCATTCTTCCCTATGGGTTTGACATTAGGAAAGTGTTTCCGCACCTCTACTTTCCTTACAAGTTTTTTTCTAATTTAGTTTAGTTTTTAATTTCTAATTTTAATTTTTGTTTTTTAACCTTTTCTCTAGCTAGGGTTTTGCATATTTCTATTGGTCCAATACATATTTGAGAAACTACTAATGGGTGGTTTTGCAAGTTTTTGTGTGTCCAAGACTTTATTCTAAAACAACCAAATCTTGTTTTTTTTAGAGTAGATCACATTTCAATTGGTGCTTAAAAGGAACAACTGTCTTCTTTCACATATTTTTAACTAGGGGATTAATAATTTTTTGCTTACTATGATTGTAAAGATGGTAGGTGTATGCTATCACCTTGTGCAAAAAAGGTGATTAGAAGCTAGACCCATATTTTTATATTTTTAATCCCTTAGAGGGCTTTCCACCTCGCTTTGAAAGGTGGGAATGACCCAAGTGGTATGGGATAAAGACAAGTCCTTCTATAATGCTATATAAATTTGTAGTTATGATGAAAATTGCAATCAATAGGAAGTGGTACATGATAGCTCTCCCCCAGTATCTTTATGATGTGAAAATCCCTTGTTCTAAGGTTTGGGAGACCTCTTGAGGGAGTTTATCATAGTATCTTGTAAAACGGATGCCCTCACTAAACACCTCTTATTTTTAGAATCCTATGAGCCTTTCAGTTAGTGCTTGGTATAGTGTAGGGTACAATATCATGCCTGAAGATACTCGCTACTGGCTCTCTTGAGTAGAGATAACAAATTCCTCTTTGGGGAATTCAAAGTTGGTGCGCTTGAGAAGTGGGTGCTATGAAGGGGAGTTAGTGCCACCAAACTTCTAAGCTATCCACTCTTGAAAGAGAGAAGTTTTTGAAACTAATCTTGGGGTATTTCAATGGGCTATACCAAGTATACAAACCATTCTAAATAACTATGTTGTGCTTGTCTTCAATTCAATTCAAAACATTTAGACATTGTGCTTTTGCATTTGAACTACATTCTTGTCACAAACATTTTCAATCTCAATCAAACATCATCACCTATCATAACCTTTGGGTCTCATGCTTCATCCATCATAATAATCATCTCTAAACCATCCATAACCTTCCCAAAATTTCACTAATCATCCTAAAAAATCCTCACAACATCCCAAAACTTTCCTTAGAGCCTTTCTAAACTTTCAAAGATCATTTATAATCCCCTTTCAAAAAATATCAAAGCCAAACATGCCTTCATACCTATCTTCCACATCATTTTCTACTAAATATTCATCTAAACCTAAACCAATAATCACACTTCAGGGAGTTCCTAATGACATTCCTCCAATAAAACCAAAATTTGTGCTTAAAGGAGTCCCTAATGACATTCGTCCAATAAAACCAAAATTTGTGCTTAAGGGAGTTCCTAATGACATTCCTCCAATAAAACCAAAATTTGTGCTTAAAGGAGTCCCTAATTAAATTCCTCAAATAAAACCAAAAATTTTGCTTAAGGGAGTTCCTAATGGCATTCCTCCAATAAAACCAAATTTTTTGCTTAAGGGAGTTCCTAATCACATTCGTCAAATAAAAAAAAAATTGTGCTTAAACGAGTTCCTAATGACATTCCTCCAATAAATAAATAAAGTTGTGCTTAAGGGATCCCCTAATCACATTCCATCACCTAAACCAATAATAAAACTTAAGGGAGTCCAAGACCATCCTCTCCATCATTCATGTCTAGCCACTATCCTTCATATTCATTTGTGACCCATGAATGATACGAAAGGATTGAATATCTTGACTATCATTTGAAAGAGATTGAATAACAAATAGAATCCTAACATTTGAATGAAGTTATGCAATCATGTCATAATCCTTTATCTTCACCCAAAAGTACATCCTAGTTCAATGTTCATGCCTTTCTGCAAAGGCTAAATATGAAACCCAAATCTATGTCCTCAAACACAAATATTATTGTGAAATCCTACCATGTCATGCATCTATCTTCATCCCCCATAAGTCAAAATAAACCTCATGAGTCTTTCACCCAAGGTAATGAATCTATCCAACCATCCTCTCCCATCATACCATCTACATCCAATGATTCATGTCAATCTCTTAGTACAAAGTATGCTAGCATAGACTCTCTTTCACATCAAGATCAAAGTATTCTTTCCACTCCATCTAATGATACCAAAAATCTACAATGATCTCTAATATTTGACCAAGATCCCATCTCTCAATAATCTCATGATGATCGCCTTATCTCTTTTTGTTTCATCCAAGATGATCCCCTTCCATCTCAAGAGAAAAGTATCCTTCCAAGTCCTCCTTCCACCTCATTTAATGAATCCATACCATCTCCTAATTCCATCATATTGAATAATGTAATACCATCTAATTATCAAGATATGCTTTCCACAAAATATCAAGATTCCCTTCCTCATCAAGATCAAGATATGCCTCCATTCAAGGATGCACTTTCATTCCATGTTGATGTTTATCCTTCTCATGATCAAGATATTCCTTTCATACCACTTCATGATGATTCCATAACTAATAAAGAGCAAGCTACTCCATCTCCTACACCTCATGATCCTTTTCCAAGTCAAGATCAAAGTACCTCATCAACCCCATGGCTAAGTGCACCAATCTATGACACAATTTTGGTGCCAATTTGGAAAAATTCTCAAAAACAGGCCAAAATTGGCCATTTGGCACATGAAAAATGACTTGAATTCATTTGGCGTGCACCAAATGAAAAAGAAAAAGAAAACCAAAAAACATGTTTCAAACCTCATTTCACTTCAACCCGCAACTTGGCTTGGAGGATTTGAGGTCTACAAATCACACTCAGGAAATATCATCCATTATTTGCATCCTTAGCTTGTGATTTTTCATGAGGATGCTGCCAAGACGTCAAAGAGGCCAAAGATTATGAAGAGGTATGAATTTTTATTCTATTTATTTCAAATTTGATTTAGAATGTAGATTGAAATAGGTTTTTTATAATAAAACTTTGTTCTAATTCTCAAGGAATGAATCTCCACCTTGAAACATTGAGAATTCACAATCACCCCCTCATGAAGAGCCTCCTACACAAGAACAAACTAAAACACCTCCATAAATTCACAAAAATCCTCAAGGAACACAAGAAAATATTCTAAATCAAATTGAAAACAATAAAAGAGACATTGAACAATTAATTGGAAGATTAACTGAGCATGTTGAAACCCACCCTTATAGGAGAGGGATTGTTGAATCATTGAATTCAATTGTAACTCATGTAGGATAAA
The DNA here is from genome assembly GCA_007258455.2 of Sequoia sempervirens. NCBI lineage: Eukaryota > Viridiplantae > Streptophyta > Pinopsida > Cupressales > Cupressaceae > Sequoia > Sequoia sempervirens. Next base: position 607,574,918 of record VDFB02281492.1, on the reverse strand, counting down.
TGAGCTAGAAAATAAAATTTTGGTTAAATAAGAGGCATGAGATGAAACAATTTTATGCTAGTGGTTTGTCATATGCAGATGTCAAAAAATTAGCAAAGCCAACTTGTGTTCCCTATTGATAGACCTGAGAAGCAATGCACCTTTGTCTCATGCATGCAAGAGGTTCCCCACCCATTGGTGCCACCATGAGTTAATTAAAAATAATTTTTGGGAGTAGTGGTGGATGGTATTTGACCAACCTCCATGCAATGACCATGAGGTATCACAATACTTTTTGAGGAAACTCTATTGTGAGTTTTTTCTCAATAAAATGCCAAACTATTTTGACATCTTAGACTTTCGGGGTAGAGGTGGGGGTCAACACATGATAGAACTATTGTATGAAATAATCCATAATTGGTAGGGAGACCCTTGGCTAGACCCATGGTGGAGCATGTCATTGTTTCTTCTATTGTTAAGGATAGTGTAGAGGTGGACATGTTGGATTCAATTGAAACACTCACCCAGACCATTTTATAGTGTGTGAGGCCTCTAGTAGAGCCTGATGTGGAGGAGATGTGTAGGCCCCGAGCTCCACCCCACCATTGTGGTGCTTGTGGTGCTTGTGGTGTTATTTGTATGTACGATTATCAAAGTGCTCATGATGTAGCTATACAACCTACATCAACTATAGAGGTGATGGATTTCACAAATGATGTGTTGAATGATACATTCAACATTGATACTCAAGTAAAATTCAACAAGTTCATTTAATGTTGTTTATTAAATTATATTTTGAAACTTAAGAATAACTAAATTAGTAGAATTTTGATATGATGAAATTTCAAGGTTGGACTATTCATGAGACGTGCTACATTCCTACAAACCCTTATTCATTCTCATAGATGAGTCCATAGGTATGCAAATAGTATCAAAGATATTATTATTGCATTTGAACAATTGAATGTTATATTTGAATGTTTGTCTCATAACATGCTTTGGATTTCAAACAGTTTCCTAGTGGACCTTCGACCTCCACACATTGCAATTCATTTCCTCAAACAACTTTCACTTAGGTAGCCTTTATTCATTAATGGTGTTGTAAAAAAATGTTAGCTAGTTTTCGTAATTTTGCGTATAGAAATCTAAAAAATTGATGAGAAACAAAAAAATTGCATTTGTATTCATTGATCATGTCACATTATCTTGTCCTAATTCACTTTTTGTTCCTTTATTCCTTCATAATCCCATCCCATTAACATTTAATAGTTCACCCTATTTTTTATGATCCCCTCCTAGCCCATCCCATTAATATCTCTAGTCCATGCTATGTGTCATTATTCCCTTCTATTCCCATCTTATTGTACCCATTATTATTTCACTCTAGATGTTCTGTGATCCCCTATGTTCTATCGTATGTTCCTTTATCCATTCTATGTTATACCATCTTTATCCACATTTCATCCTAAATAACTCTTCTCTATTATTGATACACACATGCCAAGTTCGCACTTCATGTACTATAGTCAAACCCTAGACACCTACTAATTCACCCTATGTTGCATTGTTCCCTACTAATCACATCCCATTAACCTCTAATTTTCCACCCTATATTTTCTTATCCCATCCTAGCCGATCCCATCAATCTATACTAGTCCATCCTATGTTCCATTTGTGATGCTAGTGTTTTTATCCTAATCTAAGTATGCAAACTAACTAAACTAGAATGAAAATAAAAACATAAGATCACCTCAAATGATTAGCCTAAGGAAGAGAACACAAAAGAAAAGATAAAAAAGAAATACAAAGATTATACCTTTTGTGTTGACTCCTAGGTTGGCCCTTAATGTTGTTGAAGATATGTGCTCCTTGGATGCTTGTGTAATGAAGATGGGTGCAAGATGAACAATGAGGATGCAATGAGGATGATAATATGAGCTAATAAAAGTGCTACAATGCAAGAGGATGGCTTGAAGATGGCTTGCAAATTCGATAGCATAATGGTACAAAATGACTAAGTTATGCAAATGCATTAGAAGAGGGGGTATTTATAGAAGAATTTAAATTCTCTAGAGAATTCAATGGTCAGGATCATGCCACCATGGCCAAGATGAAGGGCTATGGTGATTTGAGGACTCACAAGCCCTCACATCTTTCCATGTGGAGGGTGAAGTGGCATAAGGAAAAATGATGTGGAAGAAGGAAAAGTGCATTCAAAGTACCTTGGGAGATGAGAATATTTCCTCAAAAAGGAACTTCTTGTCCCCAAGTGAGAATGAAAGTGACACTTCAGGAATTTTAGAATTCCTAAAAAATCTCCATGGGGAGGAAAGTAGTTGGAAAAATAAATGTGAATTAAAAATTCACATGATTGGAAGAGTCTAGTGCATAACAAAGGGTTCCCAAAAAGGTGGGATTTTGACACATGTGAGTGATGTGACAAGTCAAAGGCTCTAGAATTTTCATGGGGATAAGGAGAGTCTTGGAAGGATAAATGTGAATTAAAAATTCACACGGGGAAGAGAGGAGTCTTGGGTGAATAAATGTGAATTAAAAATTCACATGGGAAAGACTGTCAATGCTAAATATGGAACATGTAAAGGTTGACCAAAAAGGTATGCTAAATGTGGTAAGATGATTAGATTAAGGTTGTGCAAATACATGGTTAAGGAAAATAATAAGGGATTAGAAGCAAGAGGAAGATTATGGAAGATGTGACATTAATCCTGATTAAGGAATGCATATCCTAATCATGGATTAATTAATTTAATCTAGATTACAAGAGGATTATGGTCTAGGATGTGACAAAAAGAGAGAAAAGGGAATAATTTAAAAATTGATTTTATTCAAAAAGGTCAAATGACTAAATTAAATAAATTGATATGTTTATTTAATTTAGAGAGGAAAATATGTAAAATAAAGTATTTAATTGTTAAATTAAATACTTTGGAAACTTTAGGCAGAACGATGAAATATTAATTAAATAATCATTTAATTAATATTGATGAAATAGATGAATAAAGTAGACAAATTTGACCTTATGGAAGTGGTCAAATTTGGATTTATACATTTTCCCCCTCTTTGAAATATTGTTAGAATAACAGTGTTTCGAAGAAAAGAAAATATAGATGACTCTATAGAGGAACCGACTAGAAAATGATGCCCCAGTATGGGCGGAGATGTGTGAGCTGCCCAAATGGGGGGAAATGAAGGGAGATGCCTCAATCTTGTGGGGGAATGATCATGATGGAGGAATATGGAAAGTGGTAGGGTATGCCCCCTTGAGAGGGCGGTTGGGGAAGAAAAAGGGGCCCTAAGAAACTTCTTGATATGAGAAAACAAAGGGAATGGTTGGATAGAGCTCAATAAACTAGGCAAGTTTGACTTTGGAATGGAGTTGATTAGACGTATGGTTTGTAAATCGCACCCTGAGAAGTTAGAGGATTAGTTGGAGGAAAAAAGTTTAAATAAAAAGTAAAAATACCCTTTATTTTAAAAAAGGTTAAAAAGGAGGGAAAAGTTATATAAAGTAATTTTAGAAATTAGGTCACCTCATTTGCACTATAGTAGTTGAGAGAGAGAGAAGAGGAGAGGAAGAAGATGAGGAGCCATGATGTAGGAGGACTATGACTCAGATATTATCCACTGGGGGGACGAGGTGTGGAGATTCTACCATGAGCGTGCAGTCCCACATCAAGTTAGGAACAAAACCTTTTTGGTATTTTAAGCATTTTTAATATATTTTTGAAGTTTTCTGCCAATTTGAAAAGTTGGGTTTTGTTGTCGGGGTAGGGTGGGAAAATGGGTTAGGTGATTTTTTTTTTATTTTGCTAAGGGGGGACTTTTGGTGGTGGAATCACCCTAAGCTAGGGTGGGTCCACCCCGGACAAGGGCGTGTCCACCCCAGAGAGGGGTGGGTCTACCTCGGCTCGAGGCAGGTCTGCCCTAGAGAGGGGTAGGTTTTCCCCCACTTGAAGTGGGTTTTCCCTAGATGCGGGCAAACCCACCCCAAAGAGGGGTAGGTCTACCTCAGACGCGAATGGGTTCACCCCACGCTGGAGTGGGTATGCCCCTTGCAGGGACATGTTTGCCCTAGACTAGGGCAGGGCTACCTTGGCCCAAGGTAGGTCTACCCCATAGAGGGGACGTGTCTACCCCAGCAGAAGGTAGGTCCACCCCGCACTAGGGCGGTTCCGCCCCTGCTAGGGTGATTCTATCTGCCGACCAAGGTAGGTCCTCCCCGAAAAATGGCCATTGTGCCAAAAACTAGGGGAAACACATGCAAGAGAGGGAAGAAAATGGAAGAAGAGAAAAAAGAGATTAGGAGAAAAGATGTCTTGGGGCTGGGAATGAAATGGATTGACATGTGGACTAGTGTGGATGCAGAGTTTTGACTCGCTGCAGACCCATGAAAGACACTTTGAGGTGTTGGAAGCGACGATAGTGGCTATGAATGGACTGGATCACCATGCATTGGTGGAGGCTGGATTACTACACTTATTAGGCTACCCGAGGTTTAGAGCACATTGGGCCATGCTGATAGTGCTCATAGAGCAATGGAGCTTGGAGACATCGACATTTCATCTTCTAATGGGGGATATGATAGTGATATTGGAGGATGTATGGCACATTTTGAGGATGCCCATAGCAGGGTTCCTGGTTAGTGAGGTGACATTGATCAGGGCAGAGTTGGATGAGACCATGAGGGTGCTATTTGGGCAAATGATATGCTCATGCAGAAAGAGTAGTTGGATGTGGATCGATGTTTGTCATTGAGGGTGCCACCACTACTGCTTTGTCTATGTGGATTGATCAGTGGGATATTTCTGCCAAACTAGAGTAGATGCTTCTATAGTTTACAGTATATGGAGGTGATCTAACATATTATCAAGGGGCAAGAGGGATAGTTTTCATGGGGCACGTGTGTACTAGCGCATCTGTATAGATATATGCATGTGATTTTCTACTAAGAGGCACTGAGTGTGACACATGTTACTTTATTACAGGTATGGGCCTTGGCGCATATTAGTATTACCAAGCCATTAGTGGGGAGGAGAGGATGGGAAGAGGAGGTAGCGCTTGTAGCCTAGTGGTACAAGTAGGATGAGGGTTGGGTTTGATGTTATGAGATGTAGGGGTATATGGATGGATGGAGGAGGGTCTTTGATTACTTTCAAGAGGAGCACATAGTCTAGTGTCCATACATGATTTAGCAATTTATGAGATGGAGGGATGATGAGATGAGACAATGAAGCTACTTCACGTCCATATGCTTCTTAGTTGGGAGTCAACCTCGCATAGTTGAGGTGCACAGGCCAAATAGAGTGACCCAACAATTTGGGGTGGTACATGATATTCCAGTAGGTCCTAACATGTTTCGATGGATCAGATGAGAGTGGCCATGGGGGATCCAATCTCATTAAAGTTTTTTGGAGATCACTGGGAGACATTATTTCTGGCGGCATATCTAGGGAGGGCTATTGGGGAGGCAGATGCAGGGGTGACAGTATGATACACCAAGTGGTTCTGCAACCACCGTTGGGATAGGATTACATTAGAGTAACCCATTGTGAGGGCCTTAGGATTTGGATTAGATGATGAACGACGATTGGCTAGGGAGGGCAGAGAGAGGAGGGGACAACAGCGGAGAGGACAGGAGGCAGTCAGGGTTGTGGGGCAGTAGGAGGATACGATGAGATCAGGGCCATAGGACAACTAGAGAGGATGAGGAGGGGGAGGAGATAGCGAAGGAGGCATAGAGTGAGGATGGATGCAGGGGAGTAGATGGATGTAGCCCAGCAGGGCGATGGGAGAGGTTCGAAGGATACAACACGATAGGTAGAGGAGAGGGGGCTAAAGGTGGAGATGTTGGATGTACCTAAGGTGGAGGCGGGAGTGATGGGACAGTAGATGAGCCTAGGGAGTAGAGTAAAATTGAGGTGAGTGGGGGTGAGGAGCAAGGTTGGGCAGGAGGATGTAGGGGTTGTAGGATAGTAGGATGGAGGATAGGATGAGACTAAGGCCAGAGGACAGCTAGGTAGGACGAGGAGGAGTAAACAATAGAGGGGGACGCAGGTGAAGATCAGAACTAAGAAAGAGCCCCATGAGTGAAATATGGGGATGAGTGACGAGAGAGAGGATTCTGAGGGGGAGGTGAGATTTGTAGGATGGCAGATGAGGGTTGGGTTTAGGGGACAATAGAGGGGAGTTCAGATGACTAGTAGGTCAAAGCAGTGACATGATGAGTCAAGGCCAGATGTTATGGATGTTGATGTTCATAAGGTGGAGCCATTGGTGGTGGTACTAGGTGCACCAACTGAGGATCCTATTGTATTGTTGAGGTGGGCCTAGGTGAGGCTACGAATGACATAGTAGAGATTGAGGATTGTAGAGGTGGAGTTGTACAAAGTCTAGGCACAAGGACAAAGGGATTACGATTTCATTGTTGATCACCTAACCTCATAGGTACATGATGTGGAGATGGAGAGAGATGAGCTATGAGAAAATATTGAGGGAGTATAGGGTGAGCTAGCCAGAGTGACCTAGGATCAGGACGGACTATAGGCAGCAAGGAATATAGCACAGACTAGAGGAGAGCAGGAGCCCAGAGGGGCAACAGATTAGGGTCCAACAAAGGGGTTCATAGTAGAGGATCAGTAGTAGGTTGAGAGGGATATGGAGGAGTTGAGGGTATAGCTGACAGGATTGCTAAGGGAGATGACAAAGCTCCAGCACAAGGTTTCTATGATAGAGATAGTACTTGGGTATACAAGGGTGAGGGTAAAGGCAGTAGAGGCTCGATTATAGATGGTGCAACAAGAGAGGGACACAATGTATATAGATGTGTAGGGCCTCCAGGGTGAGAGAGATAGATCATAGACCCAGTTATAGGTGGTGTAGGACAAGAGAGATAGGGCCATAGAGTTGGTGCAAACCTTATAGGGGGAGAGGGATGTAGTAGTGGCTCAGACAAAGATTGCAGAGAGGGAGGTGGCATAGGTAGCCCATGGTGAGGGGGTGGAGATAGGGTCAGAGGTTCAAAGATTACAACCTCAGATATAAGCTATGCAAGCACAGATGCAGGATGAGAGGGATAGGGCCACAGAGTAGGTGGCATGACTGACAGTGAAGAGATATCAACTTATATTAGCATAGGATGTATGGACATAGGAGAGGGGATTCATTAGCATAGACTGAGAAAGATACATGCATGAGCCTAATGCCACCAAATATCAGGCTATAGAGAGTTTAGAGTATATGAGGGAGGCGACCTACTAGATGATCGTGTATCAGCATGCAGTTCCAGATCTAATGCAACACACATTTTAATATGTCTAACAAACTCTGTAGATCCCCGCACCATCCCAGACACTAGGGACACAGACTCGAGGATATAGTGAGTCACAAGGGACCCTCCCTCATAGGGTTGGTTCCCAACTCTCCACAAAGGTCGGATGTGGGAAGCTAATTTGGTAGATGAGGGGATACCATATTTTGACAAGTGCAAGATGGATAGTACAAAGTTTTTGATACAAATTTTTGCACTGATACTTTATTTTGTGATTATGATGTATATGATGGATATGTATTTTGATGTTATCAATGGAAATTATTATGGGCTATGTATGTGATTTGGATATTTATATGATGTGCGATAGTTCTTATTGACACCGTGTTATATATGATGGATGGTTTGATGATGGGTGATCATGATGATGTAACATGTTAATGATATTATATGTTGATATTTATATGGATGCAACTAATGTGTGTAATGTAGGATGTGATGTTTGCTTTATGATTTTATATATGATGTATATGGACTTAACATTTTGTGATGCAGGTGGTGATGCATGTAATATGTTAATGATAAATCTAAGATGCTTAGAATAACTAATCATGATTAATCTAAACAACTTAAGGTAATAATGTAATGAATCTATAATGCAACAGGTAATGAACATAAGTGTCAATAAGGACTGGCATGTGGATGTGGGTAGATGGTTTGAAATTGCACCTATCAAAAACCACTGGTATCCTGAGAAGAATAGGAGAAAAAGAAGGTGAATATTTTCACAACCAAAATCATAGGTTAATGGATAGGGATGAATGAAATGAGATTGATTATGAAATAAAATCCTAATTCAAATTTTCCATCTTTGGAGCACTAAATTTTAGTATAGCATAAGACACTAGGTGCCAGGGTATATAAAACGAAGGCAAGTTAGCATCTAATGCATAGAACAAACACAAAAAACAAGGTTATCCCAATGCTCCAAAGTGACAAACTTTGGTTGGGCAAGGCATTGGTATAACCACAAGCACAAAAGGATGTCCCAACTTAACACAAGATCTTAGAGATCCTGGTGGGTACTACGTGGGATGACCCAGTAGATAGCAACAATAAATGATCAAGATATACCCCTATGTTAACCCATCAAAACACACCATAATATGTTAGATCATGGCGATCTTGACTAGTTGTAATAGGGAGCTCAAACAATAAACAAAATCCAAAAGTATTACAGGATCACAATCAAGTTCAAACGTCCTTTGCCATAGGATCAAGAGGATGGATGGGGTTGATGAGGTCTGTTAGGAAGGATGCATCCTATTGAGACCAATGATGGATACTAAACTAAGAAGACCCATACGACATAAGATTTTTGACACTAATCAAATCTTCTGATACTAGAGGATCTTGTTTGTGACAAACTAGTTGGATAAGGGCATACTTGACATAACACAAGAGACCAGATAGAAGACTAACATAGGACTGACACACCCTAATGACCTAGGGGCTCGAGGGCTGATCAAAGATTAGCCTTTCCTACATGAAAACACAAAGCCCTCGTAGTTCAAGAAAAGACCATGGATAAATGCAGAAAGAAGATCAATGGAGACTAATGAGATGACAACAAATGCAAAATAAAGTAAATCCTTGAGCGTTGATCAAAAGATCAACCTTTCCTACATGAAAGTGTAGGGGCAACGTATTTTGGAAAAGACGAAAGAGACCAACATGACTAGATGAGATCTAAGTGGATACGGACACGATGACGGACCCTAGATGATGACAGACTGGCAAGACAACCAAATGAATGACACAAGCTTAGATGAGGATAAAAGCTCAGGATGACTAATAGTGGATAATCATCCAATGCTCAATCAAAACGTACCAAGTGGCCAAGGTCAGGATGTGGAGGAAGTGATAGGAAAGGATGGGATATGGAGACATACAGTAACTAGGGCACAAGGTAAATAATTATTAAGCTCTCTATGGATGATGCTTGTTAGCAGGTTTTCACCAACTATACTTATCCTAGGTGCCACCAAGAGTGGTTTTTACCATAGGATGAAATTATTTCTCTTTACTATTTTTTTTGGGATTTTTTGGGTTTTTTTATTTTTTTGTATTTTTTCAAATTATGGCAGGATAGGAGGACCCAATTGATTTAAGTGTAAAACCTCTTCAGGTGCATTATTTTTATAGGCTCTTCAAGGGGTTCCCCTTTAGGTGTGGCAAGGCGGTAAGCCCCTAATCCATAATTTGTTGTGATAACATAAGGACCCAACCAATTAGGTTCAAACTTCCCCTTCTTGTCTTGGTCTTGTTGTGTATGCTGATTTTCTTTAAGAACTAGATCTCTAATGTTAAATTGGTGGGGACAAACTTTCTTGTTATAACTCCTCTTGAGACAATTTTGATATTCCTAGAGGTGATTGTATGCTCTGGTCCTCTTTTCATCTAGGATCTCCAATTGAATGAGATGAGCAACCTGTGATTCTTCTTCGGTGATGAGGTTATTTAAAGATATTATTAGAGATTGGATTTCAACTTCAATTAGCAAGATGGATTTAGTACCATAGACTAGGGAAAATGGAGTGGTGCCAGTGGGAGTGTAAATTGATGTGTGGTAAGCCCAAAGGGTATGGTGGATGTGGAGGTTCCAATCTCGACTAGTACTGTTAACAACATTTTTTAAGATTTTGATCAGAGTCTTGTTAGTGGCTTCCACCTATCCATTACCTTGGGGGTAGTAGGGCGTGGACCACCAGTGTTGGGTATGAAAAGTGTTACAGAGATCTTTTACAACTTGGATTTTGAATGGTTTACCATTGTCAGATATGATGGTGGAGGGGATGTTATATCTGTAGATGATATGGTAGAGGATGAACTTGGAGATCTAAGTACCCATTAGCAAGGGGAGTGGTAGGGCTTCCACCTACTTAGTGAAGTACTTAGTGGTAGTGATAATGAAGGTGTGGCCATCAGAAGATGGAGGATATATATTACCGACTAAATTGAAACCCCATTGAGAAAAGGGCCATGCTGCTACAATAGGTTGTAGATCTTGAGTAGGAGCATGTATTAGGTCTGCATGTTGTTGGAAAGGTAAAAATTTCTTCACAAAGTCACAAGATTCATGATCCAAAGTAGGCCAATAATAACTAGCCCTCAGAATCTTCTTTTTTAATGCCATGTTGTTTGAGTGGGCTCCACAAACACCACTATGTACCTTTTTTAACACAATGTGGGCTTTAGCCTTGTTTAGATAACAAAGAAGAGTTCCATCATATCTACAAAAATAAAGAGTATCAAATACAATGGTGTAATGGGATGTACGTTGGATGAATGATTTGCATTGATTGTGGGTAAAGTTAGCGGGTAGGATGTTGTCATGAAGATAAGCATAGATCTCATGGTACCACAGGGATGTAGGACCTACAATTTTGTACACCATTTGACTCTTAGGGATGTCCTATACAGGGATTAAAATTTGTTCCATGAAGAATTCACACTTTGTCTGGGCCTTGGGCATGTCAAGTATAAAACCACGTGTGGCCATTGCATCAAAAAATTTATTCTGTATCCTGGGGATCTAGTCACACTGAATAGAGGTGAAAGACTTCTTAAATTTTTTGACCATGTGTTTATATAGTAACAGCTTCTCATCCTTTGTTAAAAACTCATCATTAACTTGCTTGATGATTAATTGTGAATCATCAAAAAACTTTAGGTGAGTGATGTTCCATTTGATGTCAATTCTAAGGCCAGTGAGAAGAGATTCATATTCTGATATATTGTTGGTGCATGGGAAGGCTAGCTTGAATGACTTTGGAATATAATCACCTTTGGGGGTGACAAAAAAGATACCTACCCCTGATGCATTATGAGTGTATGACCCATCAAAATATAGTGTCCATGTGGTGGCTACTTCTACTTCAAAGACCTCTTCATTAGGAAATTATGTTACCAAAGGATGTGCATCAACCAGGGGAGCCTTAGCTAACTGATCTACTATTATTTTTCCCTTAATAGCTTTGTAGTCCCCATATTCTATACCAAATTCACTCAACAACATGACCCAGTTGGCCATTCGTCCAGTCAAAGTTTTTTTGGATAGAAATACTTAAGTAGGTCAACTTTTGATATTAATTTGACTAGATGGCTGAGCATATAATGTCTAAGATTTTGTGAATAGAAAACTACAATAAGGAATAATTTCTCTATTGGAGAGTAGTTGAGCTCATAGCCTACTAAGGTTCAACTAATATAGTAGATAGCTAATTCTCAAGATGACTCATCATGTTGTGCTAGTAGTACCCCTAGTGCCACTGAAGTAGCTGAGATATACAATAAAAGTGGCTTCCATGGGATTGGAGGCATAAGGACTAGAGGATGAGCAAAGTATTCCTTAATTTTGTCAAAACCTTGCTGAAACATAAGATCCCATTCAAAAAAAATTCTTAGGACTGCAAGGTGTTCTACTTTGGTTCTTGATTTTTCTAAGAGATCATCAACATAGTCTTCCATGATAATGTGGATAAGACCATCATAGATGGTAAGGTGCATGTTGAATATAGTAGCGTTCTTAAGCAAGATGACTCATCATGTTGTGCTAGTAGTACCCCTAGTATCGCTGGGTGTGCTGAATATACAATAAAAGTGGCTTCCATCTTGGCACATAAGGACTAGAGGATGAGCAAATATTCCTTAATTTTGGATAAACCTTGTGAAACCTACAATTAAATCCCATTCCAACAAAAAATTCTAGGAAAAGGGTTCTAGGTTCTTGTTTTTTCTAAGAGATAAATTTGTACATATTCTGACATCCCTGTGGATAAGACTACTATGAATGATGTTGGTCCATTCATGTTGAGTAAGTCAATCCCTTGCGTTCTTAAGCCCGGCTTTCCAACATTTTCTCCAATTCTTTCTTGATAGTATCGCAGGGTGTGGTGAAGGTCGTCTTGTGTTGATCTCTAGGCACACTCCTAATTTGATTATGTCTAGAAAAGCCATCCATAAGGGATAGCATCTTGTGCCCTACAATTAAATCAGCCAACATATCTATATTTGGTAAAGGAAAGTCATCTTTAGGACAAGCCTCGTTAAGATCACATAAATTTGTACATATTCTGACATCCCTATCAAGTTTTTCTACTAGCATGATGTTGGAGATCCATTCGAAGTAGTCAATGGGTCTTATAAATTTGGCTTTCCAACATTTTCTCCAATTCTTTCTTGACCAATAGGGAAACTTGTAGGTGTATTTTGCGGAGCTTCTACTTAACTAGTTTTGCATCAAGATGCACATCTATATGGTGTACAACCAAGGTAGGGTCTAATCTAGGAATGTTTGAATATGCCCATGCAAAATTGATCTTGCTTTCCTTGAGGATCTTGGAGATGGTGGAATACTCTTCTTCTGATAATTCTTTAGCTACATAAGTGATTTTGGGATCCTCTTTAGTTCCCAAATTGATTTCTTGTGTTTCTTCTATCAAGATGGAGGATCGTTCAAACCATTATGTTCCTACAAGGGGAAGATGAATGTCCCCATCCCACCTCACTGTCAATGATCATGGACCTTAGTGATAGTGGAATCAGATATACAGGATGGGGTGGATGAGGTGGTAGATGATGGATTAGATGATGGAGTGGATGAAGATGTTGGTGGTGGTCCCATTTCAAATCCTAGATAGTAATGGGAGTGGGGGAACGAAGCTTCAAGCGAGCAGTAGTATTCAAAAGGCTGAGGATCAGCTTGTATCATCACTTCCATTCCATTAAATGGGAATTTCAAGAATTTATAATAGGTGGATGGGATGGCTTACATGCAATGGATCCATGGTTTTCTGAGAAGAAGATTGTAGGGGAGATCCAAATCAAGGACATGATAGGTGGTGTATTATATAATAGGGCCAACTTGGATTGGAAGCTCAATAACCCCTTCAAAATCCATTTCTACATTACCATAAGCCTTTATGGTGATAATATGATTACTTAAATCATCATGGGTGTATCCTATCTACTTTATGAATTTTAATGTACATAGATTGAGAGTAGAGCTATTATCTATCAAGACCCTCTATACTTCATGTTGGGTGATGAGAACCTCTATATGAAGGGGTCGATTGTGGTTGGTGTTGATGGTAGGCATGTTGTTTTGATTGAAACCAAGTTGGTAGGTTGATGAAAGATGTCCCACTAGAGCTTGGAATTGTGTGGGGTCAATGTTATAAGGAATTATGGCATCCTGTAAAGCTTTTGTCAATATTTCTTTGTATATAGGAGAAGACTTTAGCAAATATAAGATAGATATTTGTGCTGCAATCTTTCCTAGATGGTCAAGGATGTTATACTGAGAGCTCATAGGAGGTGACAGGGCTGACGTTGTGTCTCCAGGGATAGTAATTTGAGTGCAGCGAGTGGTAACAACACATTGAGGCTCCCTTCCTTTGACATGTTTCATAGACACACATGGTTTCAATTGTTTGATGTGCATGATGAGACCCTCATAATTAAGTGGCACATTTTTGTAATTGATGTTGTTGGTGCTGTTATTTTGATTATTGTTATTGTTAGGTCATGGTTTTGTGTTGGATGTGCTAAGATCTTGGTTATGCTTAGGGAAAGTGTTTTGATATATTTGTAATTGAGCATTGGATGACAAGGCCTGGTTGTCTTCCACATGGATATCTCCTTGATCTATGAGATCTTGGATGTATGTTTTTATCCCTTGACACTTGTTCAATGTGTGTTCATTTTCTTTATACTAGTTAGGCTTAGGCTTGGATTCGTCAAGGGGTTTAGTCAAAAGATACGCGATCAATAATTGGCTTGCACGAGCTTGTTAAAAATGGCACTGAGGGGTTCTCCTAACTGAGTAAACTGAAATTTATTTCCCCCTTGATTGTTAGATTGCTGAGGTGGACGAGGTGCCCCTTGAGGCACTAATATGACACTAGGAATGGATGGTTGTTGTCTCCACAAGGTATTGGCCACTTGAGCAAGCTTAGTTTTAGTGAGACCATCATTGACTGCATTTTTTTTTATTCCAGTAATGAGATTTGTCACTGGATGACTCATCTTTATCTGAATTATACAATTTAATTTTCCCTTTAGTGACAAGTGCTCTCTCAATAATGAGGCCTTTTTTGATAACTTCTACAAAGGTAGTGACACAATGAAGATTAAGAGCATGTTCTAGTTCAGGATGGGAATTAGCCACAAAGAGGGTGACCATTTCTTTCTCGCTAAGAGGAGACTTCATACGGCTAGTGACAACTCACCACCTTTGTAGGTATTTAGTGAAATTTTCTCCATCACGTTGTTTCTCCTTCAAGAGGTCTAGAGTGTCAATGTATTTTTTCCAAATTAAAGGAGAATTGTTTGAAAAACTATTCAGAAAGATTAGAAAAGGAAGAAATTGTCCCTTTCTTAAGGCCCATGAACCAATCTAAGGATGGCCTTGCTAAGCTTCTAGGGAACAGGCATAGGAGATAATTGTCATTATGTTAGACATCCTGACATTGTGCATAAAAATCCTACAAATGGGCCTTTGGATCTTTTGTTCCTGTATACTTGTCAAACTTAGGAATCTCAAAATGTTTTGGAAAGGGGATAAATGAAATTGAAGAATCAAAAGGGTATGGGAAAATTTCCTCAAAATTGAAATATTTCTTGGAGGTACCCTCTTGTAGGTCTTTTAATGTAGCTTTGAGTTCCTCTTGATCTTTATTGACAAGTGGAGTTGGATTAGACAAATTTAGTGGGTATTGTTGATGTGAAGACGTAGGTTGATATTGATTGGTGTAAGCGGGTTGGGGATTAATGTAAGGCTAATGGTATGATGATGGATTCTAGTTATAAGAGGAAAAGGGTGCTTGTTGTTGAGGTGGTGGTTGTTGATAATATAAAGTGGATGGGGTATTGTGTGGAGCTTGGTAGTACGATGACATGAATTCCCGTTGTTGATAAGGGGTTTTTGTTGATGATAAGGGGTAGCTTGAGCACCCTATTGATAAAGTGGCCATTGTTGCATGTAGGACATGGATGAGGCACCTTGTTGATGCAAGGAATGTTGTTGAACATAATAAGGATTGGTTTGGTAATTATCTACAACATTGGGTTGTTGTGTGACATGTGGAGGCGGTTGTGGATTAGATAGTTGCTGGTATGGATTGATATGTGATTATAGGGGATTTATGTAAGGAGGTGGTTGCATTCGTGGTGGGTTCTAAGTAGTCACATGGATTTTTGGATTAGCATAAGTAGTGTATGTGGTGGATGGATGGTAGAGATATTGTGCAAGAGAATTATGTTGTGTTTGTAGGCATGGATTTTGTTTACATCTAATGCTCAATTAATTACTTTTGATTGCTCAATAAGCCCCATCTAAAGCGTATTGTGTAAATAAGCTCCATTCTTGGTGGTTTGTATCCTTTGGAATGCTTCAATTACTTGTGCCTCACTTATTAACATGTATGCTTCACTTATTCACATGTATAATTCACGTATATTACATGTATTCACATGTATGCTTCATGCTTCCAATGCATAGCAACAAAAATATTTTGGGGAAAAAATCAACAAACCAAAAGTAAAGAGTTTTTGAAAAATTTGGGAAAAAAATCATATTTAAAAAATGTAAAAAATTGTAGAACAAGAGATAAAAAATATTTTTTTTGAAATTGAAAGGTATTTCCATAGCATATAGAGAGCAAATAAAATAAAGATTTTAACCAATGAATTGTAAAAAATAGATTTTTGTAGTTTATATTCAAATTGTTGATTACATTGCATTGCACATCTTTCAAAGTCAAAGCATTACTTCTTATTGCATATCTAATAACTAGATGTTGATAGATTATAGAATTTCAATTATAATATAGTTTCTACAAAGTCAACCTAAGCAGTTATGCAATTAATTCACATTGCATAACTAATAACTAGGAGAAATTGCTAATTGCATTTTCTTATCATGGCATTCTATGAGACCAGATTTCTTTGAGGTGTTTTTTCAAATAGTTCATAGCCTTGTCTATGTTACCACATTTTTCATACATGTCTACTATTGTGCATTTTTCTCACACACGCCCTGCTGAGGGTAGGGACACTCTTTCGCTCTGGTTTTGGTGTCTTGGCCCTTTCATTTTGAGGTTTTGTCTTATTTTGGCATGTGCTTAAATGTCCATTTTGATGGCCTTAATGATTTCCCCCAAGTTATTCATTGAAAAATTGAGCTCTGAGTGAATTTCGGGTTTTAACCTTGGTTCGGGACTTTCCACCTTGGATAGATTTTCTTGGATCCTGTTTGGACTCTGGTTGTGCACTATGATTCAGAGATTTTCAGTCTTCATGGAATTCTGCCCTATCATCAAGATCTTAGGTTTCCCTAGTTGTCTTGTCGATTGCATTTATTGACCTTCATACGAGTTTCAATGGTGTATTTAATTGATTTTCAAGGTCTTTTGTGCCATTATGCTTTGTTGCTTGTTGTCATTTGACCTAAGGAGTGCATTCTTGTGAGTGCTTGGTTAAATTTAGGTGTTGATTTTGCAAATTGTGGATTAGAGTGGTGATTTCTTGCATATTCTTGCCCTTGTTCTTTGTGGACACCATTGAATTTCGCATCTGTTGATTTTGAGATCGATTTCTGCATCATAATGGTATGTGTCTATATTGCTTTGCTTTGAATTGAGGATTATGAATAGTGTTTTTATGTTATAATGCTTTGGGGCTTGAATACATGAATATTTGATCACTTCATGACTAGGGTTACGTAGCATTCTTTAATTTATGGTCTCCCAAGTAATGCCTGAGTTGGTTTGTTTATTTTTGTTTTGGTGAACTTGCTTGAGAACTATGAACAATCCCCTAGTGACTACTTGGTGGTTGAGGTGATTCAGTTTTATAATGATCTGTGCATTAATGGCAGATGTATAGGGTATAAAACTAGGGCATCATTACCTTATCCTCTTCTGCCCTAAATCTCACCTAGAATGCTGAGAGAATCCATAGAAGGCCCTTGCCTAATTCTTCGTAGGATTAAATATTTGAAATTCATGATTGATTTGGTGTTCTAGGAAAAATTTTGATTTGATGCCATAGTCCAGGATTTTGGGTCACCTCGGGATTATCCGTCTCGAATGAATTTTCCCAATCTTCTTCGTACTTCCAGAGTCTACATTCTTTTGGGGTTTTTCTTTGTTCGTAGATTTCTATTTACCTCAAATTTTCCCAGAATCCTGTGTCACTTAGATTTTTTGAAGTGTATAAGGTGTCTTTGCCTTTGTGGAAATCTGACCCTCACGGATTTTCCTGAACTCTGATGAAATGTAATGGAATATGAAATAACTGGATTTGTTTGTGATTCATGATGTATTCCATGGTTAATTCATATTATTTTATGATTTCCTATGTGTTTTATTGATTAAAATGATTGGACTTAATGGTTAGTAGGTGTTTCTTGGTTATTCCGTTGGAATCCATTCGGTCTGGAATTTCCCAAAATTCCTCTCTGGCTCAGATTCCGCAGGTGGTTCTTAAATCTGATTTTTTTTATGTTCATTTTGCATGAGATTTAATAACACCTTGATGATTTTAGGTTCATTCTAATAGTGTTTTGATTGATTAACGATGATTTCCTGTGATCTTTATTGTGGTTTGTTTGTCAAATGCAAGCTGAGTCAAGCAAGGCAGTGGCTAGATCTTCAATGACTGATGGGGAAATGATTAAAATGGACATCAGGAGTAAGGTCCCAGAGAGTAAGATCACATCAATCTAGTCAGAGGTGACAAATACTAATGTCAGACTGTGGGACTACGAGGAATTTAAAGTAAGAATGGCAGCCAAGGATCTCCCTTTGGTGGCTAGGAGGATATTGGAGTCAGGATTGGTGCATGTAGCTAGTTTTCCTTCTATAGTCCAATGCTATGACCTTTTCCTCAAGTGTGCAAGACACTATGACCAAGATACACAAAGGATTATTGGCCCACAGGGAAGATTTGTTGCAAATCTCAATTTGGTCTCCATTGCTCAAAATTTTGATATGTTGGATAGATCTCATGTGGTGGCATTTAACATGGAAGCAGCTAGAGGATTTTATGAGGAACAAACTATGAAGTCACAAAAATTCATCAATTTCTGGCTAGAGAAGCTTAAGTCACATTACTCCAAGTTGCCCAAGAAGCTGTATAGAGAAAATTTCAAGAAGGAATATTATGATGCCATCACCTTACTCAGCTAGGTAGTTGGACTAAAGAATGTAGGAATTTTTGAGAATTGGATGTGTCACACCATTGTAAGGATGGAGCAAGAGTTGATTGACTATCTTTGGGTAGGGTTGATTAGTAGGATAATCCATGAGTAGTTGTCCAATGTTTTGCAGATGAAGACCTTCACAATGACTTCATACTTGGTCTATGTGCTTGCGAGATTCTACCCATACAGGGGATTGGATACAAAGGAAATATTTAGATAGGATATCATTTATGAGGTTTTCCCTCAATTGCATTTGGGAAGCTTGAGCTACAGGAGGGTGAATGATGCATTTACCATGCATATCACCAAAATGCTTTAGGGAGTAGAGCACACCAGGATTTCAGATCAAGCAAAGGAACTCATCAAAAGGTATGGGGCATGGTTTATTCAGTTCCCAACTTTCTCATATATTTAGATTGATTGCGTCCATAGGGTCCCTTACAGGCTTCCAAGGTATCCCACTGATCATATCATACTCTTGGAAGTAACTAGATAGATTTGTGACTTTGATGCCATTGTCAAGAGAGATAAGCATAAGACTGGCTTTGGTGGGGACTTCCCAATCAGGATTGGTGCTAGAGAGGCATGTCCTTCCATTATTTCTACCTAGGCTTCAAAAGAAGAAATGAGTACTCTTAGCCTATCTTTCCATTCCAAGAGGTCCAGATTTGATATCACATGTGAAGCCAAAAAGAAGGCCAGTAGAGAGTATAGCCATAAGGTTGATTTGGAAGACTGCTGGGGAAATTGTAGTGATCAGTTTGAGGTCAAAAAGAAGAAGTTATATCGGCTCCTGGGCAGTTGAATTGGTTAGATTGTACAATGTGAAGGCGATGCCTAATCAGCTTGAGGATGATGGAAACTTGATTCAAGATCATGCCTATGAGGCAATAAAAGATAGGCCTATTGGTGATGTGGAATGGCTAGAAGAAGAGAAGACATAATTAAAATAGCTAATGGATCCAGTTATTAAGTTCACCAGGATGTGGCTAAGGCACAAGCTATGGGAGTTGGACAATGCGGGAGTGAAATGCACATATCATTTGATGGGAGATTTGGACCCTCATTCCACTTTTGAGGAATCAACTGACCAAGACCCTAAGGGCAAGGGTAAGTTGGATTCTCCTTTCAAAATCAAGGTAAAAGGTGTTCAGGAGGAGGAGGTCCAAGAGACAAAAATAGAGTACGCCAAAAGTTAAAAAGAGGACAAAGACTAAGAGGTCTAAGTAGAAGGGAGTTGAAGGGCAGAATCTTGAAGTTGATGTGCCTGTGCCAAAAAGGAGAAGAATCATAAAATTGTCAGAAAAGGAAATCTCTAAGGTACAAGTAAAATTTGCCTCGCCTGTGATAGAAGTAGAAAGCTCAAGGGATAAGGCGAGGGTGTATACAAGGAGGTCAAGGAATCCTTCTCCAAAGGATAGTGTACCTAAATCAAACCTCCTTCCAGTTACCCTTCATGAGATGCAATAAGATGATGTTCCTTCCACCCATGAAGCTCAAAGTAAACCAGGTGAGTCATAAAATGTTGAAGATCATCCGGATACTGAGGGAGAAGAATTTCATGAGGGTGATCTTCATAGTGCAGAAGCTGAAATTGAGAAGGTAATGCAATCTCCCTTGGTTGCTTATGCAGAGTCACCTATTGGAACTGAGGAGGTCAGGTTACCTCCAAGAGAGGAAGAGGAAGAGAAGATCCCATCACTTGAACATGAAGAGGAACACATTGAAAAGGAAAGTAAGATAGATGAAACTCTTGAGAAACATAAATTGAGTGAAGAGGAACCTAGGAGATAATAGGAGGAGAAACAAAGTGAAGTACAATTGGAATCCACTGTCCCTAATTGGTTGGACAAGGAAATAAGGAGAAAGCAAGTTTTAGTGGAAGAAATTCCACCAAATTGGGATGAGCTGCTAGCCAAGATTGGAAAAGAAAAAGGAAAGAAGAAGGCTAGGGTGATCTCAAGGATTGAAAGGGGCGAATCCCATAATAGAGTTGTTCATATTGCCACCCCTGCTTTAGAAAAAAATAGAGACAATGTGGCTACAAAGGATTACAATGTTTAGACCTTCAATTTAGGGCCTACATCCATTGAACAGGATATTGAGGATTATCAAGGTTCTAGTGCAGTCATCTTGGGCAAATTGAGGAAGGAGATAAAGTCCAAGCAGGAGCTAAAGAAGGAGAATGAAAATCTTAGGAAGTGCTTGGAAGATTTGATGAAACCCTTGCATTCTATAAACCCTTCCACTTCTGCTGCTAATCCTCTACCCCAAAAAACCATCACCGAGCTTGAAAAGATGAAAGCTTCCACTCTTGCCACTGAAAATTGGCTGAAAGGGGTATACGTAAAGGGTAATGAGGCCATCAGGGACAACTTGTCAATAGGGAAGGATGCTGCAATGATGACTAATTGGTTGAAACAGGTATTGGCACAAGAGAAAGAGGACATGAACCTGTTGCTCTAGAAAACTAAAACTATCATGGAATACACCAGGGACAAGCTAGTATGTGATAAAATTATCCCTTCTTCTAGAGTTGTTGAGCCTTGGGAGTGGTTTGAGGCATTGCAGATTAGGAAAAAGGTTTTGAAAAAGATATACAAGCTGAGGAGGGAGATTGATTATTCCCTAGCTAGTGTGTATAATGGATCCATTTCTTTCTTCAAGATCATGACAGGGAGAAGGAAGATTGCCCCTAAGAATTTGAGTTTGGAGAAGTTGAGGAGATGGTGGTAGGATGTTTATGCTCCAAACAATTATGATTCCATTTCTAGGCACTAGTTGGATGATACGGCCACATACATTGTTGTCATTGACAAATACCTAACATATAGGGTGGATTGGGATAGGTCAGTAAAGCAGTCAAGGGAAAAAATTGCATCAATTGAGAGATGACTTAGGGTTTTTCCTCTGCCAACTGTGGCCGACCTAGATAGGGTGGTTTTGAAGGTTCGTGAAATGATGGATCAGAATAAGGACAAAAGGGAAGGAAGTTAATGATTGGCTACATCAATATTTGTGCTTCCCTATTATTCTGACATGCATTGGTCTGAGTTGCATTGGGAGTCCCAGGCCGACCAAGATGAAGTTCATGCATTTAATGCATATTTTATTTTATTTTGAATTTATCTTGGCCGACTTGTTGTGCCTTATTACTATTGTAAAACTTATCTTGGTTGGCATGTTTTGGGGGATTCTATAAATATGGTATTTTGCCTCATTTGTAAGGGCTAGATAAGAAGGATAGATATAGTCAAGTAGAGAAATAGTTGAAGTGAATTAGTAAGTATTTGTTCTCAAGAAAACATTGTAACAAAAGGCTGGAATTGTTGCTATGGTGGATAATTTAATGCAAGTTGTGACATTGTGATTTGGTGCCATACTTGTGTTATGTTTATCATGCATGGTTCTTGTTATTCTATCTTTAGAATTGCTTTGAAGGTATATGATATTTAGATGTTTACCGTTAGGTTTGATTCAATGATGTTTTGATTTGATATTTGAAGTGTTGTAGCAATCCCTAGTCCATACTTTTTGCAACTAACTGATTGTTAGTTGCTTTGCAAAGTTAGCCTGGACTTTATATTTAGTGTGCTTAAGCTAAATTGTGAGGGTTTATTCATTTTAATTCTTAAAGTATTGTTTGAATGAATGTTCATGGTCTAAAATCCTAACACCTTAGAATATTTCACTATTTCTATAAGATTGTAGAATCTGTTTGGGTTGAATAGAAGTCAATTTTGAGGAATTGGTCCATTTTGGGTGTAGATCATTTGCATTGTTGATCTTAGGTTTAGTTTTAAGTCTAGAAGTCTATTTTAAACCATTATCTTTTGCTATTTATTTGATCATTAAGTTAAAATTAAGATTGAAGTATCATTTCATTGTCAAATTTGATAAATTGAGATTCAGTATTTTGCTTGTAGTAAGGTCCCATTGTGATTACCAACATTTTCACATTTATCACTGAGTTGTTTATGCATTGTTAAGACCTGAAATTAGAGACCTTGGGGTTATCTCTTGAGGCTTTCTAATAGAGATTTACCTTTCAAGAGAGATAGGATTTTATATTTTTTCTAAGTTGTTGCTGTGCAGAAAACATCATCAACATCTACCAAAGCATCTTGTCAAACAGTTCACTGTCTTGTTGCTATAGCTAGAAGCCTAAAACAAGTGCTTTTGAACAAGCTATGGATGGTTGGAAAAAATATATCAAAAGCATAATATTAATCAATAGCATAGAAAAGGTAGTGGACTACTTGAAAAAATGCATCAAATAAATGTGGTGATGGAATGCCATGACAATCCATAGACAAGGCAGTGAACTATTTGAAAAGATGCCTCAAGTAAATGTGGTCTCAAGGTGATGGAATGCCATTGCAATAAAATTTCTTTTAATTGTCATGGAATTCCATCACCACGAGACCTCATTTTTTTGAGACATTTTTTCAAAGAGTTCACTGCCATTTCTTTGCTACCACATTTTTTTGTGTAGGAGCACCATTGAATAGAAGTTGTCAGTTCAAAGTTTTGAGGAGTAGGGTTTAGGTTTTGAGGTATTTTGTCTAAAATAAGGTCAATTAGACCATTTTATATTGTAATGCATCACTTTAGTTGATAGCTAGATATTTAGAAGGTCAAGTTTGCAAAAAATGAAAAATATTGAAAAAAGATGTAAAGTTGTTAAAAAGTTGCAAAATTGCATTTTTAGGGAAGGAAAACGGTCATAGCATTTAAAAAGGTGGTTGTAGGTGTTAGGACAATTATTTTAGAGGGAAAAAGCATAAATAAGGTGGAAACCATCGATGTAAGTTGGATTTTTGAAGATATGGAAGATTGGAACATTTATAATACTCTATTTTTCTCCACTTTTTCTGTATTTTCTGAGTTTGTAGTGATTGTACGACTTCTACAACTGCATAATGTTCTAAATCTTTTTTGAATTCATTTTAAGGTTTTATTTGGACACTTATTACATTTTATTTGAGCATCCAATAGTGGATTCAGTGTAAGTTTGAGAAAAATTCTTTGTGACTGGTTTTATACCATGTTTTAAGGGTTTGTAGCCTTTAAAATGTAAACTCCACCCATTCCACTTTTCATGGCTCTTGTAATTGTGGAATGGGACTGTAACATCAATAAAAATGTGAGGGAATGTTGAGAGAGTGTATGGGAGGCCTAAAAATGTGTTGGGAATGAAGCCCTAGAGTGGAAAATTGTGTTTTCCAAGTGGAAAAGAGAGGTTTTGATATGGTAATGAGTGAAATAGGTTGGGGAAACATTGTTTCTTATTGAATTGAGTATGTGCAGAGGTTTTTAGACTAGTTTGAGGTGGTGGCAAGTTTGATTACAGTCTAGAAATGTGATTTCCATTAAAACCCTTGATTTTTGCCTATAAAAGAGGGTTTTGAGTTTAGGTATATTGGAGGGTGGATTTATTAGAAAAAAATATGGAATCTTTGGTTTGGAAACCTGTAGAGAGCTTCCCAATTGAATTTTGAGTCAAAGGGAAAGTTTAAGGTAGAGTCCCTTTGTAAAGTGACCTAATTTGAGGCCTAGATGGTGTGAAAAGCCTGATTTGAGAGTTGTATCAAAGTAACCCATTGAGTGGTTGCAGTATGTTGTTGAGTCCCTTGATGGGTGTTTGAAACCCTAATGGTCTTGATTTGAAAGGAAAACAACAAGGATATATACTTGATTGGTCAATTAGACCAAATTTTTAAAGCAACTATACCCCAAACTATCTTTCCATCACAAATAACTATAGAAATTCATTTACCAAACCATAAAGCCTCCAAATCCACAATCTATAACTTGAGAACTACTCCTTTAATCCCACTTTTACAAAACCCTCATTTTTAGCAAGTTTAGGGTGGGTTTATTGAAAATACTATTCCAAAAACTTATAACACCTTTCCAAAGCATCAAACATGATTAAAAAAAATTTCACATGCTTAAAATTCCCTCACAAACTACTTCCCCAAAGGATTTCAACCATTTCCAATCTTAAACCACTCAATTTCACTAAAACTCATCAAATTGCCAACTAGCGCATCACACCAAACCACTCAACTCACCTCCCCTGCTCTAGAAACCATGCACATATGTTCCCTACCCCTAATTATTCCATTCCACTGAGTTATAGTAGGATACAATGGATGGAATCACTAAAAAGTCATTTTCACACACTTAGCTACTTGCATGTGACCACCTTTTTTTCCAAGCGAGAATTCGTTGCCACGGGAAAAGGCCTTCGAATAGAAAAAATAGAGAGAGGTTATTATAGAGTGTCCCAACACAATCACATATAATTAGATGAGAATTTTCTAAGCATCACGGTGTCTGAATATGAGCATGTTGAAGTTTGTAGCCTTTTTGCACTTTGGACTCTTAAGGGATTATGTTGGTTGAATGTAGCTCAAAGCGATTTTAAATGTGTTTTGGTGTGAAAAGAGAACCATGTATAGCATAAAAATACCTACCTGGATGCATCATAATAGTTTATTTTTCCACACGAGTTGTAGAATGAAAGTTGCACCACTTTGCAACTTTCAACTACTTGCATTTGACCACTTTTTCCCCAAGCGAGAATTTTTTGCCATAGGAAAAGGCCTCCAAGATAGTGAAAACTAAGAGAGGTTATTGTAGAGTGGCCTAATGCAATCTTAGAGGCTAAGATGAGAAGTTTCTAAACATCATAGTGTCCAAATACGAGCATGTTGAAGTATGCATCCATTTTCCACTTTGGACTTGTGCCGTAGAAAAAAGGACCCTTTTCTTGACATGAGATTAATTGGACTTAATGAGGCCTTGATTCAATTTTTGTGAGGAATTTCATGCATCCACACTAGGTCTTGGACCCTTCTAAACTGAATAAAATGTGTTTTCCAATGTCTTGTAAAGGAGTTTTAGAGTCTTGTGTAGAAGTTGTCAAATTCAACTTCAAAGTCCAAGAATACTTACATGCAAAGGGATACCTATCACAGGGAAGAGTATAGAGAAAAAATAAAGCAAGGGTTTGAAGCTCTATAATATCAGAGATCTATTATCAGAACAATAGAATAGATTATTTACAAAGATCAATCCTTAAAAGGAGATCAAGCAAAACCTAAAAAGAAACCCTAATAGGTAGACATTTAATAATTAATATAATTATTAAATGTCATAATATGCCACTAAAGTGAAATCTTAAGAGTAGAATAAAGATGACTTAATTAATATAATTAAGTGAAAACCTTTACTCTAACACCCCCCCTTAAGATGAGCAAGAGTGCAACTACAAACATGTGCAAAAAATAAAATGTAACTACAATGCATGAAAGTAAAATTGGGTCCTGGCAACTAGGCCTAATCAGGTACCCAAATACAACCAGATCTTTGTAAACCAGAGTAAAGGAGAAAAACTAGTGGGAAAAAAATACTCTCCAAAAAGAGATGAACAAGAGTGAAAGAAGAAGAGAGATAGAAGGAGGACTCAACATGACCCCCCAATTACTATTTCTATCACACAAGTACAAAATATGGTCCCCCCATAGGAGAGAGAAGAGACTCCAAAGGCCCCCTAGAATGAGAGAACCCCTATGCCAATGATCAAAACAATGTGTCTCCTCGAAGGAAGAAATAGATCCAACGGTTGAGGAAGAGGAAATCCCTGGATGTGAGGTGAAAATGGAAGTCCTGGATGATGCTCAGTGAAGAACAGAACTGTAGTAGGAGTGTTTGAATAATACGATGGAATCAAACAACTCAAGATGATCCTGAAATGGAATCTCCAATGAAGATGGGATAATAGGTGTGTTGAAACTGTCATCTATTAGGAAAGGAATATCCTTTGATATGGCCTCAACAACTACACTTGATGGCTCAATGAGTGGAGCAACAATGTCAGTCATAGTTGAAGAGGAATCCTGCTGAACATATGTAACCTCAACAGGAGGTAGAGGTGTAGAAGTGTCAACACTAGTCTCATGAACAGATGAAAGAAAACATAATTTCAAGTGACCAAACTTCACGTCAGATACTACATGCTCTCTTGTAGAAAGAGAGGAAAACTTAGATAGTGGAAATGATGGACCAAAGTGTGTGAATGCATAGAAATGGGAAGAATGTTCAACTATCCTTGTTGCAACAATGTTAATAGTCTAAATGTCTTTGATGTGCACTGAATTAGGTGTGAAATCAACTGTCTTCCCTGTCCCACTGTGAGAAATTTGATAGATGGAGAGAAGGTTAGTGGACAAAGATGGAACACATAGTACATCATTGAATGTACCATCATCAATGTCGATAGATCCTTTCCCACATACACTCATATAAATGTTATTACCCATCAATATGTGTGGTGAGGATGCAACCTCGAAAGATGAGAACATGTCCTAAGAAGATTCCATATGGTGTGAAGCACCTGAATCTAGTAGCCATCTAGATGAATGTGAATTGGTGGTTGCACATAATGCATGACCCTTATGTGGGGCCTGTCCATCTGTCTAGAATGAAGATGATGAAGAAGAAGACCTGCCTGATGTAGATGAAGAAGAGTGATGAATATTGTTCCTCTCAAGAAGAGTTGTCAAATCTGAAACCTATTTTGCATAGGCATCTATCTTCTTCTCATAACACTTGGACTCATCATGTACTGGCTTAGTACAATAAGCACAATTAGGTTTGTCTTTCTTTGATAATTCCCACTTAGGATAAGATGAATCAAAGGTGTTTTGTGAACTAGAATCCTTCCAATGCTCTGTGGTCTTTGGTTTCTAGTTCTACTTCTGCTTCCCCTGAGATGACTATGTTACCAATGCTTGGTGTTGTGATCTTGTGAGAGCATCCAATTGTGATATCTTGGCTTGCTCTCGTGTCAACTGATCACAAAACACCTCAAAAGTAGGCATGGTAAAGCGATTTCCTAATGCATCCATGGTGGAATAAAATGTCGAAGAGAAGATCTGAAAAGGACCTCGAAGCTTAGAAAGAATCAGGTAAATACACTCCTCATCTATTTTTTTCTCACCACAATCTTGTAGAAGAGATCTCTATTGTTTGAATTTTATCAAAAAATCCTCAATAGTGGGAAAAGAATTAGGTACAAGGGAAGTCAACTCTACCTCAATCTAGATGGCATGAAACTGATGGATGGTACCAAACAAATCACTGAACTTGGTCCACATTTCAAGAGGACCGTTACACCCATCAAGATGAAACAACAAGTTGTCTGAAACATGTAATGAAATCAACCCCATGGCCTCATCCATCTTATTTCTATGATGTATAACCTCAAATGGCCATGTCAAAACTAGTTGAACTATGTCTAAATAGGACCACAACCCCTTTGATCTGAGAAGACGTGTCATGTATGCCTTCCAAGTGTGATAGTTATGAGGTGTGAGAAGTTCAACAGTAGGAGTGTTTTCGGCCATGGTTGGAAAGGTTTAATGAATTTTTTTGTGAAGAGTTTCTGGTTTTCTAAAGTAAATGACAGAAATCAAGAAAAAAACTCCCCCCACAATGCAAGAAACCAAATCCCAATAGATATTTTTCAGCGAAAAAGCTAGAAAAAACAAAAAATTCTTAGGACAATGCTCTATGTACTTGGTGAATTTTATGATAAAATAAACTATAGATCTGGAAAGAGCATAGAACCACCTTTCTAACTCCTATTCATTTGCACAAAACGGATTAAAAATGAGCAAGTTATGCCCCCCAGAGTGAAAAAACAATATCTGACTTTGACTGCAAAAAAATGCAACCAAACTGGAAAATTTTGAAAAAATTCCTACACCACCAGAATGGGCTTGGAGCCAGATTTCCAATGCCTATTTTTGTGTGAAAATTGAAGAAAAATAGACCAATTTATACCCGATTGAATGAAAGTAGCAGAAAAAGGACCATCATACCACCTTTAGCACCCTGGAGCTAAAAAAAATAAGCCCCTGGTCTTTTCAGCAACCAGGGGGCTAAGCATTGGCCCATCAGCTATTGGAGTGGGTGGTTACCACTGCCTAGTCGCATGGGTGATGATTTCTAGTGGTGGGTGTTGGCGGTTTACTGCTGGTGGTTACC
Source organism: Sequoia sempervirens (assembly GCA_007258455.2). Lineage (NCBI taxonomy): Eukaryota > Viridiplantae > Streptophyta > Pinopsida > Cupressales > Cupressaceae > Sequoia > Sequoia sempervirens. Next base: position 607,546,326 of record VDFB02281492.1, on the reverse strand, counting down.
TCTGACGGTTACCACTAGCGGTTATCTCTGGTGGCTACCGCTAGCATTTACTGCTGGTGGCCAAGCGGTGGGAATCTCTAGCAGTGGTGGAGTGGCGGGTGGCCGCTAGGTGGCTGGAAGGCAGCAGCCTCCTTCTGTGCAGGTAGTGCAGAATTTTTAAAAAAACTTTGTGTTTTTTTTAATTTTTTTACAATTTTTTCATTGATTTGCGTTCCCTAGGGTTGTACGGCTCTAGGGCAATTTTTTTTTTCCTTTTTGGTCGATAGTGGCCAAATCAAACTTGCTTTATATGAAAATGGTGGTTTTTGGGTGCTGTGAATCCAATGGCGAGGTCCGTTTGGGCCCAAAATGAAGCCTAGATCCACAAGAAAATAACCCAAAACCTGTGAAAGCTTGATCAAGCCCTCATAGCTCCAAAATCTCCAAAACAAGAATAGGCTGCAATAGGTTGGCTCTGATACCATGTAGAAGTTGTTAAATTTAACTTCAAAGTCCAAGAACACCTGCATGCAAAGGGATACCTGCCACAGGGAAGAGTATAGAGAAAAAAACAAGCAAGGGTTTGAAGCTCTATAATATCAGAGATCTATTATCAGAACAATAGAATAGATTATTTACAAAGATCAATCCTTAAAAGGAGATCAAGCAAAACCTAAAAAGAAACCCTAATAGGTAGACATTTAATAATTAATATAATTATTAAATGTCATAATATGCCACTAAAGTGAAATCTTAAGAGTAGAATAAAGGTGACTTAATTAATATAATTAAGTGAAAACCTTTACTCTAACATCTTGTAAAGGACTTTCCCACTTTTCTAGACTTAATGAATGCATTTCTTCCTAATTCAACATTATAAAATGTCTTTAATAACATTAGGGTATGTGCAGGATCATCGTGGAAAAAATAGGCCCTTAAGTGGCAAAAATTTAGAAAAATCAAAGTTAAGCAACTTGACATAAAAATTTGACTAAGTTATCTAGATATTATTTCAAAAATATGTAAGAATAGAATCTATAGAAAATTGAATGTAGTTTCTAAACTATTTGGTTTATTTTAAAAAAATCTATTTGGTGAAAATTTGAAATTTCAATGCAGTAGTACTTAAATTTTAGGGAAAAAATAAGAAGTAGGTGTCTGTCTGACCACCCTAACCACAATAAAATGATAATATTTTTATATAAGATTTTGGATGTAAGTAGAGGAATTGTGTCCTGATGTGATGCATATTTTTTTGTAATATTTTTCCAAGTAAATAATTAATTATGATTTTTTTATTACAACTTTTAAAAAATATAAAAAATCATATGTCTAACCACCTTAACTTGGTAAAAATTTCATGAAATTCTTTTCTTTTAATCCTATAGTAGATGAAGCATAGAATGTGATGCATGTTTCAGATTCAGAAAATGTGATACCATTCGAAAGCTATAGATTTTTTTCAATCAGCCTATCAATTAGGACTTTAGTCATAATTCAAATAGAAAATGAATAATAATTATTTATTAAATTCAAAGTAAAACATAATTTATATTGGTGGAAATTTGAGAATCTCCTTTAAAAACCCTTTTTGTTTCATCAATTTTGGGTTAAAAAAAGTCATTAGCCACATACCCTACACATACCCATCATATCGCCACTTTTTGGACCATCATGATCCTACACATACCCATTATTACATGAATCTAGAAGGTTTGTAACATAAACTTAATGATAGACTAGTGTTGTAGTGTGATTTACACATTCGCATTGGTTTTTGTGCCCTTCTAGGCTATGTGAACCTAATTTTAGTGTTGGAAAGTGTATTTAGTCACACTTTCACATTGATTTATGTGTCCCAAGCCCTATTTAACATTTACATCATCACTAATAGGTCTTAATTAACCCATATTGTGCATCCCGAGACTTTAATTGATCAAATACCTGACAAAATGGCATTTTAGACCTTATTTCTTGATTCATTGGCTTCTTAGGTGTCAGAATGGCCCATGTGGGACCCATTCACCATGCATGGAAAATTAGTCCCATCCAGGTGGGACCCATTCACCATGTGTGCTGAATGAGTCCTATCTGGCCCCCATTTTGACCTTTGGGTGGGAAATAAAGTGAAATTTGAATTCATTTTGCTTCATGTTGGCCTGTGATGAGGTATTATGGGGTACTAAGGCATAATTGTCTATAAATAAGTGTTTTTATCCTTATTTTACATCCATCACTTGATCCAAAAACATCTAACAACTCATTCTTACATCTCTCATCATTAATTTATGTGCTATCTTCTCATCCAAGTTAAGCAAGTTAGGGTTTCTTCATTATAAGTCTTCAAGTTAGCTTTCTAAAGAATTCAAGGGTTGAATCTTCATGTTATGTTGCAAATTTTCAAGATCAAATCATCATGACAAGGTAATAATCTCCATTGTTGCATGTTTCATTACTTTATTTCATCACTTTGGTTTAATTACCTAAATGGGGTTTGACTAAGGCAAACCCCCATGCCCTAACCTTCAACATATCTCTCTTTTTTCTCATTTGTTTAAAAATTTAGGACTATTGGAGGCTTAGGAATCATTGAAAATTGCATTTCAAAGTCATTCAAGTCATATCTACATCATTCAAGTCAAAAAATCAACAAAAAGTCATTTTTCAAACCTAGATCCAGTAGTTTAAGAAGTGAAGACCTATAGAGAGCAGAAGTGCAGATCTAGCTCCACAAAATAAACTTCTAATTTTTCAACTTCCTATAGGTGGAATAATTCACCACCCATGGAAAATGAGTCCCACCTATAGGCCTGAAAAGTGGTTTTCTCATATTTCAACTCCCGACAGTCAAAAACACGTTTCTAGAAGATTTCACAGAAGCATGACTAATTCACCATGCATGGTGAATCAGTCCTAGTGGCCATTAACAAAGGTTTCTGAGACATTCTAGAATCTTCTAGTGACATCAATCTTCCTCCAAGTGCACTATGTTCAGTCTCATCAATTTTTGTTTCTATTTACTTAAATTTCTAGTTCATTCTTGCATAACACAATGTTTTTTTAGACAAGTCTTATTGTTTAGGTTTTGTATAGTTAATCAAAAAATTCCATAGCTTAATTGCACTTAAATCATTATGTTTACATCATACAATATCACAAACATCCTAATTTGAGTGATACATAAGCATTTTTAGCCCTATCTCTCTCCTTTTAGGTAAAAAAACCTAGAGGTGCAAGGTCCCAAAAATCTATGTTTTAGGACTCTCAAGGGATTTTTTGGTTGAATATAGCTCAGAGTGATTTCACATGCTTCGGTGCAAAAGAGGACCATGCCTAGCATAAACTTACCCACCCAGATGTGCTAGAATAGTTTGTTTGGTCACACAATTTGTAGAACAAAAGTTGAACCACTTTGCAACTTTCAACTACTTGCCTTTGACAACTTTTTCGCCAAGTAAAAATTTTCCACCAAGGGAAAAGGTCTCTAAGATAGAAAAAAACAAGAAATTATTATAGAGGGGCCCAATGCAATCCCATAGGATTAGATGAGAAGTTTCTAGGCATCATAGTGTCTGAATACGAGCATGCTAAAGTTTGTAGCCATTTTGCACTTTGGACTCTTAAGGAAATCTGTCAGTTGAATGTAGCTCAGAGCAATTCCGCATGTTTTAGTGTGAAAGAGGACCATGCCTAGTGTAAACATACCCACCTAGATATTTCATAATAGTCCATTTGGTCACACAACTTGCAGAACAAAAGTCGCACCACTTTGCAACTTTCAACTACTTGCATTTGACCACTTTTTCCCCAAGCGAGAATTCACCACCATGGGAAAAGGCCTTAGAGATAGAAAAAACTGAGAGAGGTTATTGTAGAGGGTCCTAAAATGATCTTATAGGCTTAGATGAAAAGTTTCTAAGCATCATGGTGTCCAAATACGAGCATGCTAAAGTTTGTAGCCATTTTGCACTTTGGACTCTTAAGGGATTCTACCAGTTGAATGTAGCTTGGAGTGATTTTGTGTGTTTCAGTGTGAAAGAGGACTATTTCTAGCATAAACATACCCACCCAGATCTGTCAGAATACACTATTTGATGACACGAGTTGCAGAATGAAATTTGCACCACTTTGCAACTTTCAACTACTTGTGTTTGACCATTTTTTCCCCAAGCAAGAATTCGCCACTATGGGAAAAGGCCTCCAAGATAGCAAAAACTGAGAGAGGTTATTGTATAGGAACCCAACATGATCCCATAGGATTAGACAAGAAGTTTCTAAGCATCACAGTGTTTGAATATGAGAATGCTGAAGTTTACATCCATTTTGCACTTTGGACTCTTAAGGGATTCTACAAGTTGAATGTAGCTCTAAGTGATTCTGCATGGTTCAATGTGAAAAAATACCATGCCTTGTGTAAACATACCCACCAGATGCATCAGAATAGTTTGTTTGGTCACACGAGTTGTAGAATGAAAGTTGGACCACTTTGCAACTTTCAACTACTTTTTCCCCAAGCGAGAATTTTCCACCATGAGAAAAGGCCTCCAAGATAGTGAAAATTGAGAGAGGTTATTGTAGAGGGGCCCAATTTTACTCCATAGGCTCATACGAAAAGTTTCTAGGAATCATGGTGTTTGAATACAAGCATGTTGAAATTTGTAGCCATTTTGCACTTTGGACTCTTAAGGGATTCTACTGGTTGAATGTAGCTTGGAGCAATTCCACGTGTTTGGTACAAAATAGGACCATTCCTAAACATTACTCTTCTCAAATTAACTTGAAGAAATAAAATTTCCAACCATCAAACCCTAACAAGGGTAACTCTTCTCAACTTCACTGTTCAGTCTTGTAGGTGTGCAACTTAGGTTTTCCTCTCACGACTTTCAAGAGACCACTCAAATCCATAAATAATTTACCATTTCAAGAACCAATTAGGGAACTTTTAAACATATCATTGAATCACATGTACATACTTTGGAACCATACCATCAAACTGACCTTGAATGCTCGAAAAGGGGCTCTAATTAGCCCACTTTAACAAAGGAACTCTCCTTCAATATTGCTGCCCACTCAAAATACCATTGGATAGTCCTCAAACTACCTCCAAAACCACAAATTATTCAACCATTGAGTCAAAAATCACTTACTAAGACCCTCTTTCATGAAACCCCCATTTTTCACCAAATAAGCAAGTGTTTATTGAAAAACCCATCTCCAAACCTCATTCAACCTCATAATATTTTTAAACACTCTTATTTCACCCTTCACAAACTTAATTCACCTTTAAATTATTCTTTTTCCAAATTTTTCACACATTTGTTTCTTAAAACCTCTTAATTTCACCCATTTTCACTCTTTGTTCAACTAGGGCTTTAAGCCCAAACATTCGAATGAACTACCTTTCCTTTGTAGACATTCTATCACATCAAAATCCACCTGATAACACTAAAACAACTATATTATAACCTTCTTCCAAACTATTGATTTAATTTACTACTTCAAGCTATGCCTCCTAGGCCTAAATTCATGCTTTTTCCATAGGGGTAGTGCGGAAATTTCCACCAAATGTCTTTTCCACCCATTGTATTCTAATATAACTTGAAATAATGACATAATTAGGTGTAGGGGGCATGTGTGCATGATTTTAGGAGCAGGGGTGGCCATTTGGGGGTTTGGGCATGATGCCTAGTTGTCAAGAATGTGTGTTTTGAGTGAAATTTGGAGGTTAAGAGTAGGTAGTGATGGAAAACACTTGGGGAAACACTTTGTAATAGTTAATTAAGAAAGGGAAGATATATTTGAAGGTTTAAGAGGCATTGAAATAGTGAGGAAAGGTCTGGAGGTGAGGTTTTCAATAAACCCCCCTTGAAACTTATTAAAAGTGAGGGTTTTGAGTTTTGGAGTGTTGGTGAGTGTTTCATTGGAAGATTATTTTTTATTTAGTGCTTATGGTTTTTTGTGTCTGGAAGGAATATTAAAGGGTAGTTGGTTTGTTGAGAGTTTTCCACCCTGCTCTGCATCACTTTGGCATGTTTATCAACATAAAACTATGATATTTTTTGAATTTCAATATGTAATGATAATGCAATATGAAATATGTAGTGTGAGACAATGAAATTTGTGTATTTAAACTTTAAAGTTAAAATGTTAAAATTTACCATTGTTCTTGTCTTTAAAGTTGTTTAAACAATATAATTTAACCATAATATAACTAAGCAATATATGATATAATTTAACCATTATTCATTATTTTTTATTGTCAAATATATAATATAACCATTGTTTTTTTATGCTATTGTACATTGATATTTAACCATTTCTCAAGATTAAATTTTTGAATAATTTAAACATGCACATGATGAACAAATTATTTCAATTCTCAACTTCTATTTATCAAATTATCCAATAATCAAATGTATGTCCATATACAAAAATGGCATCAACGCCAACTCAAACAAAGTTTTACAAAATGTGGCATATACCATCTTGATATCTATTCAAAATATACATGCCAAAATTTCTATCTCATCCTAAACTACTGGTGGATCATCAAAATAGAGCATCTTTGAAGCACTCTTTGGATTTGAAGGTAACTGGACAAGAAAAATTAAAAACGAAATTGAGATTAGTTATATTATATAATTTAAAATTGAATAATTAACATCAAAATATTGACATAGATTGAATTATAATTGAACTCTAAAATTGAAATCTTGATTACCTGATATATGGGTATGTGCAAGAACATGATGGGAAAAAAGTGGCAATATGATGGGTATGTGGCTGATGACTTTTTTTTTACCCAAAATTGATGAAACAAAAAGGGGTTTTCAAGGTAATATTCAAATTTCCACCAATATAAATTATGCTTTACTTTGAATTTAATAAGTAATTATTATTTATTTTCTATTCAAATTATGACTAAATTCCAGATTGATAGACTGATTAAAAAACATCTATAGCTTTCACACGGTATCACATTTTTTGAATCCAAGACATGCATCACATTCTATGCTTCGTACACTATAAGATTAAAAAAAATAAAAATTGAATTTCATGAATTTTTGACCAAGTTAAGGTGGTTAGACATACGAGTTTTTATATTTTTTAAAAGTTGTAATAAAAATTTCATAATTAATCATTTACTTAGAAAAAAATTACAAAAAAAATGCATCACATTGGAACATGAGTTATCTACTTATATATAGAATATTATAAAAAAATATTATCATTTTATTGTGGTTAGGGTGGTCAGACATACACCTACTTATTTTTTCCCTGAAATTTAAGTACTACTGCATTGAAAATTCAAATTTTCACCAAATAGATTTTTTTTTAAAAAAAAAAACCTAGTAGTTTAAAAACTACATTCAATTTTCTAGAGATTCTATTCTTATATATTTTTGAAATAACATAGATAACTTATTCAATTTTTTTATGTCAAGTTTCCTAACTCTAATTTTTTCGATATTTGTGCCACTTAAGGGCCTTATTTTTCCATGATGATCCTACACATACCCATATACATCTCTTCAAATGGTCATGAGTCCTAGAATATGCCCCTCTCAAATAACCAATCATACCAACTTTTGTAATTGCAATCTATATATGTGAACAAAAAAATTAAATTGATACAAGTTAGCATACAATTGTTGGTAATAGGAACATATTTACCAAACACAAAATAAAATAAACACATACCTCTTTAGGCATCTCCTTTTCTTTATCTCCTTCAGGTGTTTTGACACCTCCTTCCTGAGGTGTTTCAACACCTACTCCTTCAAGTGTTCCAAAACCGACTCCTATAAGAGGAAAATAAGATAAACATATAAGTTAATATATAATTTCATTAATGACAATTCAAATGAAAAGAAAGGATATAATGCATGAATTTAGGCCTAAAAGGCATGGGTTGAAGTAGAAGATTGAAGATTTTTTTTTAATAAGGCTAGAACCAATTGGTTTTAGTGAGACCTGGTGGGGTTTGATGTGTTTAAAGGTTTGCAAGGACTGGGGAGATCATGTGTATGTTTGGGAATGAAGCCCTAGTTGAGAGAAGTGCATTTTTTAATGGAAATTTGAGGTTTTAGAGACTAAAAGTGGGTAAAGTTTGGGGAAACATAATATTAACGATTATTAAGCATCTATAAACTTAAACAAGGGTGTTTGAAGTGGTGACAAGGTCATAGGAGGCTTGGAGATGGGTTTTTAATGTATTCTCCAAAATCCCACTATACTGTAGGGGTAACTAGGCCAATTAGGCCTCTTTTCCAAAGAGACACCTTCCCAAACACCTAAAATCAAGTCAAACACCATGGAAAATCATTAAATAGGTTACCAACATTAATATTTCACAATTTTTAGAGCTCCAACCGCTCACCAAGCTACCAATCCAATAAACCCTCACTCTCAAGCCACCAAACCTAGGTTTTCCAAGGAGACATATTGAAAATAACTCTTCCCACAATTAACTCTCACATCCAACACACCAAAAGTATCATATGATGCTTGTACATGCTCAAAATACTCTCACAAATGACTGCCCCAAAGGATTTCATCCATTCACACTCTAAAACCACTCAAAATCACACTTTTTCACACCCAAGGCTACATGTCGTGACTCCAAAACAATCTCCCATACTCCAAGAATCATCTTCTAACCTATTCCCAACCTAATGGACTCATTCCACCAAGTTACAATATATACATTAGGTGGAATGATCCATTAAATCACTTGATGACCTCAAAACTTGAAATTTATACTTCCAGACCTACCTATAGTAAAATCCACCCTAAGAGCTCAAAACAAGATGGATTTCAATGCAAAAAAAACCAAAATGTGGCTAACACATCCCTCTGCCCAAATAAAAACACTTTTATTCAATTCCCTTCAGTACGGGCTCATGCAATTGACTGCTACAACACTGAAAAAGAGAAAAACAAACTCAGATTTACAAAGAAAACAAAGCTTTATTAATCAATGCTTGTACAATATCTTCCACTCTTCTTTACACACTCCTCCATTCGAGATTCATATACATATATTAAACTCCCTTAATCAATAATTGATTGAAAACCAATGCCACAAGTGACCTTTGGCCTTCCCTGACCGTTCAACTTCCTCACTATGCATTTCTTGCACTTCAAAATTTGAAACTAAAACCTTCTAACTCACTAATAACCACTAAAATAGAATTATTACATCAATAAATGGTCTATATGACCTTATCCAAGCCAAAAAAATACTTCATCACCCTAATGACAATCACTGAAGCTTGGTGCCCCTGCACCAAATAGAGAGCAACATATAACCATCATTTGGCATATCTACATTAATGCAATTTTGTAAACCCTTATACAATCAAACTTAAACATTTGAAATAAAGTAATGATCAATAACATGAATTTACAAATTCAATGTGCATACTTACCAATCAATCTAGGGAACCATCCAGGTGTGCTCTACTCTTTATTGTTTCAAGTATTGCCTCGTGGTCAAACTCACACACTTTTCACAAGTTTTTGTTTGCAGGTCTGCCCTTATATTTGATCAAATGAACATTGTTGGGAGCAATAGGGTTCAAGTAGTGAAAAATATTTTGATGTGTTTTGAAGTACACAAACAACTAAACTACAACATTCTTAACTGGCTACCTTCTAAGCCATGTTCCAATAACAGCTATCGAACTTGTAGGATATTCTATGTTTTCTCCATCTATAATTGGGGCATCCAATTTCTTTTTTGCCTCGATACAACAACATAGGTAATAATTTGTACCCTCTTCATTGTCTTCATCTACAATCACTACATATACATGCCCTGCATTGATATGTTCATCTTGTTAGATATATTTAATTAACAAAAAAATAAAACTTGAAAGTAAGATATATTACCTAGTTTTACAAGGTTTGATACATTATCAAAGTCAATGAATGATTGCATCTCAGTGATTTTTAGAGCCATTGGGAGCTGATAAGTGTTAAGTGGGGTTAGACTTCTTAAGACCATTGGTCAACCCACTCTATTGACTCATAATCATTCCATGCTTGAAATGTACATGCAAAAAAAAGCATGCAATTTTCTGCATATGGATAGTCCATGTACCTGCATTGGAGCTTCTAAAAGAGTGTAGCTCGCTTGATCCTATTAGTGTACAACAATCCTCATATTTTTCAATGTTAATATCATCTACTAAATGAAAAAATCTATGAACTAACGAATTACCTTGACTACCTGGATCCATTACATGATTGCACCACTCGACAATTCATCTTGCATCTATCAACTTTACATTGTCTTTGTACTTTAACTCTTCTTGTGCTAGGCTCTTTGGATACATGCACTTGCTCCATCATGATCCCCCTTTCCATTCCAAACCTTTGAGAAGTTCCACATATGTTGAACACCACTAATCCTATGCATCCTACTCAACCAGTAAAAGATTTTGGTGTTCTTGAATTACAATGTACAGTTATTTGACCATATGATATGTCGATTGAATGATATGCCCCTGCTAGCCAAATCAGCATAGAAAATCTAAATGCAACCTTGCACAAACTCAGTAGAATGTGAGTGATCATCAATGATGTAAAAGTGATACTCCCCCAATACTTTCCTATTATCCTAGATACTATCTTTTGCATGAGTGAATGCTATATGGATAAATATAGTAACCTGTGTGGAGTTTTACTATTGTGATTGCACCTCGTTTTGTGGTTGTAGTGTGTAGTTCTCCATGAAATTGACAACTAAAATGATGTTGTGAAGTGGAAATGTGTCCTTGCATAACTTGAACTATGAGTCCAACCATTGAGCTCTATCTGTATGTGTTGCATACTCATAGACCACCTGATCATGGAAAATTCCCATAATCTAATACACTAGAATCTTATCACTGACCAATTAAAACTTCTTTTCTTCTTTCCCATCTTTTAGACTGTAGACCACTATCTTGTATTTTCCAAATTTGATCATTTTGTCTCCAATTGTGTGTGTACTAGCCATGTGTTGGAAAATTGGAAATGTTGCATGCCACCACAGTGATCACATGTGCCATCCCAACATAACATGTAAAAAATTTGACCATCCTCTCTTTCACATAAAATGGAAGATAAGAATTCCCTTGATGATTTAGGTGGAGACCTTATGTTATATTCCTGCAAAACATTGTTAGTATGAATATCTACACATATACGTCAATAAACATCATAATGGTTAGAAAAATAAATATGTAATCTACAAAAAAAATTAGCGTGTGTGATTTATTTTGATATAAAAAGGCTTTAGAATTTCAAAATACCTTTGACATATTTTCATTTCAGGAAAGTTTTGTACAAAATCAACATAAATTTGGGTTTGATTTGTATCCAAATCATACTTTGGATGTGGCTCATAGATTTTACTACCAAATATCTTTCTTACAACATCTCTTTGATTAGGAGAGGTCCTTGTGTTATCCTTCCAATAATCTACTATTAAAGATCTCAAGACTTGAGATTTTTTTTATCTTTCTGTGGCACTCTACCCGATAATGCCCATTACTCATTGCTATTTGGATCCTCCAATATTTCACACCTTCCTTTGGCTCGCATTAGAGATGATATAATTATTTTCAAATAATTACTTTCATTTTAAAGGTTCAACTTGTTCCTTGTTTGACTGCTTAACTTTTTTGTTGTCATCACATGTCTTGTGGCACAACTATCCTTCAATGCATGAGGTACAACCCACGCTCTCATATGCACTCATCAAGTTATTTAAAATAGAATTTTCACTTGAGTCATTCAAAATTCTCATCCCAAGAGCCTTCATGGTGGGCATAAATTTGAGTTGCCTCATCATTTCAATAAATAGTTGGCATCTTCCACCCTCATTTAGCTTCTCAAAAAATAAACTCCATATCCTTTGTACAAATATTTGACATGTATGTTTTGACATCTTATCAGGCATCCATTTCAAAACTTTGGAATCAATATCAATAAAAAATATAGGTTTTCTATGCAAGACTCTAGGAGGATCTCTCAAATGTCAATTTGTGCCAACGTTAGGAATGTCAACAACATTGGGGATAGATCGCGTACCTTCAACTAGAGGTGCAATTGATGACATATTTTGAGATTAACATGTAAATAATGTTGTACCTCCAACTTGAGATGTCATTTGTCGAGTGAATTCAAATAGAGGCATGTTTGATGATGTACTTTCAAAACAATTTTTTTTTGATGGTGTGTCTTCAACTGTAGATGTGATTTCCAATGTACTTAGAAGACCACATGTTGTTGGTGTGTCTTGAACTAGAGATGTGCATTGAACTTCACCTATGGTTGATGATATGCCTCCAAATTGGGGATCCATTTGTGTCCTTCCATGAATTTTTTTCATTAATTCCATTTCTTTTTCCAATTTTACATCTCTCTTAGATTGCATGAGAATTTTTGGCTATATGGGCTGCAATTCATTTGCTTCACAAGATGCAATTTTTTATTCTCTTCTCCTTGCATTTTTTACTACACATTCTTCCAATGTTAGAGGCTTTGGTTTTTTCCTTGGCAAGTAGTTGGATGATACATGTTCACAATCACACATAGAATAAAATTAAGTAATGCATTTTATGAAACATATTGATAATGTTGATTACATTGCATTTTATTGAACACACCAAAGCATTTTATGAAAGAAGGCAGCGAATTGTTTGGAATTATCAAATATGTCTATATGCTACAAAAATTTTCATACATACATCTACCTCCATACCACAAGAAAATTACTTGTAGTAAATTTTTTCAAACATATCCATACCGCTGATTACATTGCATTTTATGGTTATTTGAGACATTTTGGGCAACAAATGTAAAAGTTGCAAATCATGTCAAAAAGTTGTCAATTTAGACAAAAGTTGTCAAGGAGGGTAAAATGATATTTTTCTTGTTTGGATTCATGTTATTAGGTTGAATAAGGTATAATTAGACCACTTCTAATGTTTTGGGGTGGTTAGAGTGAGCTAGGGGTCAATTGTGTCAAAATTACAAAAAATGCAAAAAATATTAAAGTTGTCAATGGAAAATGTAAAAGTTGTAAAGAGGGAAACCCAAGGGTCATTTGGGTTTGAAAATTAGTTTTAATTGTTGAATGTGGTTAGATAACCTTTAAAAAAGGCTTGTGAACTTAAAGGGAGAGGTTGGCATGTAATTTTGAGAAGAGACGTAATTGAAACACCCCATGTCTGTACGATTACATATTGATTTTTTTTAACTTTCATGGAGTGAATATTGTGGGAAGCAGGCCTAACACCATTTTACACTTGGTTTGGATTTATTTCAATGGTTTTTGTGCAATTTAGAGAAAAATTACAGAGGACCGATCTATATACCCTATTTTAAGGGTTTTGAGTGTATGAAAATGACATTTTAAGCCATTTCACCCACTGTTTTTTCTGTAACTTGGTGGAATGGCTCACTAGGCCATGATTTAGGTGTGTACATGGTTCATTGGAGTATGGAAGATGTTTGAAGGCTTTTTAATTTCTGTCCTGAAGGTTTATGATTAAATTTTGATGAAAAAGGAGGTTTTGAACTAGGGTTCGGTGAAATATTGATGATAGAGGTTGGTGAATGAAATTATAAGCATATGAATACATAATTAATGGTTTTTGAAGTGGTGGTTGGGCTAGAGAAGGTCTAGGATATAGTTTTTCAATAAACCCCCATGTAAATTGCCTAAAATGAGGGTTTCTTGTTTAGATGTCTTGGAAAGTGTGTCACTACAAATAAATGGTGAAATTGGAGGTTTTTTTGACTGGTTTCTGCTTCCCCATTTAATTTTGGGCTTGAGGAGGAGTTTCCAATAGGGCCTTTTTGTAAAAGTGACCTAATTTGTGGTCTAGGAGAACGTAGGTGCTTTGTTTTGTCAAAGTTGTTCCAAAGAAACCTAATGGTGTTTTGAGGTCAATAAACTTGTATTGAAAACCTACAAGGAAGAATATGCAAGTTTGTGGAAGATAGGAAAGGAAACTTGGTTGTAAAATCTAAAAGAGGGTTTGAATTGGTTTAATTTGAGGTTGGAGACAAGTTAATTCCCTGTTTGACATCAAATTTGTACAAAATTGCTTCATGTAAGCATTGAACAATGTTAAGAAGGGTTTGAGGAGAGTATTTGGTGTGTGTACAAGTTCTTAGGAGAAAATAATTGTGTCAAACCTAGGGTATAAGTTGCTGCCACCTTTGGAAACTAGGGAATCTTGTGCTAATTTTCCCTTTTTTTCTTAGAATAATAAATTGTATGAATGAATGGAAAATTTCATTAAACCAACTATGTATTGAGTCAATTGAAATTATCTAAGCACATGATGAAGGTGAATTATTTATGGCACAAAAAAATTAATGAAAACTTGCACATTAACATTGATGAAAGCTCTTAGGCTTTCCAAATTAGTTAAAAATCAAAGTTTTCCCACAACCATCAGTAATAATAAATTTAATGTTAAATTCTATGTGTAAAAATGAAGATTAATACAATCATCAAATGAATGGTCTAAAAATTAAGAAAACAAAACAAAAATACTCAATATAAACATCTCCCTAAAGTAAAAAAGTGATGGATCAAGCATAGATTGGTACAACATGGAGTCAACTACATAAAAAAAGGTGTTTCTGAATCGGATAAAACATTGAACTAGATAAATACTGAAGCATGTGGGCCTAAATCATGGGGTAAAATCTTATTTTACCATTTCAAGGTAAAATACATTTGGCTCTCACCAAATTAGGCAAGCACCAAGTGTGTTGTTTTAAAATATTCACCTTCCATAGAGACAAAGGGAGTGAGACTTGAGATAGAGAGAGAGGTGATAGGAATGAGAGAGATTAGTCTAGGTATTGTGGTAGCAATTGAGACCTGAGAGTGATAGAGGCTAGAGAGGGATAGAGAGTTATCTAGTTACAGTGGGGAGAAATACTTGACAATGGGAGAGGGGTAAGGAGGGATGAGACCTGAGAGATACAAAAAGAAAAAAGGGGGAGAGAGAGAGGGAGTGTGGGAGAGGGGGTTGGAGTGAAATATATTTTTCAAGGTAGGGTGGGAGATAAGTGATACCTAACAAAGAGGGAGTGTGAGAGAGGGCATTGGAGTGACACAGGCTAGTCTAGGTAGCATAGGAGAGAGTGAGACTTGAGAGAGAGAGAGACTTGAGAGGGAGAGGTTTATTCAGTTATGGTGGGGGGTAAGACTTGAGAGAGGGAGTGGGAGATAGAGGGATGGGAGACCTAAACCTTCAACCCTAAACCCTTAAAACTAAACACTTAAACCCTCTACCCTCTACCCTCAACACTAAACCTTCTACCTTTAAACCCAATACCCTCTACCCTCAGCCCTTAAAGCCTTTTAAACCCAACTAAACTCTCTACCCTAATCCATCAACCCTCAACCATTAATTCCTCAACCCTTAAACCCTAAACCCTTAAAACCTTAAACCATAAACCCTAAACTCCTAAACTCTCTACCCTCTACCCCCTCTCTCTCAACCCTACACCCTCTACCCTTAAAAAATAAATTGTAATCCATAAACCATAAACCCTCTACCCTTAACCCTTAATCCCTAAACCCTAAACCCTAAACCTCTACCCTCTACCCTCAACCCTCAACCCTCTATCCTTAAACCCTTAAACCCTAAACCCTAAACCCATAGACCCTCTACCCTTAAACTATAAATCGTGAACCCCAAACCCTAATCCTCTAAAACCTCTACCCTCTACCCTCAACCTTCAACCCTTAAACCCTAAACCCTCTACCCTTAAACCATTAAACCCTAAACCCCTAAACCCTTTACCCTCTACCATCTACCCTTAAACTATAAACCCTAAACCCTTCTACCCTTAAACCATAAACCCTAAACCTTAAACTCTAAAACCCTAAAACCCTAAACCCTCAGCCCTCCTTCCTGCCATGTAGTGGCTGTAATCCCTAAACCCTAAACCCGTCTACCCATGGCCCTTAATCCTGAGCCTAAGCCTTAAAATCTGCCCTCTGCCCTCAGCCCTCAGCCTTAGGCCCTAAACCCTCAGTTCTCCAGAGCCTGTGCCCTCAGGCCATTGACCCTAGGCCCTAGGCCATGAAGCCTCTGCCTCTGCCCAGCCCAGGTGACTAGGTAGAGCCTAGGCCATGGGCCCTAGAGCCCTGCCCTAGGCCATCAGTCATCACCATCTGACATGGCGAGTGGGGTGTAGTCCCTGGGCCTAAAGATCTCTGCCCTTGACATGATCCTAGGCCTAGGCCTAACTCCACCCTCCATACCATTCCCTGCTCTTTCCCTACCCTCTACCCTTCCCTAAACCTAATTATTCCATAACCCCTCCCCCCTCTCTCAACCTCTACCCTTAAACCTTCAATCCCTAAACCCTAAAACCTCTACCCTCGGCCCTTAACCCCTAAACCCTAAACCTAAGGCCTCTACCCTCTACCCTCAATGGCCCATGAGAGCCCTAGGCCTAAGAGCCCCTCAATCCTCTACCATTAAGCCCCATGAAGCCATCAAGGCCCTGACCCCTAGGCCACTCCTGCCCTCTGCCCATGACCTTGACCTCTGCCCATGAGCCATAGGCTCTGGACCCTAGGCCTTAGGCCCTAAGCCCTAAGCCTAAACCATAAACCTAAACCCTCTACCCTCTGCCTCTACCCTTAAGCAGTAAGCTATGATCCTAAGCCTCTGCCTTAACCCTTAATCCACGAACCTAAAACCTAGAAACCTCTACACTCTACCTCAGCCCTTAAACCCTAAACCTCTACACTTAAACCTTAAACCATAAACCCTAAGCCGCCAAACCCTCTACCCACTCTACCCTTAACCATCTACCCTCTACCCTTAAACTATAAACCTTGAACCCTAAACCCTTAAACCCTTAAACCCTAAACCCTTAAACCCTCTACCCTCTACCCTCTACCCTCAAACCCCTCTCTCTCTTTCAACCCTACACCATCTACCCTTAAACTGTAAACCATAATTCCTAGAGATAGAGAGAGAGAGGGAGGGAGAGGGGGTGCGAGGGATAAACCTAAGAGAGAGGGAGAGAGGGTGTGAGGGATACACTTGAGAAAGAAGGAGAGGGAGAC
>VDFB02281492.1:607273952-607529211 GCA_007258455.2 Sequoia sempervirens | reverse complement strand
GGAGTTATACAGTTAGGGTAATGAGTTAGAGAGCATATGAAAGGTAAAACCTCAACTATCGATCTACGATAAAAAACTGTACACTCTAAGCATTATCAAATTTGTCAACCAAAGAGAGGGGAAATTCAAGTTTTTTTCAAAGCAAGTCATTTGGTGAGCACCAAATTTGGAACTTTCCAAATGACACATCACATTTGGTTCACACCAAATTTGGTGCTCACCAAATGTGATGTGCCATTTGGTAAGTGCCAAATATGGTGCTCACCAAATGACCTGCTTTGGACATGTTAATTGATAGGATTTTCCAAATTTCTTGATATTTTTGTCTGTGTTGCCTATCTCATTTGCATGTATTTCAATGCAAGTTTATAAAAAACCTGTGATAGTGTTAACCTCTCTCTTAGCTATCTAAATATATAATTATTTTTTCATTTTCATTTAGTTAAGGTTTTGATCCATGGCTTCTATTGTAAATGCCTCCATTTTTGGTCAAAAACCAACATGTGCTAGTTTTAGTATAGATTTTTACTCGATTTTATCAAAATGTGAAAAAAATAACATTTTTTGAAACTAAACTCCATTCTACACATGATGAAAAAAATTAATTTTTGATTAGTTTTCAAAAAAATTAGGGGGATCACGCTCAAATTTTAGCTTTTCGGGATGTTTCCACTTTGAAAAATCATAAAATAGTATATATTCATTAAAAAAATTATCCTAAAGAATGAGGATAAACTACATAGTGTTAGCTAATTTCTCACCATTGGGATCTTTGAAATTCTAAAAAAAAGCTGATCAAAAAGGGGGGAGGCCTTAGGCGCTATGTTGTTTTTTTATAAAAAAATGACCTATTTTGGGCCCCCCTTTATGAGACCCTTAATCTTCATTAATTTCAAAAAAAAATAGTAGCTTAGAAACTAGACTCGAATCAATTTAACTTTTGTACTTGCTACATCTAGAAATTTTGAGCATAACTATATTCATTTTCTCATGCAAATCAGATTTTGCTAATATAAAAAAAAAAAGTGGAATCTTAAGAGCCAAAATTGTGTTAGAGAGCCATGCACTTACCCCCATTGGAAGAGTCTATCACCCCTATTCAAGATATCCATGAGCCCCTTAACTATCAAATGGGTTCCCTCACTTTTATCCAAGGTGTTTTACTCCAAGATCTTGTTATTCCTTCCATATTGCATCCACCTCATGATGGACTTGCATCTTGTTTCATATATAACACATATCTCACTGGAAAATGAATGTATCAAAGTATTAAGTACAAAGTCAAAGGATTAGGCCTTCATGAACAAGGTATCCTAGAACCCATTTACATCTAAAAAAATCCCAAATATAATGGCATTGGATATCAAGCTCTAAATGTTGGTATCTCTCATAAATTTTCCACCCCCCCACATAAATCCAAACATCCACATTCTCCACCTTCCCAATCTAACCTAGGTCCTTATCCTAGACCATCAAACCTTCCATCTATCCTTAGTCCTTGTCATCCAAACCATAGTTCATCAACCCTTCCATCCATATTGGGGCCCTACATCCCTCCATCTCCTATTCATCAAGAATAACAAAGGCACACATCCTTGATGCCCTCTAAAAAATTCTACCTACATTAACACATCCATAATACCTCCATATCATTAATCTTCATTCACCTATCCCATTGCTCTTGGAAGCAATTTGGGTGTCAAATTTCTAAATATTCCATATCGAAATCCACATATATCAAAGGATCAACATGTCTCCTCGAAGATACATGCAAAAATAAAATAAAATCTGATCCAAAGTCAAAAGAAAAAAATTCAAAGGCCACAAAGGACCACAAAGAAAAATGAAAAAAATCAAAGGCCATAAAGGCCCATAAAGCAATAAGAAAAATCTCAAAGGCCACAAAGGCCCGCAAAGTAAAAATCAAAGTCTAAAGCTATATGTATCCCTAAAAGTCTCATAGAAGCAATAAAATCTAAATTTGCATCCAAATTTTCTAATCCAAAAGCTTCCTCCAATTGTCCATCTAAAAAATTGTCACCTTCAAACTCCATTTTTCCTCTAGCACCCCACCACCCTTCAAGGTGTGTGCCACTATTGATCTTTCCATCCTTTCCATCTATCCATCAACAAGCCTTCCAACCTCCTATCCATTATCCAACATTCATCCCCCATTATCCTCCTTTAGTCCAAACCTTTGCATAAGTCCTTAGCTTCTTCCATCATACCATTAATCTACCAACGTTTATGAGTCTAATTCTCATTTCCATGGTTTATTAGAGCACATATTTGAGGGATATTAGCCATGGAACTTTATGCTTGATTCCTTCCTCCATCTTCCTATCATGCATATAGTATCTTCCATTTTCATAATTTATCCCTATCCATATCCTATCTTCCATATTCCTCTTGCACTTTACACTTGGTGGAAAGTTTCATCCATCCTATCATTCATATTCATTATACTCTATACATTCATCCTTTACCTTTCCACCTTTGATCTTGGAAAGGGTAAGGATCTTCTTGAACATCATATATCCTATACTATACACTTTATCCAAACCTTCCATACCATATCTTCCATCATGTATCTTATCCTATTCATTTTTATCCATATCTTCCATGTCATATCCTTCACCTTATCCATATTCCATCATCCTATCTAAATGCATCCTTTCTTCCCTTCCTTGGTATTGATGATGAATAGGGGAAAAGTATATAGGAATTTGTGTCCATGTCTTATCTATTTTATCTTGATCATCCAATTCATTAGCCTTATCCTTGTAGTATTCCATTCCCTATCTCCCACCTTATCCAAATTCATGTCACATTCCTTTATTCTTGATGAGATTATGGGAAAAAATAGAAATGCATGCTTTGGATTTCATTTCATATCCTTATGTGTTACCATTCAATCATAGTTCGCATCCTTATAATTTATCCATGATTAGACTACCCTAGGGTGGACCATCATGTCCCTTTGCAACCTTGAATCTTATCATGCAAATCATATTTGACCTTAATTGTAAAACATTATCCAATCTTCATATATTTTTTCAATCAATCATCAAAAATCATCAATATTACTATACTTATAGGAATCAATGATCCTAATAACTTACCATCTTCATGGCTTATGAAATCAATCATTCCTGGCATCTTAATCAATCAACCATTATCATCTTTCGACAAGAGATCTGTTTCTTGTGTGACATGTTTTGCAATGAATATTTGATTTTGATCTATCATTTATCCATGGTTGCACTACCTCTAGTGTGGGGCATCTAGTTTCTTCAACCGAGCATATACCACATTTCATTTCATTCCCTCTTTAAAATGTTCTGAAAAAAATCCATAAAAATCATAAAATATCCTGAAAAAAATCCCTAAAAATGACAAAATGTCTTGAAAAAAATCCCTAAAAATCATAAAATGTCTTGAAAAAAATGAAATATTCAGAAAATCCCAAAAAAATCAAATATTCCAAAAATCCAAAAAAATCAAATATTCCAAAAATCCAAAAAAATCAAATATTTCAAAATTAAGAAAAAATCATGCATAATCCCAAAACAATGAAACTTTTAGATTGCCACATAGCTTTGAACATCAACAAAATAAAAATGCACCATGATTGAAAATCAAGCAAAAATTAGAACATATCTATCAATCCATCTTTTCAAATCCAACCAAAATGCATAAACTGTGACAAGAAACAATTCTACATTGAAACATGGTGTTTGTCTATTTGTTGGTCTTTTGATTATTTTATGATTTTTTCTTTGGTGGCATGTCTTTTAGCTTCTCAAGGATTGCTTCAACTAGAGAGGTGAGGATGGGCCATCTTCACTTTCTTACTATCTATGGACTGTTTCTCATTTGCGTGATCACTTGTCTTAGGACATGGTTGTCTAAAATCATCGAGAACCTTTCAATCTACTGTGGATGAAAGAATTCCTTTTTTGATAGTTTCTTCTATGTAATAAGTATTTAGGTCATCTAAGGTCTTTATACCTAGATTCTTATACTTCACTACTAAATACAAATTGAAATAGTATTAAGGTCATCTAGATGTTCTTGTTATCTAGAGGCTTATACTAATTTTGACATAATAAGCTCTATGATGATAAAATCACTTTGTAAAGCACAAGAAGCTTCACCACTTTCATTTCCTTCATATCTATTTTTCATCTACCATTTCTTCCATCATCAATTTCCTTCATCATTTCATTTTCTTCATGTTCATTATTTCAAAGAATGATTAATTGGTTATATAACTAATACCTGTCTTTTAATCCAAATATCAAATCCATCAACTTTCCTTTTACCATGGAACTTTACTGCTCCTTGATCAATCAATCTATTAATCAATCATTGTTTTGCACTAGCATCAATCTTAATCAACTTAATCAGTTCATCAACCCGACTATACTGATCATTTACATCAATTGTTCAATTACACCCATCAACTGTGTATTTTCATCAAATGTGCACATCTTTTCTTAATCACTCGTGCAATATGAATAATAAAATATTCTCCTTGTGATATATCGAGAGATTAATATTATCACAACTTGTTCAATCAATCTCTTGAGACGGCATATCATATTCATCATTATCCTTATCAGGATATCTCTGGGGAAAGTATGAATTAATCACCTTTTTCTTTGAAACAACATGACACACTACATTGTCTCAAAGAGGGGAAAAATGTAGATGCATAAAAATGTCCTCATAATCATTTTTATCCATTGCATATTTCATATAGTCATGAGCATAAATCATTTAACCATTTGCATAATCATTAACTCATCAATTTCATTAATCCATAATCATTTAAATACATCCATTATGAATTTTATACATAATCATATTTCTCTAATCATAAATGAATTTCATAAATACATTTGCATGTGCATTTATCCATTTCATAAACCAATTTCATTAAACAATTTAAATAATCATTTATCCTTCTCCTACACATATCATTTAATAAATCCATTATCCTTAATCTCCAACATATCACAAATTACATTTAATTAAAATAGGATAATTATCATTTCTTGTCTCATTCTTTTATTCCACATTCTTCTTGAAATGTGAATCTTTCCCACGAGAACATCTATATATGTTCGTTTAATCTTCACTTTTCAAACAACAACTCCAATCTCATTTTGATAAAATTCATTCTACATAGCCTCTTGTACTTTTTGTTGCAAAAATTTGAGAGCAAACAAAAGATTTTTTAGATAGGATAACAATGGAGTGATTTTACTTTTGAATGCATGTGTTTAATTTCTTAGTAATTAGTATCTCATTTCTTGCATTAGTGTTCATTTGTAAATACTTCATTGATATGATGTTGAATGCATGTTGATTTTCATTTGTGATTTCAATTAGTTTTTAGTTTTCATAATCTACATAAAGTACTGTAAAATAATTATCAAAATATTTTTTAGGGTTAAGCAAGATTTAAAGAACAAAATAGAAAATTAAATGGATTTTTTTTTTATCTCATTTATAAATTTTGAATGGTTAGGAAAAATCAAAACAACTAATATTAAAGTGACTAGTATTCACTCAATCACTATTAACACCAATACAATCATGAAAGTAAATTAATAACCTTGAGATTTAGAAGAATTACCTAATGTGATCGCCATATAACATGTGCAGATTTGAGATAAAACTCTATTCAATAACATGATAACATGGTTGATTTTACTAATTTGCACAATTCAGATAAATAAAATAATCATAGCATCACCAATGATCATGAATCCTTATGAATTCAATAGGTGTAATCCTTTGATATTTTATAAAAGCTTCACAAAATATAGTTGGGGAACTCTACACTAAGATTGTATAGTTCCTTGAAAATATAAAAGTTTATGATCCTTAATAATTATTAACAATCTGGGTGGTGGGCCTAGCTTGATTGGCTAAAGCATCCTATTACAAGCAAGAGGTCACGAAGTCTAGTCTCCCCACCATCCCCATGGTACCAAAGGGCATGTCACACCAACATTATTGGTCACATGAAATTTTTTTACCAAACGCATGTAGTTTATGGGGGAGATTACCTGATTTTGATTCTTACAATCTAAAAATAATCATTATTATTAACAATCCCATATAAAGAGACTCATGTATCCCAATATTCATGGATCTAAAAAAGGTTAACTAAAATTCTAATTCAAGCACCCAGGTTTGATCTATAAATAAACTCTAAATAAACCTAACATCTCACCTTGAACTAGATTTCAAATAAAAACATAACACCAAATTCAAGGTTAATTATTTGGGTATTTTCTTTATTACAAAATTTATTCAAAATAGATCAAAATTCAAAAGTCCAATTTTTTCTATGCTAGGGAAAATTTTGGAAAAAGTAGTGATATCATTATTCACAGTATCCATTGGAGGACCTTGATGGTATTGAAATTTAACCCTTTAAAAAAATGCAAAATTCTCCATCTTCTCCTATAGATCGATAAAGGTGGCTAGTTCTTCTTGGAAATCCCAAAAGTTCTTTTATGGTTCATTGCTTGGTCAATGGTCTTCAGAGTGATTTGATATTATAGAGGCTCTTTACAGTTCTCTAACAATCTTGCTTGGTGATGCAATAAGGGATGAGGTTTCCCAAAAAGTGAAACCTAGGCTTTCCATAAAATTTTCTCTTACTATAGCCTATTTGGCTAGGTTTCTATATTTACTCAACTTATGCTTTCATTTATTTAAGGTTTTTACCCTCAATTGTACTACTTTTAGCCATTCCTTTGGCTTGTCTCCATCTTATTCTTCTATCACTACTACCTTCAACAAGTCATTAAAGGAATTGGATTTTATTTTTTACAAAATTGGGATGAATTCATCCCATACCGTCAAGTCCTCATCTATTTCTACCTCCATTTGGTGGGTCAAACTAGCTTCTTTAATAATACAATGATACAATTTTATTTATTTTCTAAAAATCTTGCTATTTAAGGCTTATAAATCATCATTCCATCTCTTAGTAGTAGTTACCTAGCCCTTAAGGTTGGGATGCATGAAATCTTCTTTTACTATAGCCTATAAAACTAGTTCAGGAGCAACAACATCAATGGGGCCTATCAAAATTTTAACACATGTTGTTAACTAGGCTACATAAGACTTCAATTCTTCATTCATATTCTTGTCCTTATACATCCTCTTAAGGATAGTGGACATAGCCATTTGTAAGGATTATTGTTTCCCTTCTCTAGTTTAGGACCCAAGATGGACTTGTTTTATTCGGTAGTCCTCAGGGTACATATATGATTCAATCTTGTCTATTAGAGGAACAACTATTTGAGCTATTATGTTCCTTTTCTCATCCTTAATGACAATATACACTATTCTTGATTTCTTCCTTCTTTTAGTGGGATCTTGGAATGCCTCTGCAAGGATTGTGAGATTCTCCTCTTCTTGTTCTTGGATTCTTTTCCTCTTCTAAATCGTATGGTTCAACCATACCAAGAGATTTGAAGAAACTTCACATTGTGGAGAAGAGACGACTTTGGTATTATGTGAGGCTTGAGAATTAGTTGGTTCTAAACTTATTTTCTTCAACCTCCTCTCTTGTATTTCCCTCTACCAAAACTTCTTAAACTTCCACTTCTCTCAGTATTTCTTCTCGTTCTTTGAGAGGAGGAATAGGAGTATAATTTAGAGGATATATAGGAGGTGGAGGAATTAGGGAAGTAGGTATTTCAGGAGGAGAATATGGAGGAGAGAGTGTAGGTGTTGGAGAGACATGAGGTGGTGAATGTTGTGGAGGAGACAAAGAAGGTGGAGTAGGGTTGTCGTGTGATGTAGGACTTGGAGGAGATGGTAGAGGTGATTCATGTGAGGTAGATTTTTGTGGAGGAACTAGGCAAGGAGAAGGAGGAATAGGTGAACCAATATTATTTAGGTTTTTAATAGCTTCTAGCAAGATTATTTTAGAAAAATCGTTGTACAACCCTTTGATGATGGCATGAATAAAATTATCATTCAAAAAATAGAAATTCTTTTAACTAGCATTCAACTCTAAATGTGGATAATGCTTATAGATTTTGACCTCTCAAAGGTAAAGGGATCCTCTCCTTGCGAGTCCTAGGAAAGTTTCTAGGTAAGCCAACAAGTATAATAGCTATGAAGTCATGTAAAATTTGTTCATGTGTAGTGCATCCTTGAGTTGCTCATGTAGAGTATTGCTAATTATTATGACCCAATCAAATTTTTTGTACTATATGGGTTAAATCCTTTGCCATTTGGATAACCATAGACTTTTCTTAGGAGTGTGATTTGATCTTTGATATATTCTTGGAATTCATTTCTATGTTGCACTCTTTCCATATTGAGTACTATATTCCTTGGGGTGAGCATCATATGGGTGTTAATAACATTGAGATAGTTGACATTGTGTGATTCAAAGTAATCCATTTCCCTTTTCATTTCAATGGTAAGGAAGGGGTCCTAAACACCTTGTCAATCATGTAAGGGGTAATGCCAAGGATCATATCTCCAGATGGACCTAGTATCATCATGTTCTTGTGATTATGGTATAAGCATAGGTCTATACTAGCTCAAGTAACTCCATTGAAATTGGGAAGGCACCTTCTTCTACAAACCCAAAATTACCCAAAAAAGTGGATTTGACCATCCTCTCATATTCATTAAGAATCCTTCTATGAAATTCATCCATGTTTGTGTCTTACATCAACATCTCCAATCTCTATGTATGAAGAAAATATCTTTGAAGAAGGATGGTATCATTTATATTGGTACTTCATCTTGGCATCTTCCTTTGACATATTACCTACACATGAAAATACCATCTATCATAATCTTAGAGGAAATAACCAAACAAGAATGAAATAGAATCCCTTATTCAGCTCAAAAGGAAATCCATTTTATACTAATTTTTGATGAAAGAGCCTCTAAATTGATATTTAAGAAAAACACTATATAATTTATTGGGGATCAGGTATCAATTGAAACTCTTATCGCTTGCAAAAAGTATGAAGCAATCTAAACAATTTTAATTTGAACACTGATTTTGCATCTATCATCCTCATAGCAAAGACAAAACCCAACCAAATCAAAACAATAACAAAGCCACACAAGAACAAGTAAAACCCAAAATATGAAACAAAAGTACAAGTGTTGAGCCTACCTAAAAATTATGAGGTAGAAAACGTGGGAATGCGCACGAATAATGGAAAAAAACCAACACACCATCACAAACTAGGAAAAGATAATAAACCATGCGACCAATGACTATGCATGAAGGAATCTGATGAAAAGCGAGTCAAAATTGTGGAGGAGGTTCATGAAAATTTTAGCGCTTTTTTAATTTATTGCTCAACAAATTCGCAAGTGAAGATTAAATCCTCCGTCCTGACTTTTTAACCAAGTTAAAGTAGCTCATTATTGCTCAAGGAATGATAAGTGGTGGCGCTATTGACTTGTTTGATGGGCGGGAGAAACAAGATGACAAGATGTCGCTACCATCAAGCATTTGGGATCAAGAATGTTGCTAAGAAAGCACCCTGATAAGAGTAACCCCAATGGGAAAAACTTTAAAATGGAGAACAATGGGAACAAAGAAACTTCAGGGATTGGTTCGACAAGGATGATATACCAATTCCAAGGATCCTAAATTTTAGCAAGCAACAAAAACGTAAAGAGGAAGAAAGAGGGGGAAAGGGGCAAGGGAAAGGAAACAAAAGAAAAAGGGAAAGAGATAAAAGAGTACAGAAAGAAAAAGAATAAAAAAAGGAAGGGGGGTCCTCACTTTTCTAGAAAACAAATGGTATGTGGGTGCAAGGTATAACAATTTCTATTGTTCATGGGGTAGCTAGGTTTGATTCTACTTGTCAGGCTAAGATTATGACTTGATGACAAAAGAAAAAGGGAAAGAGATAAAAGAGAGTATAAAAAGAAAAAGAATAAAAAAAGGAAGGGGGGTCCTCACTTTTCTAGAAAACAAATGGTATGTGGGTGCAAGGTATAACAATTTCTATTGTTCATGGGGTAGCTAGGTTTGATTCTACTTGTCAGGTTAAGATTATGACTTGATGACAAAAGAAAAAGGGAAAGAGATAAAAGAGAGTATAAAAAGAAAAAGAATAAAAAAAGGAAGGGGGGTCCTCACTTTTCTAGAAAATAAATGGTATGTGGGTGCAAGGTATAACAATTTCTATTGTTCATGGGGTAGCTAGGTTTGATTCTACTTGTCAGGCTAAGATTATGACTTGATGACAAAAGAAAAGGGGAAAGAGATAAAAGAGAGTATAAAAAGAAAAAGAATAAAAAAAGGAAGGGGGGTCCTCACGTTTCTAGAAAACAAATGGTATGTGGGTGCAAGGTATAACAATTTCTATTGTTCATGGGGTAGCTAGGTTTGATTCTACTTGTCAGGCTAAGATTATGACTTGATGAATTCTGTCGGAGGAGAGGATTGATCAAAATGAACTTTGACAAAGAGCCTAGAGGGAATCTTGGGAGTTTAGGAGCTGGTTGTTTATCTAAAGGCCATGAAATTAGAAAAGTAGCAAAAATGTATTTTTCCTTACATATTGATACCAACAACAAAGAAAATTTGAAAGTTGTGTGACTAGGGTTTCAAAAAGAGCTTAAGCTATGGATTAAAAAATAATAATAGAAACATATCTTATTCTTATTAAGAATTCCCATCGAATGAGTAAGTTGAATAATTAGAAACGAAATCTAGTCCTTATGGAATTTTGGAGATCCTAGGACCTAAAGTATTTTGAAGACTTCAGAATTTTCCATGTCTATAGAGAAGAAAAAAAAGAGGGAGATGCATGGGAAAATCCAATGTTGGATGAGTCGGATGGCTAAGGTAACATGTGGACAAGTTGGAGAAGGCTCACATGGCTTACATGTGGTGCATTCAATTTCTAACGTTGATGATTAATAATGATGATCTTTTGCATGTGAAAGGACTCAAGAGTGAACAAATATTTGTCCAGGATTATCTCAGCTTGTGTGAACAATAAAGAATGAACGTGTTTCTCGAGCATATGAAATAGAGATGAGTGTCATTTCAAATGGTCATTTAACTAGAATCACATATTTCTGATGGAGAAAGATTCCCAACTCGCTGCGATTAGGTAATCAAATTTAAGCGGCCCTTCCCTAGTATTTCTACATTATAATGAGAATTGTAAGACTTTCTCCGCGTAGCTACAGCTGTTCTCCCCTTCTCGCTTTCCTTGGTCAAGTTCGCTCATTGTCAGAGTTGATTGACAGATGATAGCAGGGTCAAATGTCCTTTTCACGATTATGTTTTTATACAATCTCACTTAAGTACAATCACATATTTCTGATGGAGAAAGATTCCCAAGTCTCTGCGATTAGGTGCCAAAGATGTAAGGCATGACTAAGTTATTCCCGCGTCTCCAAATAATGTCTCCAGCAATTCCAAGAAACATCGACAGCACTTGCATTTTATTCAGTTCTCTGGGACGAGATGTTGAAATATTAGGTATGATTGAATTATTGGCCAATGATATGATATGTTGAAGATATTGTGTGTGACTGAATTATTGGTAATTTTGTACTAACTTCCAAAAAGTCAATTAGGTTGCTTTATTAGCTTTCCAAATTATGAAGTATTTGTCTTCTTAATGATGAATAATTGTGTGTGATTTGAAGCATGATCTAAATACGCATACACGATTGAAACCTAAAGCTTTCATAACTAATTTACATGAATTACGGAAAAATTAAACTCAAATTTCTTGACAAATTTTTCAATAATAAAGATAACACAGATAAACAAAAATACTCACAATTTATAATTTAATTTCTTAAGTTCTTTGCCTTTACAATGATGTGGAATACAATTTTTTGCTGCAATAGTAATCATAAACAAAAACATAGTAGCAATAATAAACTTGAAATACTATATTAAAGTACTACAACTACTACAAGTTAGATAAACCTAGAAAACTAAAACTTCAAAACCATGAAGAAAATTTGCAAGCTCTAGATGAGATTTTCATATAAAATTAGAAGGATTTAATTTTTTGATCTCTTGCAAATCCAAATATTTCCGTCTTTAGATTTGATTCTTTAATCTCATAACTTTGAATAATGTAAACAATAGTTTTTAGAATTATGGTGAAAGAATATATCTATTCCTTTAGCTAGATAGGATCAATGGCTATAAATAAATCTATTCCAAAGGAGTCACTCAAATTTGAATGCAATAATTACATTAATTGTTTGCTTCATTTTCAACTCAAAATTGAAGTTTGAATTTTCCTTCACATGTAGCTCAAATATTTTGAACTTTTCTTAACTCATTATACTTTCGTACAATATATAGAATTATCAAATTTGTGACATTCATAACTTCATCTTCTTTTCCTCATATTTCCTTCCCTTTACTCCCCCTCTTTCTTTTCTTCCTTCACCTTGTTGCACTTTTTCCTCTTTCTAGAACTTTTTTGATATTTCACATAGTTTATAAACTCACAAACTTTTACATTACCAATTAGGTAGCTTATTCTCTTTGTAACACTTTTACAATACCACAAACCTTGAAAAAAATACAATTTTGTTGTATTATCTCTTTTTTCTAACTTGTGAATTCTGCAAGATGCATAACCTTGTCACATTTTTACATTGTTCACATACCAATGACTGTGAAAACCATAACTTATCTTCTTTACCTTTGTTAGCGCCCAAACTTAGAATTTTTTAAAGGTTTTGGAAAACTTCATAGATAAACATTAAAACAACTATTTTTTATTTTACATATCTTAATCCACAAAAAATAGGAAATGGGTAAAATTTACCTATTGTGCATCTCATTAAACACTCCATTTTCTTCTAAAAAATGAGGACCACTTGCTTCTTTTTGACATGCACCTAACTTAGGGCTTGTCTGTAGGGTCAATGTTTCACTTCTGCTATTCTAAAAGTGCCAACTATCAACTAAGGTTAGTTTAAAATCAACTTTTATTTGGTAATGTCTTGTTCCAAGAATTGACATATTTCCATAATTGTTCGGTAGATGATTTTCCTATTGTTATACAGGTTTTCTTGGGTATTACAAAATTTAGTTAAATTTGTGCCATAACTTTGATATGAATTTTAAAGGTCTTTTTGTCCCATTATTTTAATTGAAGATCAGGGGTATAGATTAGTATTCAAATGGGTAATTACATCAAAATCATGTTCAAATATATTTCAAAATCCCCTTGAGATAGATGTTCACAATGTGTTTTAGAAAAATTATCAATGTATTTCATAATTTTTTTACAAATGCTCAACATGAGGTTGAAAATTTATGTTAAGTTCCAATAATGATTAATAAAACTTGAAGTGAGCATTTATACTTGACAGTAACCTTCAATGCAAACACTAAACCCCATAATAATCAATTAAAACACTATTTTATATAATATAAAATAAAGCAATAATGTGAATACAATGGTCAACTATATGTGATATAATTATAATTTAATGTTCACTCATACTTTATAATTCATAAATTAACCATTAGGGTAACATTTATGGGTGGGTATGATGAGTTAAGGAGGAGATAAACACACCATAATGGTATCAAAATTATTCCATTTATTCTTAAGAGCAAAATGTTTGAAAGTAAACATTGACAGGAATTGATGAATAAAGTAAAAACATAAGAAAAAATTATTAAACAAAATTTGAACTCATTTTTTTATGCTTAATGCACCTCTCTCATGTGGATGAATACATAAGAAGATAGACCATTATGACCAAATAATATCCTTTAGACACACCAATCTATTCTTAAACATGAAAGATATTACCTTTTGGCTTTGTCATGTTGGCCTTAAAAACAACCATTTTCATAAATGAGTGACAAATATGCATTTAAGTCTTTATCTAAGGAAGAGAGTGTGTTAATTGCACCATAGAAAAATGGCCACTTGTCATTTTCATGGTCTTTTAGGCCTATCCTCTCGATGCTTGGTCTATTTTTCTTTGATTCATTGATGTAATGTGGCTTGAACATTAACATTAGGCCTTTAGAATTCAAATAATGATGTCTTGTGAAGGTGTTGTTAAGTGTTGTAAAACATTTCTACACTTTTCTAGTCTCTATTCATTACAATTCACCTAAAAATCACCTTTTCATCACTCATCAAGTCCTATTTAAGTGTTGTAAAGTCTTGTAATAAGATTTCACTCTTTTCTAGGCATAATTTCACTATTTACATCTTCCTTATTCTTTATTTGACCCCTTTATTCCCTTATAAGGCTTAATTAAGCGTATTTTTGAATGTAAACTTGACAAACAACATTAAATGTGACTTAATTCCTGACACCCACTTTCAGGTCCAAGGTAAGACTCATTCACCATGGGTGGGGAATGAGTCCCTCTTGACTCCAATTGCAAAATATTTCAAATTTTCTTTTAGGTTTTTATTCAAAATTACTTGATGTCGGCTTGTGATGAGGTATTGTCAAGTTACTAAGGCACAAGTGTGTATAAATAAGTGTTTTTCATCTCATTTTAACCCCCAATCATCAAGTTC
This sequence comes from Sequoia sempervirens, assembly GCA_007258455.2. Classification (NCBI taxonomy): domain Eukaryota; kingdom Viridiplantae; phylum Streptophyta; class Pinopsida; order Cupressales; family Cupressaceae; genus Sequoia; species Sequoia sempervirens. The sequence continues at coordinate 607,514,653 of VDFB02281492.1, read as the reverse complement.
ACTTATTCAAGCATTCGACTATCATTTGAGCACTTTACATCATCAAATAAAGCATCAATCAAGAATTCAAAGGAATCCATTGACATATCTTCATAATTTCATCAACAAGGGTTTGGTAAGTTGATAGAATTTGCATGTTATTAGTTTATCTTTCTCTCTCATTTCATCATTTTATTAAGGGTTTCATTACCAAAGTGGGATTTGACCAAGGAAAATCCCTTTTCCCTAACCCTTAACCATTTTCCCCCTTTGTGCATGTGTTATGTATGCAAATTTATAAAACATTTAGATGTTGAAAAGTGGAGGAGAAGTCAAAAAATTTTCTCAAGTCGACTACATCATACTTCAAGCTTGGAGAAGGTTTTTTGTCCATTTTTTGTAGGATTAACTTTGTCAACCTGACAAGTAGTGAACCTCAGATCTGGTGCTACAGAATTGTCCCTTGATTTCTCAGAATTTTGGGAGAGGACCGATTCACCATTAGTGGCGAATGAGTCCCACCTTAAGGATGTATATCTAAGTTTTTTCAAATTTTGGATCTAAAACTCAGAAACCTATTTTCAACAGTTTTTACCAGAAGCATGATTGATTCGCCATCAGTGGCGAATGAGTCCCACTGGTGAGTTTCTATGATTTCAGAGAACATTCAAAACATTCCAAATTCTTCATCAAACTTTCAGGTGCACTCTGATTTAACCCTATTCTTTTAAGTTTTGCATTTGCTCATTCATAGTTCATTATTTGCATATCACATTGTGTTTTCAAACATTTCATTCATCTTAGGTTTTTCATTCATAATTGCTCAATTTAATAGTTTAGTTGCATTCGTATCATTCCATTTAGTCCTAATTACATCACACATAACATAATTTAGTGAACTAGCTAGATTCTTTGGCCCTTTCTTTCTTCTTTCAGGTGAAAAACCCTATAAGTGTTAGAAAGTCCTAGAGAGCCAAAAATCTACAGTTCATTTTGGTGAACCTACATTTTGAACATATTAGCTTTCTGATTCTAATTGCATCTTGCATCTTAGACTTCAGTTGCATCAACATTCAATTAGGGTATTGTCTTGTTTTTGCATTCTAGGGTTTCTTAACTTGCATTAGTGAAAGACTCATTTAGGCTTCATTTTTGCATTGCAAATCATTGAAAAAAATGAAAAAATGCATTTACATCATTCATTGGCATCTGAAAAACATTTAAATCACATTAAAATTTCTAAAAACACGTAAAAAAAATCTCTTATTGGAACTCATTCGCCACCCTGGGCAAATCAGTCCACCTGCACATTTCAAATTGCATTTTTAGACATTTTCTAGCCTTTTCCTACATTTCTGTTCTTTGTTGTTATAAATCTATTTCAGTTAGAAATTTCTATTATTTGCATTTTTTACTCCTAAATTACATTGCATTTACATTCACCCTGTTCTTTGTGGTACCTACATAAGTGTTTGGTGCCCCATTGATAATACTTTAGTGAGACAAAATTCTAGACTCATGGCTTCCCACGATAGCACTTTTGTTGTGGACCTTGGGATCTCAAGATTTCCTACTCCTAGTATGGACAATGGTGCATTAGGCATTGATCATACCACTTCTATGCCTTCACCTTTCCATCGAATGAATGTTGCCACATAAAGCAATTCCCTTCCTCAAGACAAGGTCATTAGTATTGATGAAGATTTTGTACATTTACAACAAGACTTGTCTCTTGAAAAAATTTCCACCATCACCATACCTTCAATAGAAAACCTTCATCATTTGATTGAAAGTGATGATGGCTTACAAGTCATGAAAAGAATTGCTGAAATCTACAATAAACATGCTCCTAATACCTCCCCATCAGCAAGAAAATTTTCAAACCAAGGAGGACCTCACATTTCTCCCCCTTCAACCATAGCATCCATACCAACTTACACCACTCCTTATGTTACAACAACTATGCAATAGCTTATTCATGTGGCTCCTTCCTTTGTAATTCCAACTAGCGTTCCAAGTTCTTTTGTGGCATCCCATATCCCATTTTCAACCTTCACCCCTATTAGTCTCACTTTCACTTCCGCTAACATTACATACACCCCATCTCCATTTTCTCTTTCACCTCATACCCCTTACACTAATCCCATCATTACACAACTCTTTAACACTGTCTCATCCATGCAACAACAACTCTCCACCATTAGCCAAAGCCAAAATGCTCCACCAACATACCATGTTCATGGTAGTCCATTATCCTTAGAGATCTTACACACATAGATGCCACAAGGAATTGAAATGCTTCAGTTTGAGAAATACGAGGGTAAAGGAGACCCTACCAACCATTTCAATGCATAAATAGCCTTGTGTAGTGACTTTGTCCTCGATGATAAGCTGTTAGCCATTTTTTTTCCTAGGACCTTGAAAGACACTGCATTAGACTGGTTTTCAAACCTACCCAATCATTCAGTCCGATTGTTTTATGAACTTGTAGATGCCTTTATCAGTGATTTCCAAGTTCACATGACTCCTAAGAAAATAATGGTAGATTTAATGTGCTGTAAACAAAATATCGATGAAAAAGTCACTGAATTTATTTCTCGTTACCAATCATTGTATGCTCAAATTGATGTCAAGATTCCTGATTCACATCTGCAAAAGATGTTTATCGAGAACTTGCATACTCACCTTCAAGACAAGTTAACAATGATGACATTCCCCTTGTTCATGCATTTATGCATGACCCCTTGTGATTATCACAAATCAGTTTCTAGTCATGATTCAAAGTCCACTTCTAACCAAGCTAAGAAATCTCAACAAAATAATCACAACAATAAACCAAACTTTAGAAAACCTAATCGAGGCTTCTTACAATTCAATCTGCCTTCTCCACAACCAACCCAACCTTTTCCAAGCCAAGTGGTTTCTCTTAAAATAGTCGTGCCCTATACCTATGGGGACTCGAAGAGACAATTTACTCCCCTACTTGATACCCTTCACAATACCATGAACAAATTACTCCAACAACAAATGCTCACATTTCCTACCATTAAAGCACTTGACACCACCAAGTCTTTACCACCCAACTTCAAACAAAATGCTTATTGCCATTTTCATCACCAAAATGGCCATAACACCGAACAATATAAGCATCTAAAACACAGTTCAAGACCTCATTGATTTGGGTCATTTGTCCATTGCGGGTGTCACTGATCATGGTAATAAGTCCATTGCATCCCCTAACCAGAATTTACAAATCTTTACCAACCCTATGCAAAAACTCAATATTTCATTTGTCAAGGCCAACGAACCTTCAAACCCTCAAGTCATGAACATTGATACAAATACTGAACAACCTGATACAACTCCAAATGATAACCAAGTTACTCCTATGGATGAACTTGTGGGTGTGATAGGTGTTATCCATCGTAAGGGCCCAATCAACAAAAATCATATCACTTTTTCTTCCAAATATATACTTAAAAAGCTTCCTGATGGTCCTCTTTACATAGCCAGACGAATCTATGATAAGCCCACTAATGGGATATTAATAGATCTTTCATGTGGCGAGAATGTGATCACAGAAGAATTTTTAGTATTACTTGAGCTATATCATGATGCTTATAATAAACCAACTATATGAATCAAACACATACTAGTTTTGTATGCCCTACGATCGAATCGATTGTACTCCCCTTACAACTGGGACCTAAAACTTTCAAGGTAACATTTTCTACTATTTCACAATCAGACCAATTTCATCTATGGCTAGGTCACTGTTGGCTTCACTCGATGAAAGTGGTCCCTTTTGTTGTTCATAAGTGTTTGAAGTTTCCACATGGAAATGAAATATTTACTGTAAAACATAGTAGCTTTAATCCCTTATCTTCCAAAGGTAATTTTTCCTTAGAAACCTTTTGGCCTAAACCTATGGAGCCGATCACCCCTCGTAAGGATTTCTTCTTTGTAGCCTATCAAAAGTTCAAGGCCAAATGCATAGCTGAATTGTCTCTTTTGTCCCCATCCACTTCCACTTCTCCTATCCTAGATGAAACCATGCTTCAACTTGAGTCTAACATTGAACAAACCACACAACCTCACGAACAACCACCCATAAACATATCCCCTCCAACATTTAAATGACTAAGAGAAAGTGGAACAAATCTTGTCATGCCTCCTTGCATTAAACAAGTGTATAAAGCTAAAAAGAAAGTGATTGACCCATCGTCTTTGGTTTTTTCCATTCTTCGCTGTCAAGAAGAAAAGGAACCTATGATGGAGCAATCTTCTCTTACACCTCAACAAGTTCAAAAATAAAATTAAATGAAACCATGGTGCTAGGGAGTGTAGGTGTCATCGTTGTCTTCTTGCTCGTCAGTGTCAAATGGAAGAAAACAATGAAACCCAACCTCCACCTATGACAGAAGCAATAGATGATTGACCTCTTCCCTTTGACCCACCAAAAGACAACACACTTCAACCCTCACAACAAAATTAACCCATCCAAAAACCACAACTTTTTCTTCATCCTTCTTTGGAAATAACCCTTCTTCCTCCTCTTATAATCAACCTTGATGATGATTAGGACAAAGAGATTACAAAAATAGATGAAGTGGATAACACTTTAAACTCATTATTTCCATCTACCATGAGATTAAATGCTAAATCTTCTTATCCAAGTGATGAACTAGGCACGTCTCCTAGTTCAGCCCTTGCAATTCTTCCTTTGGACAGTCAATCACCCTCACAATACACTGAACATGATTGGGAGGCAGATGCCTTGTTAGATCATTAATTTTTATTCGCCTTACTAGCCCTTTTTGTATCATTTTTCTTTCTCTTTTTCCTTTGTTTGATTTTATGTGTGTATCGTATTTCCCCCGTATCGTGTGTTTAATATTCCCTCTCTTTGTACACTTCTTCTATTCTCCCCTCTATTCTTCTTTATGTCGTGCATTGGTCATTTTCACTTTTTTTTGTGTTTTCCTTTTAGGAATGACACAAAGTGTTGAGATTGAAATGTATCTTCCATGTTGACCTAGAAGATCCCTTTCTTTTTCACTTTTGTTTGTGTTTTCCTCTTGGGAATGATGCAAGGCATTGGGACCAAAATGTCTCCTTCATGTTGACCCAAAATCTTTTCTTTTCTTTTTCCTTTTCCTTTTTCTTTTTTCTTGTATTTTTCCTTTTGGGGACAATGCCAAGCATCGAGACTACAATGTCTTTTCCATGTTGACTCAAAACATACCTCATTTTTTTTTTTTTCACTCTCTTTGTGTCATTCTTCTAGTTCTATGTATTCAAGGAATGATGACAGTTATGAGCTCTTTCATTAAAACATTGTAGCAACGAACATACTAACCCCAAATCCATAGATCCCTTATGTGTTTGATGTATTCCTTTTTGGGGGACAACTCCCTTTTCTTTTGTTTTCCTTTTCATTTACATGAAGCAACCTAACTTAGAAACATATGACTTGGAATAGGGGCTTTCCAGGTTGGCTCTCATGTCTTGTTTTCTTATTGAATCTTTCCTTCGCTACTTTAAAGTAATTTCTCATAGACCAGTGTGTAGAAATTTATTTAAAGTGGGGGGCATACATTGGCATCAATTCATTTTACATTCTTGGTTCGTAGTGTAGCCTTGTCACTTCATATGATGCATTTGTCACTTTGTGGATGGAATTGGGTATGATGTCCTTCATAAGTGTGATCTATCTTAGCATATTGCATTCCTCTTGGTGGCCTAGTATGACACACTACATCCCCTAAGTTTTGAATCTTTTATTCTTTGACTGGTCCTCTCTTGGAGACATTAGACATAATGTTCCCTAAGTGATATACCTTGCATGAACTTAACAAGACTCCTTTGAACACCTTCTTTTACATTTTACATTTTACATTTTAAACTTTTTACACTTTTGCATCTTACATTTTTTCCACCTTGCATAACACAACTTGAATTCCTATGGTACCTTTACATTTGTTCATGAGTTCTAAGCATATGGAGCTTTTCTTGTCTCATGAAGCACGAACCATAATTTTCCTTTGTGGCGCCTTGTTAAAGTTATCAAGAGGTATAACTTTGATATGGTTGAGCAGGAAGCCCATTCTAGTGGCATGAATTTCCCCATAGCCACCTACGTGTTTGTGGGTGCATTCCAACTAGTGTATGTAATTCACCTTTTCGGGATTTCTCACCCAATGGACCACCATGAGTTATGTCTCCCTGGAGTGAGTATTCATTTTTCTATTTTAAACAATCAACCTAGATCTTATCCACAACTAGTAGGATGAATGATCGAAGTTGTCATTTCTCTCTCATCATCATGTGTGTTCCTTTGTTCTTATATTTAGTTTGCCATGGGATCTTCATCCTGGGGGCTTGATCATCCCTCTTGATCATTGTCATTCCATCTTGCTAGCATAAGTGCATTGAAACCTCTTTCTCAATATTCATGGCTACTTTAGTGTGAGTTTGAAGCAAGTTCACCCTCTCACTAAAGTGGGCGCTTAATTCATTGTAGAAAAATGGCCACATGTAATTTTCATAGTCTTTTAAGCATGTCCTCTCGATGTTTGGTCTATTTTTCTTTGATTCATTGATGTAATGTGGCTTGAATATTAACATTAGGCCTTTAGAATTCAAATAATGACATCTTGTGAAGGTGTTGTGAAGTGTTGTAAAACATTTCTACACTTTTTTAGACTCTATTCATTACAATTCACCTAAAAATCACCTTTTCATCACTCATCAAGTCCGATTTTGAAGTGTTGTAAACTCTTGTAACAAGATTTCACACTTTTCTAGGCATAATTTTACTATTTACATCTTTCTTATGCTTTATTTGACCCCTTTATGCTATTATAAGGCTTAATTAAGTGTATTATTGAATGTAAACCCAACAAACAACATTGAATGTGACTTAATTCCCAACACCCACTTTCAGGTCCAAGGTGCGACCCATTCACCATTGGTGGCAAATGAGTCCCTCTTGGCTCCAATTTCAAAATATTTTAAATTTTCTTTTAGGCTTTTATTCAAAATTACTTGATGCTGGCTTGTGATAAGGTATCATCGGGATACTAAGGAAAAAGTGTGTATAAATAAGTGTTTTTCATCTCATTTTAACCCCCAATCATCAAGTTCACTTATTCAAGAATTCAACTATCATTTGAGCACTTTGAATTGTCAAATCAAGCATAAATCAAACATTCAAAGGCATCCATTGACATATCTTTAGAATTTCATCTATAAGGATTTGGTAAGTTGATAGCATTTGCAAGTTATTAGTTTATCTTTCTCTCTCATTTCATTGTTTTATTAAGGGTTTGATTACCAAAGTGGGATTTGACCAAGGAAAATCCCTTTACCCTAACCCTTAATCATTTTTCCCCTTTGGGCATGTGTTATGTATGCCGATTTATCAAGAATTTAGGTGTTGAAAAGTGGAGAATTCAACAACGTGTCTCAATTCAACTACATCATATTTCAAGCTTGGAGAAGGATTTTTGTCTGTTTTCTATAGGATTAACTTTGTCAACTCGACAAGCAGTCAACCTCAGATCTAGTGCTACACAATTGTCCCCTGATTTTTCAGAATTTGTTGGAGAAGATTGATTCACCATTAGTGGCGAATGAGTCCCACCTTAAGGCTAGAAATCTAAGTTTTGTCAGATTCCAAATCCTGACACTCATAAACTTGTTCTTGATAGTTTTTACCAGAAGCAGGACTGATTCACCATCAGTGGCGAATGAGTCCCATTGGTGAATTTTTGTGATTTTAGACAAAATTCAAAACATTCTAGATTCTTCATCAGACTTCTAGGTGCACTCTGATTGAACCCTGTTCTTTTCTATTTTGCATTTGCTCATGCATAGTTCATTGTTTACATATCACATTATGTTTTCAAACATTGCATTCATCTTAGGTTTTGCATTCATAATTGCTCAATTTCATAGTTTAGCTACATTCATATAATTCCATTTAGTCCTAATTACATCACACATAACATAATTTGAGTGAACTAGCTATATTCTTTGGCCCTTTCTTTCTCCTTTTAGGTGAAAAACCCTATAAGTGTTAGAAAGTCCTATAAAGCAAAAAATCAATAGTTCATTAATAATCATAAAGGAAATCATGAATCTCAGAAAATCGATTGTGTTGAGATTTGATATCCATCCTCCACTCTAAAATCCTAATGTGCATAATCTTCTCATAAAGTGAAATTACAAAGATCTTATGGTCAATTGAATATTTTTAAACAAACTTAACTTCACATTATTTTTTTTGCATAGGTTTAATTCAAATACAAAATCTTGCAATATGAAGATTTAATCCCCAACCTCCCATGGTAAGCATGCACTTCAAATACAATTACACTTGGGATGCAATTCCCAAAAAGGAAAAATAGAGAATGTAAAACAAATAATTATGCAATATCTTATGGGAATATGAGGTACTATTGCACATTACATTGTTTAACATCCTATTGAATATCATTTTATTGAAGGATGAAATAGGAAATGGTAAGTATTATGAGAGGATTTCACTAGCTGAGCTAGGAGATATAATAAGTCACATTTTTCATATATATTCTTAGAAAAATCATAGAAAACAACATAAAAGCATTAATAAGTTGTGGGAAAAAACTAAATGTCCTTAAAATTTTAATAAAGGATGAAGATAATTTTTCAAAAGGTTGATTAATGAAGGGAGGGAACATATCATTTAATGCTTGACTTATCATGTGTGAATTAAGATATTGACTTCAATGATAGACTGTGCAATCCCTTTTATTAATAATAAAAATAATAAGGCACATATTATAGAAAGATGCACAATACTAAACTAAGGTTGCTATGTATAACTCAATCACTATGAACAAGGCATGTATTTTAGGACAATAAACTATAAATATTAGCCTAATATCTAGGATCAACCTATCCTGTCCCCACAATGTCATATGTGACTTAAAAGCATTTCATTTTCCATGTAAGCCTTAAGAAAATTGACCTTATCATTTCATGGGTGTGAGATAAAAATTAAGTGTTTTTGTTTAAGGAAAATTTTAATTGAATAATGTACTAAATGAAAATTTTCAAAAATATTTCATGGGCAGTCAACTTAAATTACATACAAAAACTAATACTTCTATGAGCTGGAAAAGGTAATTTTTTTCTTCTAGGATTTGAACTTACAACCACATTTAAAGGTGTTTCCAAAATACATTAATTTTCCATAAAAGATAAAATATTTTAGAAATAAAACCCCTAAGTAAACCTATCTTTTATTTCTAATGTTTCAACTTCCTTGCAAAATACTTTTTATAAAAAATGACTCCTAACTGACCATGATACGAGTTGACATTACATTAATTGTTATTTTCTATTAATTACAACATGACATAATAAATGGCTAAAGTATATAGAGGTTTGTATATTAATGATCTACAAGTGCATGCAAGAATAACATTCACTTGCAACTTCATTACAAACAAATTTTTGAGAATGAGGAGCAATTTTAATATTTTTACAGGGAAATTAAAAAGTTAATCATCATAAACACTAAAATTGAACTACAAAACCTAAAATTTAAACTAGAGGAATACATTTAATAGGAAAATTAAATTTATGGAAAAAACATAAATTATTCATCTCATATGATTTTTGGAAATATTTTACAAAGAAATTTCTATTTCACGATTTTTTATTTTTTATTTTAGATTATGTTAAACTATAGTCTATTAGAGTTCCCAACTACAAATCTAGTTTGAATATTTTGATATAATATCAATTTGGGCTTAAACAACACACACTAAGCACTAACTACTTAGGTGGTTGCCCCTCTTAACTCAACTCTACTAGTTTCTTTAACCGAAACCATTTCTTAGTTTTTTTTACTTGGCCATTAAAAGTTTTCTCGTATAATGTGTGTCAGTTGATTTTAACTTTCATACTCTATAGAGGTTTCAAAGAGTGGATGTACTATCGTTGCTGTTGCATTTTTATAGAGAAATATTAATGCGGTCTCATTTATTGGTTGCCATGAAGAAAATTATGCAATGTATAAGAATATATATATTTAGTAGAAGTGTTTGAATACTAGTGATAACAAAGGAGATGTTTAAAATATTTAAATTTTATAAGCATAGCATTTATTTAAAATGATAAAGTTATATTTTAATTTTTTATTTAATATATATATATTATTTTTTATTTTATTTATTCACATAAAAATTTAAATATATAATAATAATATTCTAAAATTTTAAATTAAATTTTAATAAAAAATTTAATTTTTATTTTAATGTAAAAAATATGAATATTTAGTATTAAAAAATTGATTTAAATTTTTTTAATATTACATTAATTTAAATATTAAAATCTGATATTTTTAATATAAATTAATGTTTAAATTTTGATAAAAATAAAATCTTATTTATAAATTTTTAATTTCATTATTGATAAACATACAATTTGTTAAACAATGTTCAATTTTAAAATAAAATTTTACATTTTATGTATAAGATTTCGTGTAAATCTTTCAATTTAAAAAATATATATATGAGAGTATAATTTTTTTTAATAAAAATAAGTTTAATTTTATAAATTTTACTATTTTAATAATTGAATGTATTTAATTTTACAAAATTTCATATTTAAATAATTGAATACATTCAAAATATTATAAATATATTTGAAAGTAGTTCCTTTAAACATATTATGATAAAAATATATATTATATTTAAAAAATTAGATAATAAATAATGCATATTCTTCAAACTATTTTAATTGTATTTTGAATATTTTTTTCTAATTAGTATATTATCTGTGTTAATATTGTTAAGAAACTGATGTTTAGTTTTAACAAAAACTCACCTTTGATCATATTAGTACATTTTTTTATGCTATCTATATTGATTAAATTAAATGTACAATTTTTTTTTCTGAGTATTGTTTAAATTAATCAAATAAAATACACGCAACATTTTGTTGAAGTTATTTAGGATAACTAAATTTTTTTATTCTAATGTAAAAGAATTTAAATATTTAATAAAAAATTAAAAAATATATATATTTTTGTATTAAATATAGAAGGTCGAACTTTACATTAGGCTGCTACAACAGTTCAGCAAGATGGAAAAGAACAAAAATACAGGATTGTTCTTACTTCAGATTTTCTTTACATGCATAGCCAATACAAAACCATAGAAAACATACATGGCTTTCTATACTTCAGCTTTGTACCCACATATATAATATAAACATTCATTTTGAATTACAAGATAGTCAATAAGAAACCAAATCCGATTACTCTCTCAACAGGAGGCCAGCTCCTGATCATTGTCACTAGCATTGGGCAGCCCAAGTTCATCCTGCATCTGGTTTTGTAACCGGATTAACGATGGCCTCCAAATGGGGATTCAGCTGTTGGGGTGCTCTTTGTCTTGTAGGTCCAACAACTTCATTTAGCGCCTTTTGTACTTCATCAAATGCCCTTATGAAAATTTCTACTTCCTCAAGGTTCAGGTGACAAGCATGCCCACCCCTGACCTCCTTTGTGATGGTTGCTGACCATTCCCTTATCAGCCTCATAAATTTTTCCATGGAGACTTCAATGTTAATTGAGACTTGCAAAACAACAAATACACGTGTGAGTCTTTTTTTTGACTCACTAAGTACCCTCTTTACTCCCATAAATTTTTCATTGTTTCTTACCTACCATATATGCCATAAAATCTCATTAATTAGCAAATTCCAAAATAATTTGCATTTAGTATTTATTTTAAGATCATAGAAAAGAATGTCATGCCAATTGATTATACCATCCTTGTTCCAAATATTCAATTTATGATAGAATAAGTACTAGATTTCTCTTGCATACAAACAATCAAATAGAATATGCTTAAGTGATTTTGACGTCCTGTATATGCTACAAATGTCCAAATTTATATAATTAGTTTTGAAAGGTATTTTTTTTAAGATAACTAACAATTTGAAACAAGCCTTTTTAGGATCCATTGAGTTGTGCCAAACATTGGAAAGAATATTTTTCCATTCTTTAATGTTTAAGGAAATATGCCAGCAATTGTTAACATGTTCAAGAACAGAAGCACTCCTAGTAAGCTCAGAATAAATAATTTTAGCTTTGATACAAGTTAGAGAGGATCCATATTTCCAAGTAAAATTATTAATAATATCACAATCCTCTCCCACAATCCTGGGAAAGCATGCATCCCTACATGCTTCCAACATTATAGAATAAGTTTTGAAATTAGAATTAGGTAAATCATACCTTTCCTAAATGTTGTCCCAACTTATAAGGCTTCCATTAGAGAGAATATCTGAAAATGTTTTGATGCCTTTCTTATGCAATTTTTTAGATGAACAATCGAAGTAGTACCAAATTTTTACCATTATACTATAGGTTCCAACAAATGGAGCTATGAGGTAAACAATTAACATTATTCTTCAGAGTTATGTTGCTATTTTTAAGACATACACTGTGCTTTTTTAGTTCCCTAGCCTTCCATAGACTTTTAAAGACCATGGACCCCATTGGGATCATTGGGTGTTCACTAAGGAGAATGTCAATTGAAGGAAGAGATTTCCATGCATTAACCTATTTTTGCACTACATGAGAAATATTGTTCCTAACTGACACTTTCCAAGGCTCATTTCCTTCCAAAGACTTTAGGATCCATTTAACTACTAGTGCAATCCCCTACAGTCTAAGATCTTTCAGACTAATACCACCTTGACTTTTTCTTAGGCAACACCACTCCAACTTGACTAAGTGTCTATTCATTTTTCCTTAAATACCATCCGACCAAAGAAAACTTCTATTTTTTTTGGATGTTATTAACTTGGTAACTACTAAAGAGCCAAACAAAGGAAAGCACTTTTTGACAGACCTAAATTCGACCAACTATGGAGAGGTATTGTTTGTTCCACCCACTTAGATTTTTCTCAATCTTAGAGTTGACCCAGTTCCACATTTCCTTGAGGTGCGGGCTTACAGAAAAAGGGATTCCCAGGTACCTCACTATCTTTTGGGGTCTACCCCACTACAAACTATAACTCTCCAGCCAATGAAGTGGTTTTTCTTTCCACCCTAGAAAGGTGGATTTTGCCTTGGAGAGCTTAGCACCAAAGGCAAGACAAAAGAAATCAAATTTTTTCATTAAAGATTCCAAGTTACTTTGTTCAAAATCAACGAAGATGGAGGTATCATCCACAAACTACACATTTATTAGTTCATTTTGGTTAGGAAGATAGATTCCCTTTATCATGTAGGAGAATGTGTTGTCCCTTAAGAGATAGTGGATTGCATTCGAGGCAATGACAAAAATGGCAGGAGCCAATGGACAACCTTGGTAGATCAATATCTCAAGAGAGATTTTTTCTATAAGCTTACCATTCACATCCACTTGTGTTGATGTGTCTTTCAGGAGACTATCTACCATTTTGTAGAATTTGGCAAGGAATCCAAAAGCCTGAAGCACTGTCCTCAACAAAACCCACTCCACCCTATCAGAAGCTTTCTCAAATTCTAGGGGGAGCATTGCAGTGTTTTTGTTGGAGACCTTGGCCTATTCTAGGGCTTCCTAGCTTGTGATAAGGTTCTTAAGAATGTACCTACCTTTTATAAAGCCTGTTTAGGTGTTTTTTATAAACTTTGGTAGAATGTTGACCAACTGGGGTGCAATTACCTTGGATAGAATTTTATACGAGACATTCAATAGAGTTATAGGTCTCTAGTTTTTCACTAGTGTATTATCTCCTCCCTTTGGGAGAAGCTTGTGCTGATGTCTTCCCCCAATGATCCTTTTTCCAGGGCCTCCCCATATACTTGAAGGAGGTCATCACACACCCAATCCAAGAATTCTTTGTAGAAATCCATAGGAATATTGTCCCATCCTGGGGACTTATCATTGCTCATAGAAGTAATTGCATTAACAATATCACTTTTGGTGATGTCACCTTCAATCCTGAGATGATCTTCTTCACCTATTAGCTTTAGTATTAGCCCTTTTATGAAGGACCTAGCCCTTATACTTTGCTCATCTCTACATTCTGAAAAAAAAATATATCTTTGAAGAAAGAATGGAATTGGTTTAGAACTTCTTGGGTGGCACAAATTTGATTCCTATCCCAAATTTGACCCACCTACTCCTTCACTTTCTTTTGCTTTGGATAATTGAAGAAGAACTTCGATCCCTTATCTCCACAACTTCTAAGCCAGTTTAATTTTGATGTAACCTTTTGTTCTCTCACCTTGTGAGACTGGATTTTCCTTAGACTATCTTTAGCAAGGACTAGCCATTCACATAGTTCCCCATCCCTTGGATTAGCTTGCAACTTGATCTCTACCTCAAGGAGGTTGTCTTGCAGGTCTTTTTCTTCTTTTCTTCTATCCATGGCCTGTTTCTTCCCAATTATTTGGAAGAGGGACCTCCAACCTTTAACATTAGAATTCCACTGTTCAATTTTTGTGGTCTCTTTTAGAATCCACTTGTTTATCTTCCTCAGGGAAGTAATAGCTTCCCTGTGAAACATAGATTTTGGGAACCTAAATGTTGGCTCTAGCGTGCTTCTAAGGTTTTTCACTTGAAAGGAGAGAGATTTAGGTCCAAAATGCTTATGTAACACTCAAATTAGGATGTGTGAAATGTGATATGATGTAAATGAACTTAACTAAATGTGATTGACTGATTAAAATGAACTAAAATGAATGCAACGATGCAATTTAAGCTATGTTTGATAACACATTGTGATATGAAAACAACTATGAAAATGAAGAAATCATGCAGAACAGAAGGTACAGGGGTAAATCTGAGTGCACTTGGATGATTTGTGAGCTTTCTGGAATGTCTAGAATGCTGATAAAATTTACTAATTTTCCATAGTGGGACTAATTTGCCCAAGGTGGTGAATTAGTCCTCCTGCTGATGATAAACTAATGGGAGTTGATTTCTATCTTTCGGGATCTGAAATCTAACAAAACTCAAGTTTACAGTCCTAAGGTGGGACTCATTCGCCATAGGTGGTGAATCAGTCCTCTCCCAAATTTTTGAAAAACTAGGAGACAACTCTACAATACCAGATCTGGGAATGTCTACTTGTCAGGTTGTCAAAATCAAATCAATAGAAAACAAACAAATAAGTCTCTCCAAGCTTGAAGTTGACTTATGTTGACTTGAAGCACCTAGTTGACATGAAAATCAATCTTCAACACCTAATAATCTATCAAATTTGCAAACAAAAGGCTGCAAATATACAAGTAAAAGGGAAAAAATGATTAGGGTTAGTGATGAGGGGTTTGCCTTGGTCAAACCCCACTTTTGGTAATTAAAACCTTGAAAGGATAATAAAATGCAAGAGAAAGATAAAGTAATAACATCAAATGATATCAACTCACCTAACTCTTGATCTTGTACTTCTAAAGTAATGTCAATAGCAGCTTCAAAGTGCTTTAATTGATGATGTAAAAATACTTGATTGCTTGAATTTATAGGTGGATAAGTGAACTTGATGAATAAGGGTTAAAATGAGATGAAAATTACTTATTTATACAATTATTATTCCTTACTATCCATTCATACCTCATCACAGGCTGACATCAAGTGATTTTTGATAAAATCCTGAAAGGAAATTTGAAATATTTTTAATTTGGGGCCAAGGGGGACTCATTCGCCACCCATGGAGAATGACTCCCACCTAGGACCTAAAAACAAGTGCTAAGAAATATGTTGTATTTAATGTTTTTTGTTAGGATAATACTCAAAAATACATTTAATTAAGCATATGAGAGAATAAAGGGGCCAAATAAAGCATAAGAAAAGGATAAATAATGAAGATATGCCTAGAAAAGCCTGAAATCTTGTTACAAGACTTTACAACACTTTAATATAGGACTTTTTGATGAGTAAGACGGTGATTTTTAGGTAAATTGTATTAAATAGAGTCTAGAAGAATGCAGAAATTATGTCTTACAACACTTCACAACACCTTCACAAGACATCATTCTTTGAGTTTTAGTACCTAAATAAGCATGTTCAAGCCATGTTACAACATAAAATCAAAGGAACATAGTTCCAACACCATGAAACAAGACCTAAAAGGCCATGAAAATGACAAGGGGCCATTTTTCTACATCACACCTAGGAATCACTATCTCTCAGAAGCTGAGCGTTAAGCAGAAGCTTTTTTCTCTTTTTACTCCCAAGGAGGGGTTGATGCAACTTTTGATGTTGGTGATGATGGGGTGGTGATCAAAGAGAGTGTAAGGATAGACCTATACCCTTACCCCATTTTCATTTGGGTAAAAAATAAAAAAACATTGTTGGCATAGAATCTATCTAGCCTACAATAAATCCTACTTTTTGCTTTCTAGGCATTACACAAGGAGAACCAAACTCCATTGCACTAATTTTTACAACCTTCCATAGGGTATGCTAGCCTTAGCTTGTTTTTATATCTGGGCTAGAAGTTATTTTTCATTTCCTTTCTAGGTCTTAATGGCCCCTCCCTATTTTTCTTCTTCTTGCTCAACCATATTGAAGTCGCCTCCAAAAATATAGGGGATGTCTTCCAATCTACAAGCCATTGTCATAGGTTGCATCTCTCCATATGATCGTTGGGGGTGTAAACAAATCAAATCTCAAAAAAATTATCCTCCTTTTTAATCTTTATCGAGACAATTATGTTGCATGGTGAGGAACCATATCTCGTAATGTATTGAGTTCAATGATTGGAAACTAGAATGGTAGCCTCCCCCTACATTTTCATGTGAGGTGGAGAAAGACTTTAAGTAGTTCCAAATGAACCTGAGGTTCATTTCCAATGTGAATCCAATTGCTTTAGTTTCTTGCAGCAACACACAATCCTTTACTTTCTTGAGGTTCAAAAACCTTCTTACTATTAATTTCTTGTCTGGGGACTCTAGGCCCCTAACATTCCAAGAGATTCACTTAAGGTTCATTTTTTGAAGCCATGTTTATATCCCCTTGGTCTCCTTTAAATTGTTCAAAAATTTTGGGTAATTTATCCTTAGTCTCAAGTTTTTTGTCATAGGAGACTAGAGAACAATACTAATTTT
The DNA here is from genome assembly GCA_007258455.2 of Sequoia sempervirens. Lineage (NCBI taxonomy): Eukaryota > Viridiplantae > Streptophyta > Pinopsida > Cupressales > Cupressaceae > Sequoia > Sequoia sempervirens. The sequence goes on along the minus strand of VDFB02281492.1, from coordinate 607,497,573 downwards.
TTTCCTCTTGGTCTTGGTTAGTCTAAGTTTCTTGGTGCTGCTGATAGAAATTCTATGTTTCCTTAGTCATCCTAGCCCTTGCTTAAGTTTCACAGGTTGGGGATCCTGTCCCTCAAAGCCACCCTCCTCAGTTTGAAATCCTTTTGAACCGAGGGTTTCTTCCACAACCTTTTCATTTGACTTATAGTTTGACTGATTTTTATCTTTCTCTTTTTCTTTTATAGTCTCTTTATTGTAGCAAGGGACTTGGGGATTAATTTCCCGTTTGATGTTAGGAGTTAGATCTAGGTTGGTAGTTTGCTCATGAGGTTAGCAAGGGTCCTCACCTGGTGGGGTCTCGACTTGTTTGGGGAGAGCCATCTCATCAAATGTGTTGCTTCATGTCCCCTCTATTATATTTTCTATCAACATTTTGGAGAGAAAAATAGTTGCATTTTTGCACTTTCAAGTTTCTAAAATTTGAGGGGCATCTGTGGAGTCAACATTAGCATCCTCCCTTAACAAGGTTTCGACCACACTCAATGTGGGCCCTTCATCTTTCATAGGAAAACTATTAGCCTAGACCTCATTCCTAGCATTTTTGACCAACTTTAGCTTAAATCGATTATCTTCTTTATTGAGCTAGAAGATGGAGGTTTTGGGCTCCACGCTAGAATCATATCATTTTTCCATATTTTCTTGAATTCTCTCCCTAATTCCCCTCATATCCAGCTGATGTGTGTTTAGTTTCTCAATGAGATTATGGCTTTTGGCTATGTAGCAGGCCAATGAGGAGCTTTCTGAATCACCTTCATCAACTAAGGCACAACCCCTTTCTCATGCATCCTGAGAAAGGGCTACAAAAGCATTGCAGAGGGGAAAAAATTATGGGGATCTCTGAAGAGGAGTGGCTCAAGGGAACGTGCACTTGTCGGTAATGTCAATGCCAACAGGCTCTTCACTGCTCTTTACTAGCAATGAAAGGTTTGAGGCTAGATCAGGTGAAGGGGATCCCTCCTCACCGCGTATCGCTTCCCTCAGAGATTCACCCGACACAAGTTGAGAGTCAGAAGCCAAATGAGAGGATTCAAGAACATTTGCAAGGAGATCTTGATTTATTGAGTTAACACTTTTTTCTTAATGATAAGTAGTGATAACTTTAAGAAACCCCCTTCAATAAAAAGATATGAAATCCTAGCGAATATTTCAATTTTTTATGAAAAAATATTATTTTCTATTGGCCAATATTTTCATTATTTTAAAAAATATTAATTTTATTGGAATTTATTTTACATCACTAAAAGTTTGTAAATTTTTTTGGAAAATATTAAAAAAATATTAGGAAAACACATTAATTATGATGGTGAATCCATCCAATCTAAAAATAATTCTGATGGAAAATTAGGGGCCCAAGGGTGGAAATTATTGATGGGTTTAAGGGATAGACTATAATATTTACCATTATTTTAAAATATAATATAACGACCCTCATTGTATATTTGACAAGGTAAAATGTACCCATGATTTGTAACTCTCATGGTGCCTAAAATTTATTTTCAATCATTGATCTAATGACCCTCATTGTACTTTGTGAGGTAAATGCACCCATAATCTATAATGCTCATCAAACCCAAAATTGTGGGCCCCATGAGCATTACAAACTACAGGTACATTTTACCTCATGGAATACAACAAGGGCCATTAGATTATATCATAAATCAATGGTGGAAACTAAAGATTAGAAATATGGCCCTAAAGAAACTATTAATTACAATATACTATTGGAAGATTAATATAAATTTCTACTATAATTTATAAAATTTATGAAAATCTAATCTAATCATGTATAGAATATTGTGGTGAAATTTTGAGTGATTTTTTTTAATAAAATAAATTCTTTGGCGATTTAAATAATTTATTTTATTTTATTTTTAAATGTGGTGATTCAAGTCGCATTATAGCTTGAACTATTAGCCAATTGGTGAATATTAGCCACTAAAAAAATCACTAATGATAGGGCAGTCTTTATGGATGTGGCCTTCTCTACAATAGAGAAAACAAGAACTTAGCCCTCCCAAGATTTCAAGAGGACACACAAAACAAATGTTTTCTTCCTTGATAATTATATTTGCAGGGACTTCCACACCCAGAGTGAGAGAAATGAACGCCCGGGCATCAAGATGATGTAGGGTGACTTTTGCCTCATCAATATGCACAACCGTGCCAATGTGGGCCAAGATTTGTGGAAATATTTTCCAAAATTCTATTTGGAGATTCTTCAAAACCACCCATCTGGGACAAGAGAGGGCTAAAACCCCCTCAACAATGGCTACTAGAGTCTAGGGGAGTGCCCTAAATGTGCACTCACCAAGACTCCAGTAGGGTGTTTTCAAGACTTTCCTCTGCATAGAGTTATTTGTAAAAAAAATGATGAATAAACCATGTTGTATCATTCTACATAATTTAACCAAAACCCCAAATTTGTTTTCCCAAGTTTTAGTTAACCAGTTGTCTATAAATTGTCTTGTTGGGACTTTGTTAGAGTCGATGGTGGAAAAAAAGATTGATGTATCTTTTAACGTACATCTTTCATTCAAAATTACCAACTTAAGCATAGGATTCAGAGAAATGACAAGATCTATGGGAGTTACAATGGGTAACTTACCTTCCATCACTCTATCAGATTCAGAATCTTTAATTTCAAACCTTGCTTCCACCGGAATATTAGCACTTTTTATAGCCAAAGCCTCTTTGAATGATTTTTACGCATTAACCCAAGGGTCTGCCAAGCAAGCAGAGTTAGATGAATTAGGGTTGGGGCCGGGGTCATCGGTACCTCCCTCCATTTATGGAGGGGGGGGTTGAGAATAACACTAGTCCAAGGCCAGTCTATGGAATAACACATGACCTAAGCACACATGGGAGAAAGTAGACAAGGAAGGCATAAACCACAAATTAATTGAAGAAAGAAGACACTTACTACAAACCTGCGTGGGGGAGCATGCCATCTCCCCCACCGAGGGATACCATGTCAACATATGAACACCATAAAACTAGTTACGAAACCCTCGTGTTCATACCAAAGCATTCCTTATCATCTCTAATGTCCTGCTATAAATATTTTTTACCTTTTACCATAGAAAAATGGATCATTGACATTTTCATGGTCATCTAGGTCTTTCTCTCATGATGCTTGGTCTATTTTTCTTTGATTTAATTTTCCAATTTTACTTATGCATTCACATTAGGTCCTAAATATTCAAATTATGGCATCTTATGAAGGTGTTGTGAATTGTTGTAACACATTTCTACACTTTTCTAGACTCTTTTCATTATAATTCACCTAAATATCACCTTTTCATCACTTGTAAAGTCCTATTCTAAAGTGTTGCAAAGTCTTGTAACAAGATTTGATGCTTTTCTAGGTTTTTTTTCACTATTTACACCTTTTTATGCTTTATATGGCCCCTTTATGAACTCACAAGACTTAATTAAGTGCATTTTTGAATGTAAACTCGAAAAACAAAATTAAATGTGACCTAAATCCTAACACCCAATTACAATCCCAAGGTTGGACCCATTTGCCATGGGTGGCGAACGAGTCCCTCTTGGCCCGAAATTCAAAACAATTCAAATTTTCTTTCAGTTTTTTAATTAAAAATACCTTATGTCAGCCTTTGATGAGGTATCATTGGGTAATTAGGGCACAAGTGTGTATAAATAAGTGTTTTTCTCCTCATTTTACATCCCTCATCTCCTCATTCACTTGCATTCACTAAACACCAATTAGCGTTTGAGCACTTTGCATCATTCAATCAAGCATCAATCAAGCATCTTGGAGCAACCACTGACATATCTTTAGATTTCTTCAACAAGCTTGTGGTGAGTTTAGGACATTTTCATGTTGTTATTCATTGCTTCCTTGTTTATTCCATTTCATTTCTTTATTAAGGGTTTGATTACCAAAGTGGGATTTGACCAAGGAAAATCCCTATACTCTAACCCTTAACCATTTTCCCCCTCTTGCATGTGCATTTGTAGACTTTTGTATGCATATTTTTCAAGCAATTAGGTGTTCAAAATTGGACAAGAAGTCAACAAAGTGTTTCAAGTCAAGTAAACCCTATTTCAAGATTGGAGACAACCTACTATCCATTTTCTATAGATTCAACTCCGTCAACTCAACAAGAAGACAAGTACAAATATGGAGCTATAGAATTGACCTTTGATTTCACAAAATTTTGGAAGAGGACTAATTCACCATCAGCTGAAAATGAGTTCCACCTGAAGGATAAATAAGGTGTTTTTGCCATATTCCAGTTCTTGATAGTCAGAAACCTATTTCAGGAGATTTTACCAGTATGAGGACTGATTCACCATCAGTGGCAAATGAGTCCCACTGGTCATCAAGAATGATTTTTCTAGCATTCTAGAATCTTCTCAAGTCTACAATATGCCTCCAAGTGCACTTTGATCAAACTCTTTGAATTCTATCTTTCGTTTATTCATGTTCTAGTTCATTCTTGCATATCTCACTATGCTTTCAAACATTGCATTTTACATTAGTTTTGCATCAATAATTAGTCAATTACATCATTTAGTTGCATTTAAAGCATTGGATTTAGGCTTAATTACATCATACAATACCTTATTTGAGTGAACCACTTCAATTTTGGTTTGGGGTTCTATCTCTCCTTTTAGGTGAAATATCCTAAGAGTGCAAGAGAAGTCCATAGAGCCACACCCTCAAAATTGTTGGTTTATTTTGGTGAACCCACATATTGAACACTTTTTCTTTTAGATTTCCATTGCATCTTGCATCCTAGGTTTCATTTTCATCAACATTCAATTAGGTTTTGTTTTGTTTGTGTATCCTAGGGTTTCTAAAATTGCATTAGTGAAATACTCATGTAGACTACATTTTTGCATATCATATCATTCAAAAAACTAAAAATCCACATTTGTATTCTCATCATACATTTGAAAAGCATTGAAATCCTTTTAAATTTAAAAAAAACAAAACAAAATCTCATACTTCGACTCATTTGCCACCCCGGGCGAATTAGTCTAGTTGCATTTCCTGCATTGAAATTTTTGGTATTTTCATAGTTTTTCCTACATTTTTTTTTCTTGTTACTGTCTTCTTGTTTCAATTTATAGAATTTATTTCATTAGCATTTTATTATTCCTAGTTTTTATTTTAATTCACCCCATCTTTTGTGGTACTTGTATGAGTGTTTGGTGTCCCATTGATAATACTTTTGTGAGATGAAGTTCTAGACTCATGGCTTCCTGGGATAACACTTACATTGTGGACCTTGGGATCTCAAGATCTCCTACTCTTGGTATGGAAAATGGTGCATTAGGCATGGATACTACCACTCATATGACTTCACCTTACCATCTAGTGCATGTTGACACACAAGTTAGTTTCAGTCTATAAGATAGAGTCATTAGTATTCATGAAGATTTTATACATTTACAACAAGATTTATCCCTTGAAAACATTTCCACCATTGCCATACCTACCATAGAAAACCTTCATCGTTTGATTGAAAGGGATAATGGCTTACAAGTTATGAAGAAAATTTTCAAGATATACAACAAACATGTTCCTTCCACATCCAAATTAGAAAACATCATTTTGAGTCAAGGAGGATCTCACATTCCTCCTCCTTCAACCATAGAATCCATACCAACCTATACCACTCCTCAAGTTACAACAACCATGCAACAAGTTAGTCATGTGACTCCTTTCACTATTCCAACTAGCATTCCTAGTTCTTGTGTGGCATCACATGTTCCCTCTTCCAACTTCACCCCTCTTATTGTTCCTTTCACTTCTCCTAACATTACATACACTCCATTACCATTTTCCCTTTCACCTCATACAACTTGCACCAATCCCATCATTACACAGCTCTTTAACACTGTTTCATCCATGCAACAAAAGATCTCCACCATTAGCCAAAGTCAAAATGCTCCATTCATGTATCATGTTTGTAGTATCCCATTATCCCTAGAGATCTTATGCACTCAGATGCAACAAGGAATTGAAATTCCTAGTTTTGAGAAGTATGGAGGTAAATGAAACCCTAATAATCATGTCAATGCTTATAAATTCTTGTGTAGTGATTTTGTCCTTGATGACAAATTATTAGCTAGAATTTTTCCTAGGACCTTAAAAGACACTACATTGGAGTGGTTTTCCAACTTACCCAATCATTCAATTCGATCATTTAATGAAATTATGGATGCCTTTATAAGTCATTTCCAAGTCCATATGACTCCAAAAAAGACAATGCCTAATTTAATGAGATGTAAAAAAAAAAATTGATGAAAAAGTCACTAATTTCATTTCACATTATCAATCCTTGTATACTCGAATTGATGTCAAGGTTCCTGATTCACATCTGCAAAAGATGTTTATCAAAAAATTGTAGACTCACCTTCAGGATAGGTTAACTATGATGAAATTTCCTTCGTTCACGCATTTATCCAAAGCTCTTAGTAACTATCACAACTATGTTTCTAGTCGTGATTCAAATTCCACTTCTAATCGAGCTGAGTCTGAGCAAAAAAACCAAAACAATTTGCAAAACTTTAGAAAACCAAATAGAGGCTTCTTACAGTTCAATCTGCCTTCTCTGTGTTTCATAGAAAAATTGCACCTTGTCATTTTCATGGCCTTTTAGGTCTTGTTTCATGGTATTTAATATATTTTTCTTTGATTTTATGTTGCAACATGGCTTGAACATGCATATTTAGGTACTAAAATTCAAATAATGATGTCTTGTGAAGGTGTTGTGAAGTGTTGTAAGACATTTCTACATTCTTCTAGACTTTATTCATTACAATTCACCTAAAAATCATCTTTTTAAACATCATCAAGTCCTATTTTGAATTGTTGTAAAGTCTTGTAACAATATTTAATGCTTTGCTAGGCACAACTTCACTATTTATCTCTTTTTATGAATTATTTGACCCCTTTATGCCCTCATATGCTTTTATTAAGTGTATTTTTGGATATTATCCCAGCAAACAACATTAAATGCAACTTAATTCCTGACACCTTTTTTTAGGTCATAGGTGGGACCCATTGACCATGTGTGGCAAATGAGTCCCCCTTGGCCCCAAATTCAAAATATTTTAAATTTATTGTTGGGATTTTATTAAAAATCACTTGATGTCGGCCTATGATGAGGTATGAATAGGAAAATATGACACAAGATTGTATAAATGGGCATTTTTCAATTCATTTTACATCTCCTATGATCTCCTAAAATCTCCTACAATCTCCTACAGTCTCCTCATTCAAGCATTCAATTTCCTAACATATTCAAGCATTCAAGCATATTTCAACATCAATTCAAGCAGCATTCAAGCACTTTGAAGCATCCATTGAAATTACTTCAGACTTGCATTATCAAGGGTTTGGTAATGTGAGATGGGGTTAGAAATCAAATAGCATAGACAAAGTGACAGCCAACACTGCTAAGCTATTAAACCACATCCAAACAAGAGAAAACAAATAATGGAGAGAATAAAAAAATGAAAAACATAAAAGAAAGCACTCCCCATTATGGTTGATTCTTTCTCTTGCTCTCCTTCTTGTTATGCAACTTTTGCCTCAGATTTGTTGAAACACTTGTGCAAAACCTGCAAATGGTAGCAAGAAAGTTGGAGAAGAATAGTTGTTAAGTTGAAAATGGAGAAGGAAGGTTGCTTTTATAGACAACCTTTCAAATGGACGGCTGAGATTAATCCTCTAGAAGGATTCCAAGATCAATCGATGGGAATGCATGAGAGGGATGTTATGAAATGGATGGTCGAGATTAAGTCTCAAAAAAGATGCCAAGATCAACGGTCTGGAATTGATGCACCAAGAATATGCCATGCATGGAAAATCTATGACGCTGATGGCTATGACGCCTGACAGCTATGATAGAAATGAATGTTATGACAGGGGATTATGACAGAGCATCTTTGACTAGGTGGAGGTGCATAAATTATTTATTTTAAATTATTTATTAAAAAATGGAGAAAATGGACAAGTGGAAAATAAATTATTTATTTAGAGAAAATGACAAAAGGAGCATTTAATTAAATTTATCAATTTAATTAAATGGAGATGTAAATTAGTCCTTAAATAATTAATTTAGATTAATTATTTAACAGGGGAGGTGGCATGAGATAGTTAAATAATTTTAATAATTATTTAACTATAGAAGAATTAAAGGACCATGAATAGATAAATAATTAATGGTAATTATTTAACTATAGATGAAAGGTGACAAAATAATTAAATAAATAATAATTTATTTAACTATTGAAGAAGAGGGAGAAATTAGTGATGCAATTACTTTATTTAATTGATCAAGATAGAATAAAGATTAGAAAGTGAATTAATTAAATAATTATTAAAAATTATTTAATTAATAGAGGAATATGATCAAACATAATTGAATAACTAAAATTATTCAATTATCGAAGGATGAGGATGAAGAGAAATGACACTCGCAGGCTTAGGATATTTTTTAGTGTTTACATTTTGCCCCTCTTTGAGACAATGCAGCTTGTCGCGTTGTTTCAAAGAAAAAGATTGATCAACTAATACATGCCCCAAATATATCTTGGTAAGGATTATGATAAGAATGATATGCCCCCTCGAGAGATTGATCTAATAGATTGTAAGAAGATTAATCTCTCGATAGATGTCTAGAAAGTGATTAGATACCTGATATTGCACTAGTGATAAAGCAGTGATGTACATTTTGATGGAAATGCATAGTTAATTAGCATAACTGAACAATTGATGGAAATGATCAGTATAGCCAGGTTGATGAGCTGATGAAGCTGATTGAGAATTATGCTTACGCAAGACAAGTTGCTGCAATGATGGATTAACTGATTGATTAAGGGGACATGAAATTTCAAGAAGCGGGTTGATTGATTTGAGATTTGATTCAAGAGATATATATCAACGAGTTAAGCAATTGATTGATTTCTCTGTGACAAGAAAGATGAAGAAAATGAAATTCAAGATGGAAGAGAATGAAGGTGATGAAGCCTCTTGTACCTTTTAAGTGCTTTTATCATCATCGGGCTTATTATGTCACAAATTAGTATAAGCGTCTAGATAACATGAACATCTAGACGACCTGAATACTGTTTGCATTTTTATTTAGTAATGAAATATAAGCATCTAGGTATAAGAACCTTAGATGACCTGAATACTTATTGCATGGAAGACACTATCAGACAAGCAATGCTCTCATCCACATTAGACTCATAGGTCCTCGATGGTTTTAGACAACCATGTCCTAAGACAAGTCATCCTGTGAATAAGAAACAATCCACAATCAACAAACAAATGAACATGCCCCATCCTTGCCTCTCTAGTCAAATACATCTTGGAGAAGCTAAAAGGCATGTCACCAAAGATAAAATTATAAAACAAACATGCATCATGCTTTGATATAGAACAGATTCTTGGTATGGTTTTATGTGTTTGATTGGATTTGAAAGGTGGATTGATATATATGTTATAATGTTTGCTTGATTTTCAACACTTGCATGTTTTGATTTTGTTGAAGTTCAAAGTTGTGTGGTGATCTGAAAGTGTCACTATTTTTTGGAATTTTTATTTTTTTGGGATTTTTTTCCTTTTTTTTGTATTTTTTCTGGACTTTGAAAAGATTTCCCTCTGAAGCATTTAGGTGTAAAACTTGTGAATGTGCATATTGTTGATGGGATCACTAAGAATTTCACCTTATAGAGTAGATAAATGGCATGCCCCAAATCCATACACAGCAGTGATAACGTATGGACCCAACCAGTTAGGCTCAAATTTACCCTTATTTTCTTTGTCTTGTTGAGTGCGAGGATTTTCATGAAGAACAAGATCCCCAACCTCAAATGTATGTGGTTTCACTTTCTGATTATAACTTTGACACATCCGTTGTTGGTATGCCCTAAGATGATTGAAAGAAATTTTTCTTCGTTCATCCAATAGCTCCAACTCCTGCAAACGAGAACTGCGGTATTCTTCATCACTAATTTGATTACGCAAAGAAACATGCAAAGAGGGAAAATTGACCTCAATGGACAAGATGGCTTCAGATCCATTGACAAGGGCATATGGAGTAGCACCTATGGGAGTACGAACACTTGTGCGATAAGCCCACAATGCAAGATTCAATTGAATATGCCAATCTCAACCAGCTTCATTGACTGTCTTTTTAAGAATTTTGAGAATGGTTTTATTAGAAGCCTCAGCTTGTTCATTACCTTGAGGATAGTAAGGTGTAGAAAAATGATGTTGTATATGGAATTTCTCACAGAGTTCGTGGACATCCTAATTTTTGAATGGACAACCATTATCTGTGATGATGGATAGAGGAATGCCATAATGACAGATGATGTAGTTTAGTATGAAGGTGGCTATTTGTTTTCTAGTGATATGAGTGAGAGGAACAGCTTCAATCCATTTCATGAAATATTCAATGGCAACAAGAATGAACTTATGACCATTGGATGAAGGTGGATGGATCTTGCCCACGAGATTGAGTCCCCACTGATAAAAGGGACATGGTGTAGCAAGAGACTACAATTCCTGTGCAGGAACATGTATCAAGTCTGCATGTTTTTGACATTGCTTGCATCTTTTAACAAACTGATAGGAATCCTTTTTGACTATAGGCCAATAATAACCCATACGCAAGAGTTTCTTGGCTAAGGTAGGACCGCTAGAATGTGCCCCACATATACCTTCATGTACTTGTAAAGCAGTTTTGACCTCATCGTGCTCAAGACATCTAAGTAAATTACTATCAAGACCTCAGTGGTAAAGGATATCGGCTAAGATCACATAGTGGGAAGCTTGACAGATAAAGGTTTTACGAGATTTATTAGATAGGTTTGATGGCAAGGTGTTATCTCGAAGATAGGTATAAATATCCCCATACCATTGGGAATTAGGACCAATAATGAGACAAATCATTTCAGATTATGGTATATTGTAAGCAGGTTCCAAAAGAGGTTCTACCAAGAACTCACAGTAAGCGACATTACTTGGAATTTATACAAGTGAACCAATTGTTTCCATTGCATCAACAGCTTTGTTGTTATCTCAAGGAATCTACTCAAAAGAGATTGATGTGAAATAGGCCTTGATGTCATCTACCATTCTTTTGTAAGGAATCAATTTTTCATCTTTTATTTTATAGTCATCATTAACTTGTCTGATCACTAGCTAAGAGTCACCAAGAACACGCAACTCAAGGATCTTCCATTGCACAACTATACGGAGCCCAAAAAGTAATGCCTCATATTCTGCAATATTGTTGGTACATGGAAACTATATCTTATAAGCTTTAGGTATAAAATCCCCTTGTGGAATGACAAAGAGAATTCCAATGCCAGAACCACCTTATGTGAAGGAGCCATCAAAATATAAAGTCCACAGATGTGTAGATTCCATGTTGAAGATTGATTCATCAAGAAACTCTGTAATAAGAGGATGATCATCTATCATAGATAAAGTGATAGTCGTTGCTTGGTATAGTGTAGGGTATAGTATCATGCCCGAAGATACTCACTACTGACTCCCTTGAGTAGAGATAGCAGTTCTTGGGAAGTGATGACCCAAGAATCTAAAGTTGGTGTGCTCGAATGATGTTAATGAGCCGTGGAGGGGAGCCAATGCCACCAAAATTCTAATCTATCCCCTCTCGAGAAGGAAAGGTGTTTAGCACCAATCCGGGGTATATCGGTGGACTATATCAAGTATAAAAACCCTTGGCCTATTAGGATTGTGCTTGTCTCATGTGCATTTGCATACACCAAAACATCATGCTTGTCAAGTGTTTTTTTGGATTTTCAAACAATATTCACAACATTCACAAATCTGGACACAAAAAATTGACTTCAAACAAACATCACACCTAGTAACTTGCAACACCTCAAAACATTTCCAAAACCATCAACCAAACATGTTGAACTGCTATCCTCCATATTCACCCTCGACCTATGAACGAAACCAAAGGATTGAATATCTTGACCATCATTTGAAAGAGCTTGAAAAACAACTTGAATCCCAACATTTGAATGAAGTGATGCAATCATCTCATAAGCCTTTATCCTCATCAAAAACTACATCATCCAAGTTCAATATTCATAATTTTCTACAAAGGTTAAATGAGAAACCTAAATCTATGTCCTCAAACATAAATAATCTTGAGCAATCCTACCATGTCATGCATCTATCTTCATCTCCCATAATTCAAAATAAACCTCATGAGTCTTCCACCCAAGTTAACGATTTCATCTAACCATCATCTCTCATCATACCATCTCCATCCAATGAGTCATGTCAATCTATTAGTCTAAAGCATGCTAGTATAGACTCGCTTGCACATCAAGATCAAAGCATTCTTTCCACTCCATCCAATGATAACAAAAATTTCCAATGCTCTCCAATCTTTGACCAAGATCCCATCTCTCAAGAATCTCATGACGATCCCCTTATCTCCTTTTGTTTCATCCAAGATTATCCCCTTCCATCTCAAGAGAAAAATATCCTTCCAATTCCTCCTTCCACCTCACCTAATCAATCCATACCATCTCATGATTCCATCATATCCAATGATCAAGATATGCTTTCCACAAAATATCAAGATTCCCTTCCTAGTTAAGATCAAGATATACCTCCATTCAAGGATACCCTTTCATTCCATGATGATTTTCATCATTCTCATGATCAAGACATGCCTTTCATACCACTTTGTGATGATTCCATACCTAATAAAGAGCAAGCTACTCCATCTCCTACACCTCTTGATCCTTTTCCAAGTCAAGATCAAAGTACACCCTTATCCCCAAGTCAAGATCCTATCACACATCCTAATTCCCCTCATGACCACAATCCTCCACAAGATTCTATCACCCCTATTCAAACTATCCATGAACCTCTTACCTATAAAATGGGTTCTCTCACTTTTATCCAAGGTGGTTTACTCAAAGATCTTGTTATTCCTTCCATATCACAACCACCTCACAATGGACTTGCATCTTGTTTCATAAACAATATATATCCTATTGGCAAACTAATGTGTCAAAGTATGAACTACAAAGGCAAAGGATTAGGCCTTCATGAACAAGGTATCCTAGAACCCCTTTATATCCAAGAAAATCCATATTATCATGGCCTTGGTTATACAATTCATGCTCAAGACATTGGTATCCATCATAAGCCTAGATTCCATCAAAATAAACCTACTTATCCTAGTACATCAAACCTTCCATCTATCCTATGTCCTTATCCTAGTTCATCAAAATTTATGTCTATCCTTGGTCCTTATCATCCAAACCCTCGTTCATCAACCCTTCCATCCATATTGGGGCCCTACATCCCTCCATCTCCTATTCATCAAGAACAACAAAGGAACACACCCTTGATGCCCTCTCAAAATTCTACCTACATTAACCCATCCATAAGACCTCCATATCATTCATCTCCATCCACCCATCCCATTGCTCTTGGAAGCAATTTGGGTGCCAAATGTCAAAAGCTTCCATATAAAAATCCACATGTATCCAAGGATCAACATGTCTCCTTGAAGAGCCAATGCAAAAATAAAAGAAAATTTGATCCCAAGTGAAAATAAAAATTCAAAAGGCCACAAAGGCCCATCAAGTCAAAAGAAAAATCCAAAAGGCCACAAAGGCCCATCAAGTCAAAAGAAAAATCCAAAAGGCCACAAAGGCCCATCAAGTCAAAAGAAAAATCCAAAATGCCACAAAGGCCCATCAAGTCAAAAGCAAAAAATTCAAAGGCCACAAAGGCCCATAAATCAAGAAGAAAATTTTCAAAGGCCCATAAAGCAAAAAGAAGAATCTTAAAGGCCACAAAGGCCCATGAATCAAAAATCAGAGTCAAAAGCTATGTGGATTCCTAAAAGTATCATAGAAGCAATAAAATCTAAATTGGCATCCAAATTTGCTAATCCAAAAGCTTCCTCCTATCGTCCATCTAAAAACCTATCACCTTTCAAATTCATTTTTCCTCCATCACTCCACCACCCTTCAAGGTGTGTGCCAATGTTGATCTTTCCATCCTTTCCATCTATCCATCAACAAAACTTGCAACCTCCTATCCATTATCCAACATCCATCCCCCATTATCCTCCTTTAATCCAAACCTTTTCATAAGTCCTTAGCTTCTTCCATCATACCATTAATATAACAATGTTAATAATTCTAATCCTCCTTGCTATGGTTTATTAGAGTACATATTCAAGGGATATTAGCTATGAAACCTGATGCTTGATTCCTCCCTCCATCTTCCTATCATGCATATATTACCTTTCATTTTCATTTATCCCTATCCATATCCTATCTTCCATATTCCTCTCGCACTTTACACTTGGGGGCAAGTTTCATCCATCCTATCATTCATATCCATTATCCTCTTTACATTCATCCTTTACCTTTCCACCTTTGACCTTGACAAGGTTAAGGATCTTCTTGAACATTGTATATCTTATCCTATATAGTTTATCCATTTCTTCCATACCATATCCTTCACCGTATCCATATTCCACCATCCTATCTTAATGCATCCTTTCTTCCCTTCCTTGGTCTTGATGAGGAATAGGAGAAAAATACTTAGGCATTGTGTCCATATCTTATCGATCTTGATCATCCTATTCATTATCCTGATCATTGCATTCTTCCATTCCATATCTCCTAGCTTATCAAAATCCATGTCCCATTTTCGTCCTTTGTTCTTGATGAGATTAGGGGAAAAATTACAAACGCATGCTTTGGATTATCTTTCATATCCTTATGTGTTACCATTCCATCATAGTTCACATCCTTTTCATTTATCCATGATTAAATTACCTCCAATGTTGGTCATCATGTTCCTTTGCAACCTTGAATCTTATCGTGTGAATCATATTTGAGCCTAGCTGTAAAACATTATTCAATCCTCATTTTTTTTTTCAATCAATCATAAAAAATCATCAATCTTATCGTACTTAGAGGAATCAGTGATCCTAAGTACTTATCATCATCATGCCTTATGGAATCAATCATTCCTGGCATCCAATCAACGAACCATTATCATCTTTTGACAAAGGATATGTTGCTTGTGTGACATGTTTTACAGTGAATCTTTCATTTTGATCTATCATTTATCCATGGTGCAGTACCTCTACTGTGGAAGATCTTATTTCTTCAATCAGTCATATCACATTTCATTTCACTCCATCTTTATAAAAATTTAAAAAAAATCATAAAATGTCCTGAAATAATCCCAAAAAAAAAATCATAAAATGTCTTGAAAAAATCTAAAAAAATCATAAAATGTCCTAAAATAATCCAAAAAAAATCATAAAATGTCCTGAAATAAACCAAAAAATCATAAAATGTCCTAAAGAAATCCAAAAAATCAAATATTCCAAAAATCACAAAAAAATAAAAAATTCCAAAAAATGGTAACACTTTCAGATCACCACACAACTTTGAACTTCAACAAAATCAAAGCGTGCAAGTTTTTACAACCAAGCAAACATTATAACATATATATCAACCTACCTTTCAAATCCAACCAAATACATAAACTGTAACAAGAATCAGTTCTATATCAAAGTAGAACCCCTGTTTGTTTGTTGATCTTTGCTTATTTTATGATTTTCTCTTTGGTGACATTCCTTGTAGCTTCTCCAAGATATCTTTGACTAGAGAGGCATGGATGGGGCATGCTCATTTGTTTGTTGTTTGTGTATTGTTTCTTATTCACAAGATGACTCATCTTAGGACATGGTTGTCTAAAACCATCGAGAACCTATGAGTCTAATGTGGATGAGAGCATTCCTTGTCTGATAGTGTCTTCCATGCAATAAGTATTCAGGTCATCTAAGGTTCTTATAACTAGATGCTTATACTTCATTACTAAATAAAAAAGAAAATAGTATTCAAATCGTCTAGATGTTCATGTTATCTAGATGCTTATACTAATTTGTGACATAATAAGCCCGATGATGATAAAAGCACTTAAAAGGTACAAGAGACTTGATCACCTTCATTCTCTACCATCTTGCATTTCATTTTCTTCATCTTTCTTGTTGTAGGGAAATTAATAGATTGCTTAACTCACTGATATATGTCTCTTGAATCAAATCTCAAATCAATCAACCTACTTCTTGAAATTTCATGTCCCCTTAATCAATCAGTCAATCCATCATTGCAGCACCTTGTCTTGCGTAAGCATAATTCTTGATCAGCTTAATTAGCTCAATCAGCTTCATCAGCCCATCAACCTGGCTATACTAATCATTTCGATCAATTGTTCAGTTACGCCCATCAACTGTGCATTTTCATCAAAATATACATCACTACTTTATCACTTGCGCAATATCAGGTATCTAATCACTTTCTAGACATCTATCGAGAGATTAATCTTCTTACAATCTATTTGATCAATCTCTCGAGGGGGCATATCATTCTTATCATAATCCTTGCCAAGATATCTTTGGGACATGTATCAGTTGATCAATCTTTTTCTTTGAAACAATGCAACAAGTTGCATTGTCTCAAAGAGGGGCAAAATGTAGACACTAAAAAATGTCCTAAGCCTGCAAGTGTCATTTTTCTTCATCCTCGTCCTTCGATAATTGAATAATTTTAGTTATTCAATTATATTTGATCATATTCCTCTATTAATTAAATAATTTTTAATAATTATTTAATTAATTCACTTTCTAATCTTTATTCTATCCTGATCAATTAAATAAACTAATTGCGTCACTAATTTCTCCCTCTTCTTCAATAATTAAATAAATTATTATTTATTTAATTATTTTGTCACCTTCCATCTATAGTTAAATAATTACCATTAATTATTTATCTATTCATGGTCCTTTAATTCTTCTATAGTTAAATAATTATTAAAATTATTTAACTATCTCATGCCACCTCCCCTATTAAATAATTAATCTAAATTAATTATTTAAGGTCTAATTTTCATCTCTCCATTTAATTAAATTGATAAATTTAATTAAATTCTCCTTTTGTCATTTTCTCTAAATAAATAATTTGGATAAATTATCTATTTGCCACTTCTCATTCTCTCACCATTTTTGAATAAATAATTTAAAATAAATTATTTATGCATCACTTGGTCAAAGATGCTCTGTCACAATCCCCTGTCATAACATTCATTTATGTCATAGCTTACATGTCTTGCATGTCTGTCATAACTGTCGAGCGTCATGGTCGTTGGCGTCATAGCTTTTCCATGCATGGCATATTCTTGGTGCATCAATTCTGGACCGTTGATCTTGGCATCTTTTCTAAGACTTAATCTCAACCATCCATTTCGTAACATCTCTCTCATGCATTCTCATCCTTTGATTTTGGAATCTTTCTAGAAGATTAATCTCAACCGTCCATTCAAATGGTTGTCTATAAAAGCAACCTTCCTTCTCCATTTTCAGCTTAACAGCTAATTATCTCCAACTTTCTTGCTACCATTTGCAGGTTTTGCACAAGTGTTTCAACAAATATGAGGGAAAAGTTGCATAACAAGAAGGAGAGCAAGAGAAATAATCAACCATAATGGGGAGTGTTTTCTTTTATGTTTTTCATTTTTTTATTATCTCCATTATTTGTTTTCTCTTGTTTGGATGAGGTTTTATAGCTTAGAAGTGTTGGCTGTCACTTTGTCTATGCTATTTGATTTCTAAACCCATTATGGTTGGCTGTCACTTTATCTATTCTATTTGATTTCTAACCCATTAGTGTTGGCTAATGGGTTAGACATGTTTGGTTGATGGTTTTGGAAATTTTTTGAGGTGTTGCATGTTACTAGGTGTGATTTTTGTTTGAAGTCAATTGTTTGTATCCAGATTTGTGAATGTTGTGAATATTGTTTGAAAATCCAAAAAAACACTTGACAAGCATGATGTTTTGGTGTATGCAAATGCACATGAGACAAGCACAATCCTAATAGGCCAAGGGTTTGTATACTTGATATAGCCCACCGATATACCCTGGATTGGTGCTAAACACCTTTGCTTCTCGAAAGCAGATAGCTTAGAAGTTTGGTGGCATTGGCTTCCCTCCACGGCTCATTAATGTCATTCGAGCACACCAACTTCAGATTCTTGGGTCATCACTTCCCAACAACTGCTATCTCTACTCAAGGGAGTCAGTAGTGAGTATCTTCAGGCATGATACTATACCTTGCACTATACCAAGCAATGATTGAAAATGGTTGGCTTCTAAAACAATAGGTGTTTAGTTAGGGCATCTGTTCGAGTGGCCACACATGGGGCAAGAGATTAATCACCATTTAGGTGGCACTCTAGCCTGAAGAGGTTATGCTCAATAGGGTTTATGGGAGTACTACTCTGTCCGTGTGACACATCTGCACTCGTGGTACTTGAACTTTCCTCGAGCACCCATTTTATATCCCGGTTGGAAGTGGCTTTGCTTTAGCCTGTTATAGGTCGGGTTGTCCCTTAAGGTGAGTACTTTTTCCCTTAAGGCAGGCCCATTTCTAGAAATAATAACTATTTCTTACACCCAGGATCGCTCGAAAGTGCAAGGGGAGAGGATACTTCGATTATTAAGTCGTGAAGGTGACAAAAAAATAAGGTGGGTCTAATTTTCTTATCACCTAGTTTTCACAAGGTGAGAGCATAATCACCTACCACTTTCAAGCACAATCAGACAGAATCAAGCACATGTTCATTTTAATCCACCAAAAGAAGTGTTCCTAAACTAGAAATCACAAACACATTGTTTAAGAAATGAGTCTTCGACAAACGGAGCTGCAAAACCACAAATTAGTAGTTTTATAAATGTCTTGAACCAACAAGAAAGCTACAAAAAACTAAGTTAGAACAAGAGATTAAAAACCAAACTAAAAAGTAGTAAATAACTAAACTAAGAAAAAGAAATCCAAGAAAACTAAAAACTAAGAGCTCAATTTTTTATTTTTTTTCTTGCTCCAAAAGAAGCAATTTTTTTTTTTGGGAGCCCCATTCCAAAGTCACACACTATAAACAAAAGATTAGTAAACAAAAAAAAAAACCTTGAATGAAAACAACAAACTAAAAATAGTGATAACTTTCTCAAAACTAAACAAAATGTGAGATGGGGTTAGAAATCAAATAGCATAGACAAAAGTGACAGCAAACACTTCTAAGCTATAAAACCTCATCCAAACAAGAGAAAACAAATAATGGAGAGAATCAAAAGTGAAAAACATAAAAGAAAACACTCCCCATTATGGTTGATTTTTTCTCTTGCTCTCCTTCTTCTTGTTATGCAACTTTGCCCTCAAATTTGTTGAAACACTTCTGCAAAATCTGCAAATGGTAGCAAGAAAGTTGGAGATAATTAGTTGTTAAGCTGAAAATGGAGAACGAAGGTTGCTTTTATAGAAAACCATTTGAATGGATGGTTGAGATTAATCTTCTAGAAATATTCCAAGATCAATGGATGAGAATGCATGAGAGAGATGTTATCAAATGGATGGTTGAGATTAAGTCTTAGAAAAGATGCCAAGATCAACGGTCTAGAATTGATGCACCAAGAATATGCCATGCATGGAAAAGCTATGACGCTGATGGCTATGACGCCTAACAGCTATGACAGACATGCAAGACATGCAAGCTATGACATAAATGAATGTTATGACAGGGGATTGTGACAGAAAGGATGATCATCTATCATGATACGTCAGGTTCACCAAATGTGAGATGGGGTTTAGAAATTAAATAGCATAGATAAAGTAACAGCCAACACTTCTAAGTTATAAAACCTCATCCAAACAAGAGAAAACAAATAATGGAGAGAATCAAAAATACAAAACATAAAAGAAAGCACTCCCCATTATAGTTGATTCTTTCTCTTGCTCTCCTTCTTGTTATGCAACTTTTCCCTCAGATTTGTTGAAACACTTGTGCAAAACCTGCAAATGGTAGAAAGAAAGTTGGAAACAATTAGTTGTTAAGCTGAAAATGGAGAAGGAAGGTTGTTTTTATAGACAACCATTCGAATGGATGGTTGAGATAAATCTTCTAGAAAGATTCCAAGATCAATGGATGAGAATGCATGAGAAAGATGTTACGAAATGGATGGTTGAGATTAAGTCTCAAAAAAGATGCCAAAATCTATGGTCCAGAATTGATGCACCAAGAATATGCCATGCAAGAAAAGCTATGACGCCGACGGCTATGATGCCTGAGAGCTATGACAAACATGCAAGACATGCAGGCTATGACAGAAATGAATGTTATGACAAGGGATTATGACAGAGCATCTTTGACTAGGTGGAGGTGCATAAATAATTTATTTTAAATTATTTATTCAAAAATGGATAAAATGGACAAGTGGAAAATAAACTATTTATTTAGAGAAAATGACAAAAGGAGCATTTAATTAAATTTATCAATTTAATTAAATGGAGAGATGAAAATTAGTCCTTAAATAATTAATTTAGATTAATTATTTAATAGGGGAGGTGGCATAAGATAGTTAAATAATTTTAATAATTATTTAACTATAGAAGAATTAAAGGACCATGAATAGATAAATAATTAATGGTAATTATTTAACTATAGATGAAAGGTGACAAAATAATTAAATAAATAATAATTTATTTAACTATTGAAGAAGAGGGAGAAATTAGTGACACAATTAGTTTATTTAATTGATCGGGATAGAATAAAGATTAGAAAGTGAATTAATTAAATAATTATTAAAAATTATTTAATTAATAGAGGAGTATGATCAAACATAATTGAATAACTAAAATTATTCAATTATCGAAGGATGAGGATGAAGAAAAATGACACTCATAGTCTTAGGACATTTTTTAGTGTCTACACTTACCAAAAATGTGGAATGATTATTTCTTGATTTGGGAGCAGCCAATTTGAAAATGATGACATGCCATTAAATTTATGCATTTATTTCCTTTACTTCTCCAGACGATTTGCATGCCACAGCATGAATCTTGTAATTCAATTCAAAAGGTTGGAAACATTCATTAAACATGTCATCATGTACTTGGGAGGATTTTTTAAAAGACAGTCAAATCATTAATTAGGAGTATGGAAGAGATGTCTAGATTCATAAATAACTACCTATTTTAAATTAGTCTAACTACCTTAGAAAATAGTATTCAAAATCAATATTCATATTAAATGTGCACCTTAATTTATTTCGAGCCTTTGAGTTCTTCACGAGCCTTTGATTTCTTCAGGACCTTCGGAATTACATGAGTTGAGATCCTTCGAGATCATCAGGATTTTTAGGAGTGCTTCAGGAGTCTTCAGGAGCTTTCAAGAGCTTTGGAACTTTAGGAGTCATCAGGAGTCATTGAGTGAAATAGTCTTTAGAGTCTTTGGCCTTTAGGAGCCTTCAGGAGTTCACTTAGATAGATAGCCATTTGTTGGTTTTCATTCATCTCTTCTTTTTTTTGAAAGAAAACTGCAAATTTTTGGTTCTCAATTTACTTCCATTTTTCTCAAGGTAAACTTCCATTTGCTAGTTTTTAATTTACCCTATTTATTCATGCCTTCTTCAAAGGTTCAAAGATCTTCTCTCATGGAAGAGATTTCTTCCATGAGAAAATGTTCAATTGTGTGTTGCACATCATCCAGAAATTCCTCCTTTGTTGTCAGCTTATGATAAGTTTTCAGTCGATGACCATTAACTAGCATGACTCTCTTCTCTCCATCAATTGGAATCAATTGGAAAACTCCATTTTCAAATATTTGTTTTATCTCATAGGGTCCTAACCATCTAGTATGGAACTTTCCTTTAAACTCTTCAAATCTGGAGTCAAATAATAATGCCCAATCTCCTTCTCTAAACTATCTAGACACTATATGTTTATCGTGCCATTCCTTCCTCTACTTTTGAATCACCTCCATATGTTGGAGTGCCTCCATTATCATTTCATCAAGCCTATTAAGCTGCAAAATTCTTCTTTTCTTTGCTTCTGGTAGATCAATTCCAATTTCTACTATTGTCTTCAATGTTTTTAATTCAAATTCAATTGGCATAACTGGTTTCTTTCCATACACTAGTTCATAAGGAGAGAATCCAATTGTTTTCCACATGGTGTTATAGGCCCATACTACTTCATCTAGCCTATCTACCTAGTCTATTTTTCTTAAAGAAACTATATTTGTCAGAATATTTCTAACTCTCTATTTGTGACCTACACTTGTCCATTTGCTTGAGGGTGATATGGCAAATATTTTTAGTGATTTATTTGGTATTTCAGCAAAAATGCTTCCATCATTGTTGATACAAATTGTGGTCCTTGGTCTAAAACAATCTCTCTAGGTGCACCAAATCTTTGGATAATTTGCTTGTACAGAAAATCTACAACTTTATATTCTTTTTTTGTTGGTAATGCCTTCACTTCAGCCCATTTTGTTGCATAATCGGTACAAACAAGGATGTAACGTTTCCCTCTTGAAGGTGGATCAACAAGTCCCACAAAATCAATGCCCCATTTTTCAAACGGTTCCAAATTTATTTGTGGTTGAAAGGAATCTCCATGGTTGGCATGGGTCTTCCCATCCTTTGGCATTCATTACAATGTTTGACAAAGAATGAAACATCCTTTGTCATTGATGGCCAAAAGTAGCTAGCTCCTTATATTTTGTGAATTGTTCTCACAACTGAATAGTGTCCTCCAAGTTCATGATGGTAGGCTTATACTACATCATATACATCTAACTCTATTACACATCTGCGTAAAACATGGTCAGGGCACAATTTAAATAGAAGACCATTAATCCACTTAAATTTGGAACTTTCACAAATTAACCTCTTTTTTTTGTTTTTGACTAAAATGACTTGGACATTTTCTTGTTACAAGGTAATTTTCCAAATCAGCAAACCATGGTGGATGAATTGATATAGAAAATAGATGTTCATCTAGAAACATATCATCCACTATTTCTTGATTATCCTATGAAACAATTCTAGAAAGAAAGTCAGCAACAACATTGTCTTTTCTAGGCTTATCAATGATAGTTACATCAATTTTTGTAATAATAGTAACCATCTGATAATGCATCCACCTACTATAGCCTTATTCATTAGATGTCTAATTGCAGCATGGTTTGTATGTACATAAACTTTGTAACCTATAATATAATGCTTAAATTTGTTTATTGCATTTACTACAGCTAAAAATTCCTTTTCTATTGTTGTGTAGTTTCTTTTAGTAGGATTTAAGTTTTTGCTAACATTATAGATTGCATGTATGGCATCATTGTCATCTTTTTTTCCTAACACTGCTCCATAGCTAGATTGGATGCATCTGCATGTATGTGAAATGGCTCTCCCCAAATAGGTCCTTTAATGATTGGAGAAGTTGTTAAAGCTATTTTGATTGTCTCAAAATATTTTTGACAATCTTCAGTCCATACAAACTCCTCTTCTTTCTTGAGCAGGGTAAACAGTGGTGATGAAATTTTACTAAATCCTTCTATAAATCTTCTATAATACCCAGCATGGCCAAGAAAAATTTGAACTCCTATTTGGTTTTTAGGGATTTCAATGTTCTGTATGATCTCAAATTTATTGGGATCAACCTTTATCCCCTCTTTTGAGATGTGATGTCCTAGAACAATGCCCTCTGTCATCATAATGGAACTTTTTTCATGATTGAGTGATAATCTATGATCCTTACATCTTTGTAAGACCTTTTCTAATTTTTGGAGTGCCTCATCAAATGTTTTGGCATGGACTATAAAATCATCCATATAAATTTCAACACAAGAAGTGGTGAAGTTTGGAAAAATGGCCAACACTGCTCTTGGAAATGTGGCAGGTGCATTACATAGTCCAAATGGTAAGACTGTATATGCGTATGTTCCCCAAGGACAATTATAGGTAGTTTTGTCTTGATCTTTAGGGGCTCCTTGGATCTGGTTATATCCACTGAAGCCATCAAGAAAAGAGAAGTAGTTGTTGCCTGTGAGGTTATCTAGTACCTGGTTGATGAATGGAAATGGGAAATGGTTTTTCTTCATGGCTTTATTCAATTCTCAATAATCTATGCACACCCGCCATTTACCATTATTCTTTGGAACAATAACCAGTGGAGAAACCCACTGACTATCAAAGATTGGTTATATGAACCCTACTTTGAGAAGCTTCTCTATTTCTTTCTTAACAATGTCATAAAGAATAGGATTGATTTGTCTTTGTCCTTGTCTAATTGGTCTTACATCTTCTATGTAAATGTGATGACTACAGATTGAAGGATGGATCCCTCTCATATCTATATACTCCCAAGCAAACACTTCATTGTGTTTTTCTAAACTGTCTTTCAATTCTTGTTCTTGTGTTGGGGATAAGGATGAATTGATATTGAGAGGTTTATCTCTAGCTACTGTGATCTCATTGGTTTCTTTTGTGGAATCTATTGATTTCTCAACAAGAGTATTCAGAGGACAAGAGTGTTGTCCATGTAATGTTGTTTGAAAACTTTCTCTTTCAATTTCTGAAGTTATCTCTTGTTCTTCGCATTCTTGAACATATTCAGTTATAGTAACCATGGCTAACTCTACAATACCATCACCTTCCGACTCTAAATCTTCATCCACCAAAGTTGAGTGTTTGGTTGAATTGAAAGTTGTGCTGGTGGGTAGAGTGATAATTCTTTTTTTTTTTACCATTTGATATGATCATGCTTCTATATCTGCAATCAATTAAAGTGGTGGTAGTAGCCAACCATGGTCTTCCTAAGATGATTGGATATCCAAAATCTTTCTTTATGGCTTTAAGAACCAAAAATTCAACTGGATAATCCCATGTGTCTATGGTAACCATGATTTCTTCTATTATACCCTCTAGTTTTGTGGTAGACTGGTCAGCTAACTGTAGAATAGTTGTTGTTAGTTGAATAGTTGTCATCCCAAGTTTTTGTACTGTATCAGATGTGATAACATTTATGGAAGCTCCTAAATCAATTAGAACATTTGGTATTTCAATTCCATTAATACTCAGCATTATTACAAGGCTACCAAGATCATTATATTTTTGTGGAAGTAGTCTTCTTGATAACACATTAGTAAATTTTGTCCCTACTTCAATTGTTGAAGGAATTTTCTTTTTCCTTCTTGGATTTTTCATGCAAAGGGATTTAACTAACTAATTTATCTTTGGCATATCTTTGATTGCCTCTAACAGTGGTATCTCAATGTTAATCTTTTTGAACTCTCTAAGAAGTTAAGAATTGACTATATTCATGAAATTAGGTGGAGAGATTTCAGGAGTTATTTTCTCTTTCTTTAATCTCTCTAGATAGGGAGCTTGAATGATAGTTTTTTCTTCCTCCAAGGTTTTTTATTTAGTTGATTTTTCATTTTCTTCCCTTCTTTCTTGAATTTTCTCTACTGGTGTAGTTTGCACAGTTCCATTTCTTATTTGTATGTCATTAACATCAATAACATTCCCATTAGGGGGGTTTGCATCGATACGTGTGTTTCTTGGATTGGAAACCAGTTCAGCTAGTAGTTGAGGTTGGTTTACTTGATCATTGGGAGCATTAGGGGCATTAAGTGCTGGAGGCATTTGTCCCCAGGGGCATTTTTGTCCCTGATTTTGGTATGGTTGGAATTGGTTTTGATTTTGTTGCCATGAGGGCTGATTGGCTTGCCACTTTGGTTGTTGGTTAGCTTGCCACTATGATTGGTTCCATTGGGAATTCATCCATTCAAGTTGTCCCTAATATGTAGGTGGTGGTTGTGGCTGATATTAGGGGGGTCCATTAGTTATGGTTCTGCCATGGGTTTTGATTCCAATTTGATTGAGAACCATATTGTCTCTTATTATAATTATACCCTTGGTTTTGAGGTCTTTGGCTGACATAATTAATCTCTTCTTCGACCACTAGTGGTTTCTTGAGATTGCTTTTTATCCCCGCTAAAAGATTACAAGAACTAGTTGGGTGTGTTTTTTCACAAATCTCATAGATTTCAACCTGATTTAATGGACATTCCCTTCAAAAGGTGTTTTTCCCTAAATTTGGAGCAACAAATTGGTAATGGTTCAGTGCTCCTCTTATCTCCTTACATGTTGAGATGCAGAAGCAGATTAGTCTTCATGTTCACTAATTCTTCCATTACCTCTTATACATCAATGGTATTAGCCTTGTTTCTTCTGGAGTTTCTAGTCCCCACTCTAGTTCTAGAGTAGTTCCTACTGATCTCCACGATGTCTTCCAAGGAATTTTTTTTAATGTCTCCCTTTCCCATTAAATTCAAGGACTCTCTTGACCATCTTCGATCCCTCAAGAATTTTTTTTGATAATTTCATTATCCAACCCATTAGTACACCTCTAATGCACAAATTGGAACCTATCAGCATAGTCTTCCATAATTTTTTCCTCTAATTTCCTCATTTGAAACAATTCCTCCTTATCCCTTACTCGACAGTAATCTTGGTATTTATCCAAGAATTCAGTTTCCATTTGCTACCAAGTTCTAATTGTTCCTGATCTAAAACCCACAAACCATATTAAAGCTAATTCTTTCAAAGTAGAAGGAAACAACTTCAACTTCTAATTATCAATTGCATAATCATAGGTTTGGCATAAAATTTTGAATTCAAATAGGGATTGATCAGGGTCTTCTGTAGTTTTTCCCCTAAAGGTAGGTAGAACCAAGGGTGAAATGTTCTTCATAGGAGGTTAATCAAGTTGTCTTTCAAGATTGATAGTATTTGAAAAGGTCCTATTTGCTGGGGGATGTACCGGTTGGTCACCCATTTCTTCTCCTAGAAATGGATTTTTTTTTCCTTATTGATTTTCAATTAGTTGTTCTTGATTATTTTCCTGATTTTTGATCTGGTATTGTTGAACATCTTGTTCTTGATCAAAATCAATAATTCTACAAAAATCAACGTTTTGTGGAAGAAACCTTCCCCAATGGTCTCTATTTTATCTCATCCACAATTTAGATCTATCTTCCTTATCAACACTAGGGCTTCACGCTGAATAGCCAAATATTTAATTAATCCCCGAAAATGGCACTAAAAATAATGGGCAAGGTCGTTGATGTCACAACTTGCATCATTTAATCAATTATATATCGAACCAGGTGTGTCTCAAAGCAATATGCAATAAGGATAGTTGTCACGGATTCTTTAGGGGGTTTTACACTGTAAACAACAACTTCAAGTATCGTTTTTCCTACTTCAGGAGCTCTCAGGAGCTAAACTATAGCGACTGATTCCTAAGGTTTAATTCTATCTTATTTTCTAACTTAAAATCTTATTGACTTATTTTTGACTTTTTTAAACTCGATTTAGACCAATTCATGGAGGAAACTAATGATTGCTTTAATCCTTAATCTAAAGCATGAAATCCAAAGTAGTTATATTTTTCTTTTAAAAGAAATCCATAATTAATTGTTGGAAATTAAACACTATTTTAAGAATAGAAATAAATTGTAGAGAAATGATGATTATTCTAGAAAATATAAAGACTAATCTCCATGAACATATTTTCAACAAACTCCAAATTCATCTTTCCATAAGTTTCTATCATCACTTCTAATGAAACTTAATAAATAAACACTAAATTTAACTACTCCGAACAACATCTAAATCTAATTAATCTGATAAACCTTATAATGATCCTAACAACTTAATCTAACAATTCTAACAACTTAAACTAACCATAATAAACTAAAACTTGAAATCCAATTCGAGCAAAAGTAACTATCCAAATTTATCATTCACTAAGACGGATAATGATTTAACAACTTAACAATTCAGAATTAATCATCTACTTCATATTTAATACGAATGAATCAGAAATAGCATAATTTAACAAAATACCAACACAAGATTGTTCCAAAGGTTGAGTGGGCCCTTCTCTTCCTCAGGTAAGATCCCTTAACATAGTGATTGAATTAACTCCTTGCTTTCATTCCCATTGATCAAAATTAGAACACAAAACAAAGTATTGTTGTTGAATTACAAAAATTTGATAGAAAACTATCTAACTCCTAACTAAAACCAAAACATGGATATTTATAATAATATCCTTATTAGCTTTCTAACATGGTGTTAACTGCCAAGACTTAAGGCAATCAAACTAAAGATTACAATCAAACTAAAATAGAACTGAAACTAGACTAAAGAGAACTATGCCAGATCAATGTTGGAAGTAGAAGTTCCATAACTGACTTATAAAGAAAATGATTCAGACTTGAGTGACTCATCATCCAGCAGGGCCCGTCTATGGTGTATTCATGCATCATGATTAAACAGAGAGCTAAACCACATCATCAATCTTTAAAATACCCTGTTCAAAACCCTTAAGAAAAGGATAACATTTATGGTAGTAAAAGATCAATGCAACATAATTATCTCAGCTAATATCATCATAAAGTAACACAATTAACATAAACCATTACTTCAAATATATCCACTAGTTTAGTTAAAATTAAAGAAAAATAAGTAAATATGTTAATCTATAATCTACCGCCAGTCATGTTAATTAACAAAAATAACAAGTATTTTAAACATAAAATGCTTTAAATGAAGGTATTATGATGCTCTCATCAATTACACTTTGATTTATGTATTAATAAATACAAAATCAAACAAGTTTTGGTAGATAGTGGAGCAAGTCTGAATATATACACTTTAAAATTGGTTGCAATAGTGGGATTCTTTGAAGCTTTTATAGACACATCTAAGAAAATCGTTATCAAGGCTTATGAAAATGTTGAGCATTCATCCAAAGGTGTAATCACACTTCCCATAAGGGTTGGGCCTACTATTCAAAATATGTTATTCCAAGTCTTAAATCTGGACCTACCATATAACCTTCTCCTTAGTCACCCATGGATTCATGTCATGAGGATCGTTCTTTCCACATACCATCAATGCCTTAAATTTCCATATAATGGAACCAAAATTACTATATCAAGTGATCCCAACCCCTTTCAATATTGCAATAGTTTGAAAGGGACCACTAAACATCAAGTTCCTATCAATTGAGAAGCTCCTTCCTCCACATCATCGTATTACATTGATCCCTCTTCACTAGCTAAATCTTCCACTCACTACACCTTTTGAGCCTAAGGTCCAAATCCATGAGACGTGATGTGGAGAATATAACATCAAGAGATTATTTTGTATTAGGAAGTTGACTGCCTCACCAAAATATTTTGGAAACCTTATCCTATTTAGAAGGAACCTAAGTTTTTTGTTCGTAATTATCCTACCATGATCACTAAGTGAGGTGAACTAAGAAAATATACTATAAGTAAAGATATTTCTACATGGATCTACAAGGATGAAGAAGAAACCAAGTCCACACAAATACCAGTTAGCAATATGGAAAAGGTTTCAAGATCATAAAACAACAAGGTTATGATGGATGTAGTGATCTTGTTTTGAACAAGCATGGAATGACAAAACCTTTATTTCCTCCTAAGTTGCTAAAGAATACAGGGTTAGGGTATACACCACCAAAATCAAGTTCTCCTTGTACTAAGTTATCTTTGGGTGAAAATGTTACTGCTTATAATAAAATTGACACATTTGGGGAGTATCATACCAAAATAGACTCCAATGAATGGGAATGGAATTCCTACACCTCTAGTGACTATGACATAGTTGAAACCTTTCGAGAGCTTGACCTATCCTCTTCTCAAACCAAATATATGAGTGGTCATTCCTAGATTAAAACCTTTTGGGATCTTGATAATATCTCTATTTTTACCATATCCCCTTACTCCTTGAGCTACAACAATATTGATGGTGAGTTACCCCTCATTTACCCACAAATAATAGATTGTTCTCAACAGGGACCTCCAAGCTTGGACATATTTGAGAACAGTGAAGCAATAGCTAAGTTCATGGGACTTCAAGAGGGGATACCAAGTGGGAATCATAAGGTTGGATTTATCATAGATCTTGAAAATGCAACATACTTTGGGGAGTCTTCTCCACCCTCTAGTCACAAAAATGAAAAAAATAAAAATAATAGGTCTCTAGGTGAAACCTGAAAGTCACCTTTAGACTGTGAAAAAGTAAAAGTAAAGGACATATCCAAAGGTGAAAACCTCCCTGAGGTTCCTAAGAATGGAGGTTTGGACATGCTCCCCATAAATTAAGAGAGATCACCATTGCTTGTGGAAAAATTAGAAGAAATTAATCTTGGTATTGAGGATAGTCCTAGAATTGTGCACTTTGCAGCATCTTTGACAACCATCGAAAAATTAAAAATTCATTAGTTTCTCTTTAGACAGAAAAAAAAAAATTGTTTGGCCATACACTGATATGCCTAGGTTGTATTTTAAGTTAGTCTTGCATCATTTTCCATTGTTCCCAAATGAAAAATTGGTTAAGTAAAAATTGAGAAAAATGCATCTACAAATCACACTTCTAGTGAAGGCGGAATTGAAAAAAATATTGGACGTTAGTTTCATTTGGCTAATAGACTATACAAAGTGGATATCAAATATTTTTCTTGTAACTAAACCAATTGGTGGAATCAAAGTATGTATGGACTTCAAGAATTTAAACAAGGATTGTCCTCAAGATGATTTCTCATTGCTCAACATTGACATCATAGTAGACTTGGCCACAGGATATGAAATGCTTTCACTCATAGATGGTTTTTTAGGATATAATCAAATCAGACTTTCCCCCAAGGATCAACATAAAACAACTTTCACTTTTTCTTGGGGTACCTATTGTTGGAATTTCATGTCATTTGGTCTCAATAATGCTGAAGCAACATATCTAAGAGCTATGACCATATTTTTTTATGAATACATGTATACGTTCATGGAGAACTATGTTGATGACTTTTTAGAAAAATAATTATCAAGAGATAGTCACTTAGCAGTATTGGACAATATGTTCAAATGGTTAAAAGAGTAAAAGTTAGATTGAATCTAAAAAAGTATGTCTTTGGGGTGATTGGTCCATTTTAGGCGATCTTTCTCTATAGTTTTTTGGATAATTTTGATGGTTGTTAGAAGAGTCTAAATCCATAATTCCATATTATTTAGGCTCATGGTGTTGAAGTTACGAGTGACAATGTATTCACATGGCAGTAATAAGTGTTTTCCAGTTTAGTGCATATGTTTTGGTGAATCCACACATTTTCATGGAATGGAATTTGGCTTTACAGTTTAGTGGATTTGTTGACAGGTGTTAGTAGATTTTATATTCCAAACGACATAGATTTTGGATGTTTTTATGTCTAAATGTGGTTGTATAGTTGGAAAATTTTGATAGTAGGTCATTACCGATAATGACCTAATGAGCTTTGTATTTTGTGAAGATTGAATAAGTGTTGATCCATTATGTAGGAGATATTTTGGGCCCATTCCAACCTATTTAAAATTGAATAAGTTTTGAATCTTGGTTATTAGCTTTGCTTAGTGAGTTCTTTTTACCACAAACAATTCTTGCTTAGGTCTTTGAGCTAGATGTCTAATGTCTTAACTTCTTATCATCCCACAAAGTATATTATGTGGAACTTCAATGAAATCAAGGCAAAAGTTACCTATTGTTGACTTTAGTAAGAAAATTGAGATGTAAATCCAAATGTTTAGAAACCTCTAAGGATATAATCCCTAGGGAAAGCAATAACACTTACATTTTTTTCAAAGATATTTTCTTCCTAAAGGGTTTGAAATTTGATGAAAAATTTTGAACGTTTGTTTTCCCAATGTTTATGAACAAGAAAAGTGTTTTGATTTCAAGAACATGTACAACCTTATGGCTATGAAAGACTGTATTTGTTGAATCCCCACTTGGACAAGTCCAACTACACTTACTTTCAACAAATGGTTAGATGCTTGACCACACATGCTCCCCCTTACAGTGCACTCACTTCTCAGGTTAGCCAAGCATTAGTACCCATGAATCTCCCATGGCATACTTCCCATTTCTACTAAAATTTGTAAAAGTGTGGGGGGGCTTCAGAACAACTATTCTTGTACCAACAAATAGATCAAGGATTTTAATGCGGGCATTTCGTTCGTGGGGGACCATCCATGGAGCAAGAGACCATTTCTACCCTTCTCATCAAAATAATCTTCATGATATTGGCCTTTGTTCCAATATCCACACTTATATCCCTGGTGGTAGTCACTTGGATTTAGCGTATTCCCAGTTGGGTCGTTCCCTTGGTGATTACTTTTTCCCACAAGGCAGACCCTCTAAGATAAACAAAAGTGAGCAAACATATTTTTAACTCGATCAATCTTTGTTGCGAACCAAAGAGAGAGAATGTACACAATATTCTCCACTCACACTCACAAGATTTGTTCAATTTTAAAATCCAAATTGAAGTGTGTGGGTAATTACTTATGCAACTTAATGTCACCGAAAGGCATTTTGATTCTCAAGATCGCCTTGAGGTGCGATAGAAGTGCATATGTCCTTTTAATGATATTACTTTGAGTAAGTAATTACAAAACAAAGAAGCAATTGTTCATTTTAATTCCACAAAGTAATTATTTGATTATTTTTGGTGCACCAAACAAAATATGGAATTTTCCTTCTTCAATTGTTAATCCTCAAACCAAATCTAGTGAGTTTGTCCTAAAGTTCTTTTTAAGCCCTTTGTAGCAAAAAATTGAAAAAAATTATATCGTTCTTTTTAGAGGCCAAAAGAAATTTAGTATGTCCTAAGAGCATGAAAAGAAAAAAATCCTTAAGAGAGATTATGGATTCTCTAACAGTGTTCAAAAAACACTTGATATCATGAGATAATGATGTCATTATGAAACTTCCACTAGGTTTCTCTTCTTCACCTTTGATTAAGCCAACCTACAAAAAACTAGTTAGAACTACAAAATAGAAGTTAGAAAGGAAATTAATAATCCAGATGATCAAAATTTAAAAAAGCACATGTCATAAAAAAATAAAATTTCACTTTTTACTTCCCTTCAGTGGTGGAGTCTACACAGACGGTGTAGTTTGAGGAATCCAGCGATGCTATATGGCACTACTAATTCTACAAGCAATGCTTTACAAAAAAACAGAGAGTGTGATTACATCAAACTTTTGACTAGTGGTGCAATTTGGAATTTAAAAAATGTCAGCGGCCTCAAATTGACCCAGTAGTGGAATTTAAAAATTTGAATCCTGGGTGGGAAAGACAGAGCATCGCAGTTTAAAGTTTGAAGCGGTGTTATATGGCGACACTAGTGTGGTAGCAGTTTTGTATGGCGACACTAGTCTGCTAGCGGTGCACTTCCCTGTAGACACACTAAAATAGAAAAAGCATAGAATTTTTGATAAAAACATTATTTAAACTTTAGATTTTCCCTCCTTCTAGCACCAAAATGTAGGACCAAGATCCTAGCATTTGCAAAACACAACAAATAAAGACATAGTTAGATCAAATGCAAGTGAGAATCAAGATTCCCCATGAAATCCATTAGCAAATGCTCAAACTAGGAAATAAAATGAAGAACACAATGAGAAAACAATGAAATCCCAATTAAGCAAGAAAACTCTTGATCCCATGGGGGAATTGGTGCCAATTTTATGTGAAAATTGGCCCTTTCCCAAATCCTATGATGCAATGTTGATGAGTGATGAAGGTTGATCCACTTTTTTCAAGATTCGCTTGAGCTCCATGATGAAAAATCTGCATAACCTAGTTATAGACTTTGATAAAATTGATGAAAATGATGAAGCTTGAAGATGAAATTGAGTATAGTAAGTTTTCTCAAATTATGGATGATCAAATGAGGAGAGAAACCTTTTATTTATAGAAATACAAGATGGATAAATGCCCAAAATGATGCAATGTGGGACTAACTTTCAACCAATGGCCAAGTGCCACTTGTCAATATGTGAATGGGATAAGGATGTGCACATTTTGATGATTGTGCCCATAAATACAATTAGGTGGAATTTGAAAATATTGAAATGACATGTAAGAGGGAAAAAGAATGTCTTAAATGCCACTTGGCTCAATGCACAAGGACATGTAAGAGGGAATAAATGTCTTGTTGGAAGGACAAATCCACTTGGATGGATTTCAAATTTGGGATAATATTCTTTCAAAGATGCCATGTTGAGAGAAAACAAAGAATTTATAAATCAATTAAATTGATTTATTTGTGTAAGTGGGAAAATCTAGAGGATGTGACATGAATTTAGATTAGATTAATCAAGATATGATTAATTTAAGAAAGGATTAAGTGATTTGAACCATTTGATTTAGATTCATGGATTAAAATAAATCAAAAGGAGATGAAAAGGATTTAGACTTAGTTAAATAAATATTTTGATTTATTTAACTAAAGGGAGATGATGTTAGATTAAATTAGATAAATATTTAATTTATTTAATTTAATAGGTAGACTTTAGAGATTAATTAAACAAAATTGATTTATTTAATTAAATAGAAAGCTAGGGCTTATTAAACCAAATTGATTAATTTAATTAACAAGAGAATGACTTAATCAAATAAATGATTATTTAATTAATTAAGGGACAAAGAGTGATGACAAGCTGAGAAGGTGATTTAGGATGAAATGGTGTTAGTAATCGGGATCAAGTATGTCGGTATATTTTCCATGTCTACAAAAATAATACTGATTCACCCCCCCTCTTCCTCTCAGTAGTAATGGTGGTTGATGGTAAGGTGGACATGGGAAATGTGGCATTAGGGATGGAGTCCAACATGGGTTGGCTATTGTCAACACAATATGTGAAAGAGTTGAAAAACCCAAGATCCACAATGGATGTACCAACAACACAGGATGCCATGAGTCTCGAACTACATCTCACTAAAGTATTAATAGTAGGACACCAAGTTGTGAAACTCATTCAAGTTTCACAATACTGAAAGTGTACCCAGGATGAACACCAATAGACTAAATAAAGACAATAAACACCCAAAAACAAGAATCAGTGAGTGGGAGAAAACAACAAATACAGTAATAAAGGTCTTAGAAAAAGTTTGTTTAGCCAAGACAAGTAGGACAAGGTCGCCCAAGGGTGAATAGGTCCTGCTTAAGGGTTTTGAGAAATGAAAGTTTGGTTGTGAACTAAACTACTTAAGGATCTTGAATCTACTTGCACATAGTTGAAACAGTAAATGAATTTCTAGAAATTATCCAAGGTATTCCAATTTGATGCGAAATGCAAGTATGCAAGAATGTTAAATATGTTTGAACAAATTTTTGATGCAATTTTCAAATCTAAAATATGATAATTGTAAGATGCAAAGACCTGAAAATGATGACTTTTAATGCAAATTTTGATTCTAAACAATGCACTTTCTTTCACCAAATGAACTAAATGTAAGATGCCTCAAAATATGCAATTTTTGAAACTATAACAAATATTTGCAAGTACAGGGAATTAGAGTAGACAAAGATAGAAATGTGTGTAAAATTTTGAAAAAGCACCTATAGAAGGACAAGTTCACCCAAGGGTGAATGGGTCTTTGTACAATGTTCTAAAAAATCAAAATTCAGTGTCTAAGTTATTGTTTATGATTACTGTTTTTGGTTGCAAAGTGATTCTACAGTGACTAATTTTTTCATATTTTTCTATGCAAGTGCAAATGTATGAAAATTTATAAACAAAAGTGACAATTTTGAGTGGAATTTTGAATGGAATTCTGATATAAATGACTTAAATACACACTAATGCAAACTATGATGCAAAATGTATGCAATATTTTTTGGATTTTTATGTTTTAATGATGTAAACATGTAAGATGCAACCCTATATGAAGAATGCAAAACGCAATGATGCAAAACCTAGATCTAGGGTTTGAAAGACTACCAAATTAGAAAGTGTGTCACTAAGAAATGTATAGTTGACATTTTTATGCTCACTTGAGTCTTTCTAATGGACTTTAGCTTGATTTTGCTTTGATTTAATGTTGCAATGTGGCTTAAACATTCACATTAGGTCCTAAAAATTCAAATTATAATGTCTTGTGAAGGTGTTGTAGAACATTTCTACACTTTCTAGACTCTATTCATTACAATTCACCTAAAAATCACCTTTTCATTACATATTAAGTCCTAATTTGAAGTGTTGTAAAGTCTTGTAACAAGATTTCAAGCTTTTCTAGGCTTAATTTCACTATTCACACCTTTCTTATGCTTTACTTGATCACCCTAATGTACTTCCTGACTGTTTTCAAGTGTGCTTTTGAGAATATTCCTATTGGACAACTTTTAATGTCCCAATATTCCTGACACCCACATAATTTGCTTAAGTGGGACTAAGTCGCCAATAGGGGATACTTAGTCCTTTTTGGCACAAAACTCAAAGTAATTTTAAATTTCTAGTAGGAATTTGTCCTCTAACCCTTGAGGTTGGCCTGTGATGTGTTACTTTCAAGAAATTTTAATAAAATCAGGTATAAATAAGGGATTTTCCCCCCATTTTACAGCTCCTCTCATACATTCTCCTAATTCACAAGCATACAAGCATTCATCAATTTATTCAAGGAAATCAAGCATAATCAAGTCAATCTATTGGAGCACTTCATTGCATATCTTCAAATTTTGAGCATCAAAGGTGTGGTAAGTTTATGACATTTACATGTTATCTATTTATCATACTCTTTTCATTTCATTTCATTTTTTAGGGTTTGATTACCAAAGTGGGGTTTGACCAAGGCAAACCCCTATTCTCTAACCCTCAACCATTTTTCCCCTTTTGGATGTGTGTTTGTAAACTTTTGTATGCAGATTTATCAAGAAATTAGGTGTTGAAAAGTGGTCAACAAGTCTACAAAGTCAATCAAGTCAACACAACCCTAGTTCAAGTTTGGAGAGACTTTCTACCTCATTTTTTGCAAAATCAAGTGCAAACACCTGTCAAAAAAGAAAGTGCAAACCTGAGGCTACAGGATTATGTCCCAAAATTCCCAAGATTTGCAAGAATTCTAAGTCACCACTAGTGGTATATTAGTCCTGCTTCTCGGCCTAAAAACTAATTTTGACATTTATGAATACCCATTTAGTAGATTCACATCCTGACAAAGTTTCCCAAAACTAGGACTAAGTCACCCCACCTGGCGGAAGTGTCCTAGTCAGCATTTTCAATCAATTTTTCAGGATTCCAGAATCTCCCAACATTAAGCTTTAGATTTCAAGTGCACCTCTTTCATCCTAATCTATTATTTCATCATTTAGTTGCATTTTTAGGCATTTCTGCATATCACATTGTGTTTTCCAGCACTTTACATTTCCTAAGTTTTGCATCATTAGATCATTTCAATTTCATATCAAAGCATTATTAAATCCTACTTAGGCATAATACATCTCATTTGCATTAATCTTTAGTGTAAACCTTTGCATTTTGGACCCCATCCAATCTCTTTCTCCTTTTAGGTGAAAAACCCTAGGAGGAGCAAAGTATTGTGAGGGTAAACCAAAATCACTGTTTACATTTTGGTAAACCTATCATTTGAACATATTCTTGTTCTAATTTGAAAAGTACATCCTAGGTTTTGTTTTGCATTACATCTTGCATTGATTAAATTGCATCCTAGGGTTTTAACATTGCATTAGTGAAAAGCTCACTTAGCTTGCATTATTGCATTGTTTTTGCATTACAAAATGCAAAAAATCTACATTTACATATTGTAGTTGAACTTGTGCATCTGAAAGACATAGAATTGCATTTGCAAATTTTGAAAAAACACAAAAAACATCACTAGTGGGACTAAGTTGCCACCTTGGGCGACTTAGTCATTCTACATACTTTGCACTATATTTTCTGGTAATTTCTAGGTATTTTCTATACTTCTATTTTTTGGTACATCTCTATCTAATTTTATAGAATTATTTCTTTTTTCATTTTATTTTTCCTAGATTGCATTGAATTTGCATCCACCCCATCTTTTGTGGTACTTGTATGAGTGTTTGGTGCCCCATTGATAATACTTTAGTGAGATGAAGTTCTAGACTCATGGCTCCCTATGATAACACTTTTGTTGTGGACCTTTGGATCTCAAGAATTCCTACTCACTAGTAGATTTTGACCCATTTTTTGATGACCGTCCGTTGGAATTTCGATGACTGTTCGTTGCTATTATTGCATCAGAATTTTGATGAAATTTGAAATATGAAAATTCTACCCCGACATCTGATGCCAGGTCAAAATTTTGATGTTTCAAATGTCGTCAAAATTCTGATGCAATAATAGCAATGAATAGATGTCGGGTCAGAATTTCTCTGTGTCAAATGTCGTCGAAATTCTGACGCAATAATAGCGACGAATAGCCGTCAAAATTTTGATGGATGATCATTGAAAAATGGGTCAAAATCTACCAATGACTCCTAATATGGACAATGGTGCATTAGGCATGGATACTACCACTCACATGCCTTCACCTTCCCATCCTATGCATGTTGACACACAAACTAGTGTCATTCAGCAGGATAAGGTGATTAGCATTCATGAATATTTTTCACATTTACAACAAGACTTATCCTTTGAAAACATTTCCACCATTGCCATACCTACCATAGAAAAACTTTATTGCTTAATTCAAAGTGATGATGGCTTTCAAGTTATGAAGAGAATTGTTGAGTTATACAACAAACATATTCCTTCCACATCCCATCCAACAAACATTGTTGTAATTCAAGGATAATCTCACATTCCTCCTCCTTCAACCATAGCATCCATACCAACTTATACCACTCCTCGGGATACAACAACTATGCAATAGGTTAGTCATGTGACTCCCCCTTTCGTTATTCCAACTATCATTCCTAGTTATTTTGTGGCATCGCATATTCCTTCATCCACATTCACCCCTCTCAGTGTCCCTTTCACTTCCCTTAACATTACGTACACTCCATCACCATTTTCTCTTCCACCTCATACCATTTACACTGATCCCATCATTACACAACTCTTTAACACAGTTTCATCCATGCAACAAAAACTCTCCACCAACATATCATGTTCAAAATAGTCCATTATCCTTAGAGATCTTACACACACAGATGACACAAGGAATTGAAATGCCTAGGTTTGAGAAATACAGAGGTAAAGGAGACCCTAGTAATCATGTCAATGCTTATATAGCCTTGTGTAGTGACTTTGTCCTCAATGATAAGCTATTAGCCAAACTTTTTTCTAGGACCTTGAAGGACACTACATTGGAGTGGTTTTCAAACTTACCCAATCATTCAATGAAATTGTGGATTCCTTCATAAGTCATTTCCAAGTCCAAATGACTCCTAAAAATACAATGGCTGATTTAATGAGATGTAAATAAAATGCTGATGAAAAAGTAACTGACTTCATTTCATGTTATCAGTCATTGTATGCTCAAATTGAAGTCAAGATCCTTGATTCACATCTGAAAAATATTTTTAAAGAAAAATTGCATAATCACCTTCAAGATAAGTTGGCTATAATTAAATTTCCTTCATTCATGCATTTATGCATGACCCTTTGTGACTATCACAACTTGATCTCTAGTCATGATTCAAAGTCCACTTCTAATCAAGCTAAGAAGTGTAAGCAAAACAACCAAAATAATGCACAAAACTTTAGAAAACCAAATCAAGGCTTTTTACAGTTCAATCAGCCTTCTCTGCAACCAACCCAACCTATTCCAAACCAAGTGGTAGCTATTAAATAAGTGGTGCCCTTTACCTATGGGGACCTGAAGAGACAATTTACTCCCTTACCTAATACCCTCCATAATACAATGAACCAATTACTCCAACAACAAATGATCACTTTGCCTACCGTTAAACCACTTGATACCACCAAGCCTTTACCACCTACCTTTAAACACAATTATTATTGTCATTTTCATTGCCAAAATGGACATGACACCAAACAATGTATGCATCTTAAACACTTAGTTCAAGACCTCATTGATTCTGGTCATTTGTCCATTGCAGGTGTCAATGATCAAGGAAATAAGTTCGTTGCATCCCCTAACCAGAATTTACAAATTTTTACCAACCCTATTCCTAAACAGAATGCTTCATTTGTCAAGGCTAGTAAACCTTCAAACCCTCATGTGATGAACATTGATACAAATAATGAACAACCTAATATTACTCCAAATGTTACCCAAGTTAATCCCATAGATGAACTTGTGGGTGTGATAGACATTATCCCTCGTAAGGGACCAACCAATAAATATTTTGATATTACTTTTTCTTCTCGTGATATACTTAAAAATCCTCTTGATGTTCCTCTTTACATAGTC
This sequence comes from Sequoia sempervirens, assembly GCA_007258455.2. NCBI lineage: Eukaryota > Viridiplantae > Streptophyta > Pinopsida > Cupressales > Cupressaceae > Sequoia > Sequoia sempervirens. Next base: position 607,457,342 of record VDFB02281492.1, on the reverse strand, counting down.
AGGAAAATCTATGATAAACCTACCAATGGGATATTAATAGATCTTGCCTATGGTGAGAATGTGATCATGGAAGAGTTTTTGGTATTACATGAGTTGTATCAAGAAGATTATAATAAACCAACTACATGGATTAAAACACATACTAGTTTTGTGTGCCCTATGATTGGATCGATCATACTCCCCTTACAAATAGGACCAAAAAAATTGGATGTAACATTTTCTATTATTCCACAATCGGACCAATTTCATCTACGGCTGGGTCATCCTTGGCTCTGCTCAATGAAAGTAGTCCCTCAATTGTTTACAAATGTTTGAAATTTTTGCATGGCGATGAAATATTTACCATACACCATAGTGGATTAATCCATTATTCTCTAAAGGTAATTTTTCCTTAGAATCCTTTTGGTCTGAACCTATTGTACCCATCACCCCTCGGAAGGACTTCTTTTTCATCACCTATCAAAATTTCAAAGCCAAATGAATAGCCAAATTGTCTCTTCGTAGCATGTCCCCATCCACTTCCACTCCTGCTATCCTAGATGAAACCATGCTTCAGCCTAAGTCTGACATTGAACAAACAATACAATGTCATGAGCACCCAACCATAGACACTTCCCGTCCATTGTTTAAATGACCAAGAGAAAATGAAACTAAACTTGTCATGCCGCCCCACATTAAAAAAGTGTATAAAGCTAAAGAGAAAGTGATTGACCCATCTTCTTAGGTTTCTTCCATTCTTCCCCCTCTGGAAGAAAAAGAACCTATGATGGATCAACCCACCCTTACACCTCAACAACTTCAAAATAAAATTAAAAGAAACCACGATGCTAGGGAGCATAGGCGTCGTTGTCATCTCCTTGCTCATTAGTCTCAAATGGAAGAAAACAAAGAAAACCAACCTCCACCTTTGACAAAAGCAATAGATGATAACCCTCTTCCTCCTGACCTACCACAAGATACTACAGTCCAACCCACACAACAAAATGAACCAATCCAACAACCACAACTTTTGATACATCCTTCCTTGGAAATCACCCTTCGTCCTCTGGTCATAATCAATCTTGATGGTGATGCTGAAGAGATCATAAAAATAGATGAAGAAGTGCATAATGATCTAAACTCTTTATTTTGATCTACCATGAGCTTAAATGATAAAAACTTATATACCAAGTGAAGAACCTGGTGCATCTCCTAGTTCGACACTTGCAATTCTTCCTTTGGATAGCCAACTTCCCTCGCAATACATTGAACATGATTGGGAGGCGGATGACTTGTTAGATGGTTGACTTTCATTTTCCTTAATAGCCTTTTCTATTCATTTTCCTTTTTATTTTTCATTTTTCATTTTGATTTGATTTTATGTGCATATTGTGTTCCCCATATCGTGCATTTGATGTTTTTCTCTTCGTTCACTTCTTCTATTTGTACCTCCATTCTTCTATATGTTGTGCATTTCCTTTTTCATTTTTGATTTTGTATTTTCCTTTTGGGGATGACACAAAGCGTTGAGATTCCTTATGTCTCTTCCATGTTGACCCAAAAGGTCCTTTTCCTTTTTCATTTTTTCTTTCGTTTTTTCCTTTTGGGGATGATGCAAAGCATTGAGATGCCCTATGCCCCTTCCATGTTGACCCAAAAGGTCCTTTTCCTTTTTCTTTTTTCTTTTTTGTTTTCCTTTTGGGGATGATGCAAAGCATTGAGATGCCTTATGTCTCTTCCATTTTGACCCAAAAGGTCCTTTTCCTTTTTACTTCATCTTTTTCTTGTGTTTTTCCTTTTGGGGATGACACAAGGTATTGAGACTGAAATTTCTCCTTTATGTTGACCCAAAATATTTTTCTTTTGCTTTCTTTCACTTGTGTTTTCCTTTTGGGGATGATGTAAAGTGTTGAGACCACAATGTCTCTTCCATGTTGACCCAAAACGGACTTTGTTTTTCTTTTTTTTCACTCTCTTTGTGTCATTCTTCCAGTTCTATGTGCTTTGGGGAATGATGATAGTTCCAAGCTCTTTAATCAAAACATTGCAGCAACGAACATACTAACCCAACTCCATAGATCCCTGATGTAATTGGTGTATTCCTTTTTGGTGGGAATCCTCCTTTTCTTTTGTTCTCTTTTTCGTGTACATGAAGTAACCTAACTTAGAAACATATGACTTGGCATAGGGGCTTTCCAAGTTGGCTCTCATGTCTTGTTTCTTTTTGCATTTTCTTTACTTTGCTACTTTATAGTAATTTTTCACAAAATGGTGTGTAACAATTCCTTTAAAGTGGGGGTATACATTGGAATCATTTCATTGGTATTCTTGGTTCTGAGTGTATCCTTGTCACTTCATACGATGAGTTCGTCACTTTTTTTATGACACTGGGTGTGATTTCCTTCATAAGTGTGATCTATCTTATCATATTACATTCCTATTAGTGGCTTGATGTGATGCATTGCATCCCCTAAGTTGTGAATATACTATTCTTTGATTGGTCCTCTCTTGGAGACATTAGGCATAGTTTTCCCTAAGTGATAGACCTTGCATGAACTTAGCAAGACTCCTTTGAACATCTTTTTCATTTTACATTACATTTTTGTAGTTTACCTTTTTACCACCTTGCATAATGCAACTTGCATGCCTGTGATACCCTGGAATTTGTTCACGAGTTCTAAGCATAGGAAGCTTTTCTTGTCTCATGAAGCACAAACTAACATTGACTTTGTGGCACCTTATTAAAGTTATCAATAGGTATAACTTTGATATGGTTGAGAAGGAATCCCACTCAGTGGCACAACTTTCCCCATAGCCACCTATGTGTTTGTGAGTACATACCAACTAGCGTATGTATCTCCCCTTTTGGGCTTTCTCACCCCACAGAAAACTAGAAGTTCCATGGCCCCAGAGTGAGTATACTTGGGACTTCTCACCCAACAAACAGCCATAAGTTTGGTTTCCCCAGAGTGAGTTCACATTTCTTATTTCAAATAACCAACTTAGATCTGATCCATAATGAGCTAGACAGATGATCGAAGCTTTCATTTCTTTTCTTCATCACATGTATTCCCTTTGTTCTTATGTTTTGTTTTCCATGAGATGTTAATCTTGGGGGCTTGATCATCCCTCTTGATTATTGTTGATTCATCTTACCAATGTGAGTACATTAGGATCCCTCTCGATATGCATGTTGGGCTACTTTAGCGAGAGTTTGAAGCAAGTTCATCCTCTCACTAAAGTGGGGGCTTAATGTGTCACCAAAAAATGTATAGTTGATATTTTTATGCTCACTTGAGTCTTTCTAATGGACTGTGGCTTGATTTTTCTTTGATTTAATGTTGTATTATGGCTTAAACATTCACATTAGGTCCTAAAAATTCAAATTATGATGTCTTGTGAAGGTGTTGTGAAGTGTCGTAGAACATTTCTACACTTTTCTAGAATTTATTCATTACAATTCACCTAAAAATCACCTTTTCATCACTTATTATGTCCTATTTTGAAGTTTTGTAAAGTCTTGTAACAAGATTTCAAGCTTTTCTAGGCTTAATTTCACTATTTACACCTTTCTTATGCTTTATTTGACCCCCCTAATGTACTTCCCAATTGTTTTCAAGTGTGTTTTTTAGAATATTCCTATTGGAAAACTTTTAATGCCCTAATATTCCTGACACCCACTTAATTTTCTTAAGTGGGAGTAAGTCACCAATAGGGGCGACTTAGTCCTTTTTGGCACAAAACTAAAAAATAATTTTAAATTTCTAGTAGGAATTTGTCCTCTAACCCTTGAGGTCAACGTATGATGTGTTACTTTTGGGAAGTTTTAATAAAATCAGGTATAAATAAGGGATTTTCCCCTCATTTTATAGCTCCTCTCATACATTCTCCTGATTCACAAGCATACAAGCATTCATCAAGTTATTCAAGCAAATCAAGCATCATCAAGTCAATCTATTGGAGCACTTCATTGTATATCTTTAAATTTTGATCATCAAAGGTGTGGTAAGTTTATGAAATTTTCATGTTATCTATTTATCATACTCTTTTCATTTCATTTCATTGTTTAGGGTTTGATTACCAAAGTGGGGTTTGACCAAGGAAAACCCCTATTCTCTAACCCTCAACCATTTTTCCCCTTTTGCATGTGTGTTTGCAGAATTTTGTATGTAGATTTATCAATCAATTAGGTGTTGAAAGGTGGTCAACAAGTATACAAATTCAATCAAGTCAACACAACCCTAGTTCAAGTTTGGAGAGACTTTCTACCCCATTTTCTACAGAATCAAGTGCAGACACCTATAAGAAAAGAAAGTGCAAACCTGAGGCTACAAGATTCTATCATGTATTTCTTAATATTTGCAAGAGGAATAAGTCACCACTAGTGGTGGATTATTCCTACTTCCAAGCTTGAAAACTGATTTTGACATTGTTGGATACCCATTTAGCATATTCCCATCCTAGCAAAGTTTCCTGAAACTGGGACTAATTCGACCCACCTAGAAGAAGTGTCCCATCTAGAATTTTCAGTCAATTTTTCAAGATTCCAAAATCTCCCAACATCAAGCTTCATATTCCAGGTGCACCTCTTTCATTTTGTTTTGTTATTTGATCCTTTAGTTGCATTTTTAGGCATTTCTGCATATCACATTGTGTTTTCCAGCACTTTACATTTCCTAATTTTTGCATCATTAGATCATTTCAATTTCATATTAGAGAATTATAACATCTTAATTAGGCATAATACATCTCATTTGCATTAATCTTAAGTATAAACCTTTGTATTTTGGACCCCATCCAATCCCCTTTCTCCTTTTAGGTGAAAAACCTTGGGAGCAAAGTATTGTGAGAGTAAACCAAAATCACTATTTACAAAGAGTTATGATTTCAAATTTCAAGTTCAACAAAATTAAATGTTGGGAAAATGGGTCCTAGGTCCTAAATGCAAAGAACCTAGATTCAAGGGGTCTCTTCCCAAATTTCATTAGAATACCAACCACAAAGCCAAGGGATAGACTTTCAACCTCAATCAGACCTAGGTTGGTGGATTCTTTAGGGTCTTAGGATGATAAGGAATGACTTGAAATGATTAAATTAATGAAACTAATTGAACTATATGACTTAATATGTAAAATGAAATTTTTTGAAGATAACCAGACTATAACAACACTTTGTGGGCAAATCTAGGAGATATCAAAGGGCATGTACCTATCACCAAAAGTTGATTTTGACATGTACAAAAGGACTGTTTCACCCCTAGGAAAATGGGTCCTTGTTAGTGCTTCCAAAAATACCTTTTGCAATCCTTTTGTGCTAGATTTGAGATATTTTTCACCTACAAATTTGTCAAAATTTCATAAATGAATTAAATTGTAACTTAGTTTTTGTAGATTGACAAGAATGATTACAATAAATGCAAAATTCCTTAGTGAACTTGAGTTTTTCAGCATCCAAAATTTTCCAAAGACCTCGATATTGCAACAATTGTGTCATCTTAAGCTTCCACATGCGATAATTGTGCAAAGTGAGTGGGTCAATCTTCATTTCTAACATGGTGTGCAAATGAACAAAAAGGAACCAATATGCTACTTATACCCCCCCAAAATGAATAGAACCAACAATTTACAATTCCCAAAGCAATTTTTCACCAAAAAAGAAATAGACAAAAAAAATCAGGCTACAAACTTGTAATTTGAGGCTACATCAATAAAAGGAAAATTTGAAACTTGCAATTTGATGGTAATTTTTTTCTAAAAAAAGGAGTGCCTCTTTCGTACCATGCAAAAAAATCATCACGCGCTACCACCAACCTCCATGCAAAATGAATGATCAGGCCACCACCAAACTCTCCACATGAGCCTTGACTCACAAAGCAAATAAGGTACCAAAGTATAAAAAATTGATTTTTACAGATATCTCACCAATGTGGGACAAAAGTTTTGCAACCAAGTGAAAAAATGAATTTTTCATGCTCAACAATATTTGGGAACCCTAATTATTTGAGATATTTTCCAACCCTTTGCACGACTCCCAGAATATATCACAACCACCAAAAACTTGCAACCTCCAATGGAAGATTTTATAGCCTCGAAATGGAATGAATGTGCACCATTCACATTTTATGCTCCAAATTTTTCTTTGACTAGTGTCCACACAATGGATTTTTTCTCTCTTTGGTGACCTCTAGAGACACCAAACAATTCCTCCAATCACCCAAACTATAACCAAGGAGTGGTTTCACATTGCATAGATTTCAAAAAAATGCAAAAATCATGGTCTCCAACAAGCAGATTTTTCCAATGACTAAAGATTAGTTCCACACAACACCAATCTAGAACCAAGGAGAGGTTTTGCATGAGCCAAAACCAAGGAGGGTTTTGCAATTAAACCGAAACTAAAGAGTAGTTTTACAGTGCACCAGCCTAAACCAAGGAGTGGTTCCCCATTGCACCAAAGCCTCCAATAGAAAATTAATGTCTGGTGCCACCAATAAAAGGAAATTTTTCCTCCAAAGCACTAGAAGAGTTCACCTTCAATGCATAGAATATCCTCCACCAATCTGCAAAGCCTCAATTCTCACCTAGTGAAAACTCTCAACCTGTAAGGTGGTTGTAGTAGAACTACTTTGATACCATGTTGAAGCACCCAAGAGAAACCGCACACCAAAATAAACCTTCACAAAAAGAGAGAAGCAATAGGAGAAGATATTTCACTAGGAGTGAAAAGGAATGCATTGAGACATGAAAATACATAATGTACAAAGTGCCTTATAAAGGAACAAAAATGTGTGATGGGTGAGAAAACTACTCAGCATGAGAAAAAACTACCTAAATAACCAATGCAATATTAAGCCTAAGTAAACTTAAGAAGGTAAAAAAATATTCACACTAACACTATGAAATTGCGGGTTGGAAAATACTAGGTGTTGTTAAACCTACAAGTCACATACTATTTTGAAACTAAAGACCCTCTTTGTTTTGCAACCTGGAATTATTTTTGTGCATTTATTTATCAATCATATGAAGAAATTGAAATGTATTTTGTATTGTAACTAATAGCTCTAATAAATTTTTAACATGACTTTCATTAAAGTCTTACTGTCTAAATAACAAAAGGTATTCATTACAATCATACTGTCTATGTATAATTAGAGGTTGGAAAATAGTGGATGTTATGAAACCTATAATCCACATACTATTGTAAAACCCTCTACACATAACAACCCAATTGGATAGTCACCCTTTAGCTCAATTTGGTTAGTTTTATGTTTCCCCCACCTGCAAGTCTAGCTCGAGCTATCCACCCTCAATCTTTGAACAAGCAGAATGAAATAACTCACAGCCCACTATGTTTTGGGAACATGCAATTATTTTGTAAATTTATTTTTTAATCATGAAGAAATTGAAATACAATTTTTTTATTTGTAAGACACTATTTTTTTATTAAATATCAAAATAGTTTTACATTGAGGTGGGTGTCTTTGCAACCCAAAAGCATTTAGCCTAACATATCAAAATTTTCAAACCAACCATTATGAGGGGAGGACCATTGATTTTGCAGCAGAGATTACCAACAAAAATTCCTCCCACAATCATTAATCACACAAGGTCTAATATTTTACATTCAATAGTTGAGATTTCCAACTATTTTTGTACTCTGGATTCCTATTTGATTCAAAAATATGATAATTTAGGCACATCAAAATTTATTGCTGCTCTCTCAAAAATTGATCATTGGCATATGGAAATGTACATGTCCAACTCCAACCCTTGAATGATATAAACCCCATCATTTCCTTCTCTGCCCAAAAAATTTGGCCACCTTCAACCACCCTTCAAATATCTCTATTTGGAATAGTTTGTAAGAAATTCAAAAATTCCTCCATCCACTCAAAATTTTGATACACCTACAAGTTCAAATAGTGCTTCAAAAATCTAGTCCCACATTCATCTCGCATCTTGTGCCTTGCCAAAGTTGCACATTATTGATGATGTTTTCTGCACAACAACTCAAACAGAATATAATATCCTATCTCACTTGAAAGGTAAATCTCTATTAGAAAGCCTCAAGAGATAACCGCAAGGTCTCTAATGTCAGGTCTTGACAATGCATGAACAACCCAGTGATAAATGTGAAAATGCTGGTAATCATAGTGGGACCTTACTACAAGCAAAATATTGAATCTCAATTTATCAAATCTAACAATGTGATCATACTTCAATTAAAAATCTGACTCAATGATAAAGAAATAACAAAATACTAGGGCTTTAAAGAGATTTCTAAATATAATACTACTCCTAAGATTAACAATGCAAATGATAACACTGAAATGGACCAATCCCTCAAAATGGATTTCCACTCGACCCAGATGGATCTGCAATCTCACAAAAAATAGTGCAATCTTCTAAGGTGTTAATATTTTCAAATCATGAACATTCATTCAAACAACCCTATACAATTGAAATGAACAAATCCTCGCAATTGAACTAAGCACAATGAATATGAAGTCAAGGCTAACTTTGCAAAGCAACTAACAATCAGTTGGTTGTGAAAAGTATGGACTAAGGGATTGCTACAACACTTCAAGTATCAAATCACAAACATTATTGAATCGAATCTAATCTAAATATTAACCTCCTCAAAGCAATTTTAAAGATGGAATAACAAGAACCATGCAAGACAGGAGAATACAAGTATGGCACCAGATCACAATGTCATTTCTTGCATTCAAATTGTCCACTGTAGCAACAATTCCAACTTTCTATTACAATATTTTCTTAAGAATACCTACTTGCTATCTTGCCCTACTTAATTCACTTCTAACTATTTTTCTCTATTCTACTTCTATATTCTAACCCTTACAAATGAGGCAAAATGCTCAATATATAGAATCCCCCCAAAAACCCATCGGTCGAGCAAGAGTTTCACAATATTAATTAGGCACCACCAGTCAGCTAAGAGAAAGTCAAATGAAATAAAGGAATGCATTAAATGCACAAACTATACCCAGGTCGGCCTGGGATTCCCAATGTAGTCAGACCAATGTAGGGTGGGATAATGGGGAAGCACAAATCTCGATGCAATTGGGCATTAACTGCCCTCCCCTTTGTCTTTATTCTAATCCAGCCTTCATGGACTTTCAAGAGTGCCCCATCCAAGTCAGCCACAGGTGGTAAAGGCAAAACCCTAAGTCATCTTTCAATTGATGCAATCTCCTCCCTTGATTTTTTTACCGACCTATCCCAATCCACCTTATAAGTTAGGTATTTGTCAATGACAGCAATGTATGTGGCCGCATCATCTAACTAGTACTCAGAAATGGAATCATCATTAATTGGGGCATAAACATCATGCCACCACTTCCTCAACTATTCCAAACTCAAATACTTGGGAGAAATCTTCCTTCTCCCCATCATAATCTCAAAAAAGGCAATGGAGCCATTGTACACACAAGCTAGGGTATCATCAATTTTCCTCCTTTGTTTGTAAATATTTTTCAAAACCTTCTGCCTAATCTGTAATGCTTCAAACCACTCCCAAGGTTCAGTAGCTCCAGAGGAAGGAAGAATTCCATCACCTACCAACCTATCCTGAGTATACTCCATGATAGTTATGGTTTTCTATAGCAAAAGATCTGTATCTTCCCTATCCTGTGCCAACACCACCTTCAACCAATCAGTTGCCATGATAGCATCCTTTCAAGTTGAAAAAATCTCCTTGATAGTCTCATTACAGTTGGTTTGCACCCCTTTCAACCAATTTGCAATGGCAAGAGTGAAAGCCGTCATCTTTTCAAGCTCAGTAATGGTCTCCTGAGGTAAAGGCCTTGCAGCAGAAACTGAGAGATTAATAGATTGCAGGGGCTTCATCAAATCCTCCAAGCATTTCCTGAGATTCTCATTTTCTTTCTTTAGCTCTTGCTCAGTCTTTATTTCCTTCCTCAACCTGCCCAAGATGACTGCACTAGAACCTTGGTAATCCTCAATAACCTGCTCAACGGATGTAGACCCAAGATTGAAAGTCTAAACATTATAATCTTTTCCAGCCACATCATCTCTGTTTTTATCTAGAGCAGGGGTTGCAATGTGAACAAACCTATTATGAGCTTCATCTCTGTCAATCCTCGAGATCACCCTAGCCTTCTTCTTACCTTTTTCTTTTCCAATCTTGGCTAGTAGTGCATCCCAATTCGGTGGACTATCTTCCACAAAAACTTGTTTTCTCCTTATCTCCTTGTCCAACCAACCAGGGACAGTGGATTCCAATTGCACCTCAGCCTATTTTTCCTCTTCTTTTTGACCTTTAGGTGCTTCCTTACTCAAATTTTATTTATTAGGAGTCTCATTTGTCTTGATTTCCTTCTCCTCAACATGCTCTTCCTCTTATTTAGGTGATGGATCCTTCACTGTTTCCTCTTCTCTTGGAGGGACTTCTTCAGTTCTAACAGGGGAATCCACATATGCAACCAAAGGGGATTACATTATCTTTTCAACTTCTACCTTTGCACTATGAAGATCACCCTCATGAAATTCTTCTCCTTCAGTATCTGGATGATCTTCAACATCCTCTAACTCACTAGGTTTGCTTTGAGCTTCATGAGTGAAAGGCACATCATCATGTTGCTCCTCATGCAAAACCACCAGAGGGAGATCTGCCTTAGGTACACTATCCCTGGGAGGAGTCATATACCTCCTTGTATACACTTTGGCCTTCTCCCCTGAACTTTCAACATTTACCACTAGTGGGGTAACTTCTTCCTCCCCTACCTTGGAGCTTGCCTTCTCTGACAATTTTATGATTCTTCTCCTCTTGGGCACTGAAACATCAACCTCAGGACCCTAATTTCCAGTCTCTTTCTACTCAAACTTCTTAGTCCTTGTCCTCTACTTAGCCTTTGGCTTTCTCTATTTTTCTGCTTCCTGGGCCTCTGTTTCTTGAACACCTTTTATCTTGATTTTGAAAGGAGAATCCAACTTACCCATGCCCTTAGGATCCTTCTCAGTAGATTCTTCAGAGGTGGAGTGGGGATCCAAATCTCCCATTAGCGCGTAGGTGCACTATACACCATTATTTTCTAGCTCCCATAGCTTGTGCTTTAGCCACATCCTAGTAAATTTGATAATTGGATCCACTAGTTGTTTTAATTCTATATTTTCCTCTAACCAATCCACATCACCAATTGGTCTATCTTTTATTGCCTCATAAGCATGATCCTAGATCAAGTTTCCATCATCTTCCAATTGATTAGGAACTTCCTTTACATTATACAATCGAATTGATTCAACTGGAATGATAGGGAGGGGGTTGGAGGAATCAATCACAGATTCCTGCTCTAGGTCTTGCTTGCAAGACCTCCTTGGTGTTTTACTTCACCACCTTAACCTATAGGACCCTTCTCATATTTAGGTACCCTTGGTTCTCCTAGCCAACCCCACTACCATCACCATTCAATCAACCAAGCCAACCTTGGTGCAATGCTTCAACTCTTCCTTAGCCCTTAATCTACCCTAAAGGCTAACCTATTCTCAACACTCAATTAGTTCTTGCAGGGGTGTAGATATGTCTTCAATAGCCTCAAATCATCCTCCTAGGGTTCTTGAAGGTTCACCAAACTCCATCTTTTTATCGCTTTCACCAAACCCTCATCTAGGGTTAAAAAGGCTACTAGCCAAGAGCCCTAATTAGGTCTCCTTCTCTGAGAAAACTAGTTGACTCTCTCAATTTCTCCAAAGAACCACCAATATTTCTTTGAGATTCTTGCTTCAAATGGACACCTCTCAAGGATTTTTGAGGTCTTGAGTCTTCATCAGCCATACAAGGCCTCAACTTGAAATTGGGCAAAATCTAGGGTTTTTAAGCCTTTTCTGGATGCTTCCAAACTGCTAAGTCTTTTACCGACCTAATAAGTTAATGGAGTTTCCTCTTGATTACCAGGCCTTGGTAAGACTTTTTCCTACCTTCTCCAAAAGGAAAGACAACAAGATTCAATCACCCCCGCAAGTTATGTGCTCTGCACTCTTGGTCTTCCCTAGCCAGACTCTTCCTGGCTCACCTAGGGCAAGACTTTGTCAACAGTTCCTACACTCACACAGACCCTAAAACATACCATATGTACACACATGGAGCCTAGTCACTATTCCCAAAGGTCCATACAATTTGTACGGTGGGAAAGTGGTCTAGCACTCCATTCTTTCCAAACTGTTTGGTTCAAACCAGCAACAGAAAAGAACCAAAACTATTTACAATGAAGATAAAAAAAATGAATTAGGAACCTAACTAAAAGCCACACAAGCTTGAAATTAAATCACACTACATCCTACTCTAATTGCAGTGCCTGTTCGATCCATTTAAATAGCACTTCAAACAAAAATCAGAAAATTTGCATAAAAACACACTATTTTTCTCTTTGAATGCACAAACTTTTAAGTAATACAAAACTTCCAACCTTGCTCTCAGGTTGAGGCACCCCTAAATAGTTCAACACAAAGTAGTTATCCTTCCCTTGGTTGGCATATTAGTTCCAAAGTGGAAAAGTTGCAAAATGCACCATTTTGCAACTTTTTCCAATTACTAGTAAACAAAGAAAAATGAGTTACATAACTCATTCACCCTTTCCACTCCTTAACCTACTAATCACTACAGAGTGATACATATTCATAAATCTCTAATTCTATCTAAATGATCAACATGACCTTCCAAAATAACACACTGAAACAAAAATTCATTGTAGACTTCCTAAATGCCTAGTGTTTCCTAGGTGAGTTATGAAGTGCTCCTGCACCATTCTCCCCCTCCCTGCACAAACACTAAGGAATGTGAGGAGAGATCAGTGACACATCAATTCACTGCTTCTTAAACTCTACTTCATCTACCCAAGTAGCCTTAGACTCATGTTTGTTCTTCCATTTGATAAGATGCTCCATGTACACCTTATGCCTTGTAGATTCTTCACTCTGGACTCCAAGATCCTCTTTGCTTGTAGCTTTTCTAGAGTAGGGAAGGCTATGTTGCTTACATCCTTGAAGATATCCCTGCTGTTCTAATCTAAGTTATTGACTAATCCCTTATACCTAATCAAATCAGCTACATTGAACACTGGTGAAATCCCTAAACCTGCAGGTAACTCCACCTTGTATGCATTTTTCCAATACTTGGCTAACACCTTGCATGGTCCCACTCTTTTCATCTAAAATTTGGTTTATGTACCCTTCTGCAACCTGGATTTGTTGAGGTGGACCATGACATAGTCTCCTACTACAAATTGCAAATCTTTTCTTGACAAATCTACCTTATCCTTCAACTTTTGTGTAGCCTCGGTGACTATCTTCTTTACCTGCTCCTGAATCTCCTTCATGGTCTGGGAGAAATCCTCTGCATTTTCACTCCTATGTTCCATAGCTCCTAGATCTTAGAGCTCACTCACACCTCTTGGGTGCATCCCATGCACTATTTCAAAAGGACTCTTCCCTGTGGTCCGGTTCACACTGTCATTGTATGCATACTCAGCCTGTGATATGACCAAGTCCCATGTTTGTCCATACTCCTTGGTTAGGCATCTAAGAAGGTTACCTAACACCCTATTAACCACCTCTATTTTCCCATCGGTCTGAGGATGGTAAGTTGATCCAAAAGATAGGTTGGTACCTAATTTTCTCCATAGAGTCTTCCAAAAATGACTCATGAACTTCACATCCCTGTCTGATACAATGCTCAATGGCAATCCATTGATCCTTACAATTTCCTTGAAGAAAAGGTGAGCAATGTAGCTAGCATCATATGTGGTCTTGCAAGGAATAAAGTGACTCATTTTGCTAAACCTATCTACCACCACATAGACACTATCAAACCTTGTCTTAGTCTTAGGGAGTCCTACAACAAAATCCATGCTAACACACTCCCATGGTCTGTTGGGAATGGGTAGAGGTTGATACAAACCTACATTAATAGCTCCCCCTTTGGCCTTCATACAAACTACACACTGTTCCACATACCTCTTGACATCCCTTGGTAACTTGGGCCAATAGTAGAACCTTTGCACTAGTTCCATTGTCTTGTTGATACCAAAATGACCATTAAGACTACCATTGTGTTTCTCTTGGATAAGGCTCTCTATCATTGAACCTTTTGGCACACACAATTGATTTTCCTTGAATAACAATCCACTTTTCAATGTATACTCTGAGTATTGACTATGACAATGATTCTCAAATTCATAACATAACTTGTAGGCCTCTGAGAAGTCTTCATCTTCACCATAGAGATCCTTGAAACTCTCTATTCTAATGCTCTTTAGTTGTATCTCTTGCACTGTCAGCAATCTCCTGCTTAGTGCATCTGCCACCTTGTTCAACTATACCCTCTTGTGCTTGATGGTGAAAGTGAAAGCTTGAAGGTATTCCATCCATTTCAAATGTCTATTACTCAACTTCTCTTGAGTTTTGATATAGCTAAGTGCCTGATTGTCAATAAAGACACAAACTCTTTGGGTAGAAGGTAATGCCTCCACTTCCTAAGTGACTGAACTAAAGCATATAGTTGTAGGTCATAGGTAGAATACTTTGTCTTAGCTTCATTGAGCTTTTCATTAAAGAATGCTATAGGCTTGCCTTCTTGGCTTAGCACTCCTCCTATTGCAACTCCACTGGAATCACATTCCACAGTGAATAACTTATCAAAACTAGGTAACAAAAGAATAGGTTGAGTTTCCACTTCTTGTTTTAGTTTCTCAAAACCTTTCTCAGCTTCTTGATTCCACTTAAACTTAGTCTTTAATCCACATTTGATTGTATCTAGGACTTGTGCACATATGCCACTAAAGTTTCTTATGAATTTTCTATAAAATTGAGCCAATCCATGGAAACTTCTTACCTTTGTCCTGGTGGTTGGTGTAGGCCAGTTTAGGATAGCTTCCACCTTGCTTGGATCCATCTTCAATGACCCTTGGGAAACTACAAACCCCAAATACACAAGCTCCTATTTGAAGAACTCACATTTCTCTAGATTGATGGCTAACTTTTCCTCTTGCAACCTTCTAAGAACCAACTCCACATGCTTTAGCTGTTCTTCTGCTATCTTACTAAAAATGAGTATATCATCAAGGTATACCACCACAAATATCCCTGTAAAGTCTTTGAGAACTTCATTCATGAGCCTCATGAATGTGCTAGGGGCATTAGAGAGGCCAAATGGCATAACTCTCCACTCATACAACCTTCATTTTTCTTAAAAGTTGTCTTCCACTCATCTCCATCCTTGATTCTGATCTGATGGTATCCGCTCTTGAGATCCAACTTGGTGAAGTACTGAGCTCCCCCAAGACAATCCATCAAGTCCTTAATTCTAGGAATAGGGAACCTATACCTGATTGTGATTCTATTTATAGCCCTAGAATCAGTGCATAATCTCCACTTATCACCTTTCCTGGTTGCTAAGACCACTAGTACTGCACATGGGTTGATGCTCTTCCTAATCAAGCCTTGATCTAACAACTCCTGCACTTGTCTAGCTACCTCTAGATTTTGATCCGGTGTGAGCTTATAAGCTGCTTTATTTGGCAATGAAGCCCCTAGTATGAATTCAATATGATGGCTAATGGATCTCTTTAGAGGTAAGGTTGTTGGTGTTCCATCACTCACTATTTCCTTATACTTCTCAAGCAACTTCTGGACTGCTCCGGGTATGACTGTTTTCTCAGTCTTGTCCTCTTCCTTGGGTTGCACCATGACCACATATCCTTCACCTCCTTGATGTACGTTGTTAATTAAATCTTTTCCACTGCTTAATAAGACACTAGGGGTCTTTAACTGTCCTTCTTCCCATCCTTCTTGAATGAGATAGTATTGGATTTTCCATCATAGATGGCACCTCTATCATACTACCATGGTCTGCCTAATAGAATATGGCATGCATCCATGGGTAATACATCACAAATCAACTTGTCTTTGTACCCTCCAATGGAGAACTCCATTGTTGTCTGCTCATTTACAAGAACACTTTGCCTTTGTTCAACCATGTCACCTTGTAAGGGTTAGTGTGGGGTACCTTTTCCAACTTCAATTTCATCACTGCCTCCTCTAAGATTATGTTGTTAGTAGACCTTGAGTCCACTATCACCTTGCATACTTTCCCAAGTATTTTGCATCTCACTCTAAATAAGGCTCTTCTTTGCTTTGGCTCTTCCTTGACCGGTTGTCTAATCAAAATTCTACTAAACATCATATTCTCCCCCACTTCTGATTCAATGTGACTAACCTCTAGTGATTTGACACTCATGGTGTCCTCTTGAGCATATGCTACTCTCTTCTTAGTATTTGATGAAGATGCTTTCTCCAGGAACCTATAAGTTGGATGACCTACTTGACCACAGTTATAACATTTCATAGTGGCAAAGTATGAGTTGCTTTTTCCTGCTCCTCTTCCTCTATTTGAACCTCCTTGAGGTCCTCTACCTCTTCCATAGCCTCCTCTAGAAGTTGTTTCACCTCCATGCTCTGTGAGTTTAGACTCTCCCTGATTTCTTTGTTCAGTCCCTCTACCTTGGTATCCACCTCTATGTCCTCTTTGATCTCTGCCTTTTCCTCTACTCTTAGAAGCCTGCTCTTATTTCCTCTTACTTCTTTCCTCAATCTTAATAGCCAATTGATAGCATTGGTTTACTGTCTTGGGACTTAGAAGAGTCATCTCCTCTTGGATGTTCCACTTCAAGTCGTTAAGATATCTAGCCACCTTGAGACTTTCATCCTCTATAACATTAGACCTCATACAAAGTTTTTGAAACTCCTCGGTATAAGATTTCACATCTTGGTCTCTTTGCCTCAAGGTCTATCTTTTCTTGTGCAACTGAATTTCATAATCATCTGGCATGTATGATTCTCTCACTTTTGCAACCATACCTTTCCAAGTAGAAATAGGCTTCTTGCCTTCCTTTTCCCTCTCTATCTGAATGAACTTCCACCATGTCAAGGCAGAACCTCTTAACCATGATTTTTCCACCTTTACCTTCTGTGATTCACTGACTCCATCACATTCAAAATGGTTTTCCATTCCCTCTATCCAATCCATGAGTAGTTTAGCTTCCATTTTCCCACTAAATAGTGGTATTCCTTCAAGTTCTTTTCCACTCAAAGCCTTCAATGCCTTCAAGAAAGGCTCTTCTTGCAAAACAAGGTCAGGTTTAGGTATCTTTTCTTCCTTTACAACCTTTTCTTTCTTTGGTTCTCTTCCTTCCAATTGCACATTACTCAATGCTTGCTCAAGTTGGGCTATTCTATCCCTCAATAGCCTATTGTCTTCCTCCTGTCCTTTGACCATCTTGGCCAATTTTCCATTTTTCACCATGATGGTAGAATCACTAGACTCAACCTCTGACATGTAATGGTCAATCCCAAATCTTTTCCTTGCTCTAATACCAATCTAATAGGGAGGGGGTTGGAGGAATCAATCATATATTCCTACTCTAGGTCTTGCTTGCAAGACCTCCTTGGTGTTTTAATTCACCACCTTAACCTATAGGACCCTTCTCATGTTTAGGTACCCCTGGTTCTCTTGGCCAACCCCACTACCATCACCATTCAATCAACCAATCCAACCTTGGTGCAATGCTTCAACTCTTCCTTAGCCCTTAATCTACCCTAAAGGCTAACCTATTCTCATCACTCAATTAGTTCTTGCAGGGTGTAGAGATGTCTTCAATAGCCTCAAATCATCCTCCTAGGGTTCTTGAAGGTTCACCAAACTCCATATTTTAATCGCTTTCACCAAACCCTAATCTATGGTTAAAAAGGCTACTAGCCAAGAGCCCTAATTAGGTCTCCTTCTTCGAGAAAACTAGTTGACTCTCTCAATTTCTCCAAATAACCACCAATATTTCTTTGATTTTCTTGCTTCAAATGGACACCTCTCAAGGATTTTTGAGGTCTTGAGTCTTCATCAATAGTACAAGACCTCAACTTGAAATTGGGAAAAATCTAGGGTTTTCAAGCCTTTTTTGGCTGCTTCCAATCTGCTAAGTCTTTTACTGACCTAATAAGTTAATGGAGTTTCCTCCTAATTACCAAGCCTTGGTAAGACTTCCACCTATGTTCTCCAAAAGGAAAGACAACAAAATTCAATCACCCTTGCAAGTTATGTGCTCTAAACTCTTGGTCTTCCCTAGCTGGACTCTTCCTGGCTCACCTAGGGCAAGACTTTGCCAATAGTTCCTACACTCACATAGACCCTAAAACCTACCATATGTACACACATGGATCCTAGTCACTATTCCCAAAGGGCCGTACAATTTGTACGGTGGCAAAGAAGGTCTAGCACTCCATTCTTTCCAGACTGTCTGGTTCAAACCAGCAACAAAAAAGAACCAAAACTATTTACAATGAAGATAAAAAAATTAATTAGGAACCTAAATAAAAGCCACACAATCTTGAAAATCAATCACACTACATCCTACTCTAATTACAATGCCTTTTCAATCCATTTAAACATCACTTCAAACAAAAATCAGAAAATTTGCATAAAAACACATTGTTTTTCTCTTTGAATGCACAAACTTTTAAGTAATACAAAACTTCCAACCTTGCTCTCAAGTTGAGGCACCCCTAAATAGTTCAACACAAAGTAGTTATCCTTAACTTGGTCAGCATATTAGTTCCAAAGTGGAAAAGTTGCAAAATGGACCATTTTGCAACTTTTTCCAATTACTAGTAAACAAAGAAAAATGAGTTACATAACTCATTCACCCTTTCCACTCCTTAACCTACTAATCACTACAGAGTGAGACATATTCATAAATCTATAATTCTATCTAAATGATCAACATGACCTTCCAAAATAACACACCAAAACAAAAATTCATTGTAAACTTCCTAAATGCCTAGTGTTTCCTAGGTGAATTATGGAGTGCTCCTGCACCATGGAAGCTAGGAGAATTTCTTCTTTCGGACCTTAAATTCATCACTGCAGTTCGCCCAGTAGTCCTCCAAATTCACCTTATGGCTATACTCTTTGCTGGCCTTCTTTTGAGCTTCTCCTGTAATATCAAATATGGACCTCTTGGAGTGGAAAGACAAGCCGAGAGTACTCATTTCTTCTTCTGAAGCTTGGGCAGAACTAATGGAAGGAAAAGCCTCTCCAGTACCAATCCTCAAGGGGAAGTCTCCACTAAATCCAGTCTTATGCTTGTCTCTTTTGACAATGGCATCAAAGTCACAAATTTTCCAAGTGACCTCCAATAGTAGAATATGATCAGTAGGGTATCTTGGAAGTCTGTATGGAGCTCTTTGGCAGCCATCAATCCGAATGTAGGAGAAAGTTGGGAACTGAATAAACCATGCCCCATATTTCTTGATGAGTTCCTTAGCCTAGTCTGAAATCTTGACATGCTCTGCACCTTGAAGCAATCTAGTGATATGCTTGGTGAATGCATCATTCACCCTCCTATAGCTTGAGCTTCCTAGATGCAACTAAGGGTAAATCTCATAGATGATATCCTATCCAAAGGTGCCCCTTGTACTCAATCCTTTATAGGGGTGGAATCTTGCAAGTGCGTAGACCAAATATGAAGTCATTATGAAGGTCTTTGTTTGCAACACATTGGACAATTGTTCGTGAATTACTCCACTAATGACCCCTACCCAATGGTATTTAATATTCTCTTGCTACATCCTTACAATCACATGGCACATCCAATTCTCAAACATGCCAGCATTCTTCAATCCAACCACCCTGCTGAGAAGGGTGATGGCATCATAATACTCCTTCTTGAACTTTGCTCTGAATAACTGCTTAGGAAACTTGGAGTAGTGTGACTTGGGCTTCTCCAGCCAGGAATTGATAAACTGTTTTGACTTCACAGTTTGTTCATCGTAGAATTCCTGAGCTACCTCAATGCTAAATCCCACCACATGAGACCTGTCCAGCATATCAAAGGTTTGGGCAATGGAGACAGGGTTGAGATTTTCTACAACTCTCCCTTGAGGACCAATAATTCTCTATGTGCCCTGATCATAGTGCCTGGCACACTCAAGGACTAGCTCATAACACTGCACCGTAGAAGGGAAACCAGCAACATGTGACAAGCCTGATTCCATCATCCTTCTAGACACCAAAGGAGAATCCTCTGCTTCTATTCTTCCTTTAAATTCTTCATAATCCCAGAGGCCAACATTTGTATCAGTCACTTTTGACCAGACATAAGTGATTTTACTCTCAGGGATCTTGCTCTTAATGTCCATTTTAATCCTCTTTGCATCAGACATTGAGGACCCAACTGCTACCTTGCTAGATTCAGCTTGCACTCAACATGGAAATCATAATAAAACCCACAGGAAAGGGAATGTTAATCCATAAGAACATTGTTAGAATAAGCCTCATATAGTCAAGGTGTTACTAAAACTCATAAAAAAAAATTGATAAACTTTGGGTTTCAGAACCATCCGAGGAATCCGAGCCAGGGAGGAATTTTAAGAAATTATGGGCTAGACGGATTCCAGTGGAATAATCAATAAAACACCTAAAATCAATTAAAACTGATCATTTTCCATCAATAAACCACATAGGAGATCATAACATAGCATGAATAAATCATAAAATGCATCATAAATCATTAGTAAATCATGCCATTCCACATTTCATCAAATTTTGGGAAAATTTGCCACAGATGGATTTTCGCGAAGGCAGAGACACTTTACAAATCCAAAAAAAACAAGGAACCAAGGACTTCAGGAAAATCTGGAGTCAAAGGAAATCTGTGGATAAGGTAAAATTCTGAAAGCAATGCAAATTTTGGGAACTCAAAGCAAATCGGGAAAACGGCAGAGATCGGGAAAATCTGGGGTTGACGGAAATCCGCGGAGTATATGAAACTCTGAAAATGACAGTGGATTTCAAAAAAGCAAATGAGATCGGGAAAATCTACCAGAGACAAATTGTCCCGAGGGAATGGAAAATCCCAGATTGAGGTGGAAACCTAGATTGTGACATGAAACCGCGACCACACCCATAACATCAAATTGATCATGAATTTCAAAGATTAAAGCCTGGGGCAAGCTTAATATGGGCCTTCTATAGATTCTCTCAACATTCTAGGCCAATTTGAGAGCCAACTAAAGATGAATGGTGATGCCCTAGGTTTCAAACCCTATATATCGACCATTAACACACAGGAAAACCTATGACTTAGGTATTTCAACTGCTGATACCATACTAGGGGAAAATCATGATTCACAAGCAGGTTCATCAAAATGCGAATAAACAAACCAACTCACACATTACCTGGGAAATCATAAATTAAACAATGTTGCACAACCCTAGTCATGAATCGATCAAATATTCAGGAATTCAATCCCCAAAAGCTCATATAACATCAACGTGCTATCCATGATCATCAATTCAAAGAAAAGAAATCGAACACATACAATTATAAAGCGGAAATCGATCCTAGAAATAGCAAGTAAGAACAAGATGGCGTCCACAAAGAATAGGGGCCAGAATACACAAGAAATTGCCACTAAATCGATCAATTCAAGTCCAAATGTCCCAAATCGAATCAAAAGCTCAAAGAACAAAATCTAAGGATGTGGTCCTCAACTCAAACGATGGCAAATAATAAGCATGATGGCATAAAAGATCCCAAAAATCAAGTTAAATACATCCTTCAAAGCACGCACGAAGACATAAATGTGCCCGACAAGACAATCAAAAAACCCGAGAATCCGACAAGAGGGTAGAATCCGGGAAAATATGGCCCATGTGGAAATCCACGAATACCAAAAATCTCCAAACAACAGGATCCATTTGGAGACCAAGCAGGATCCGGGAAAATCCGACCAAGGTAGAAAGTCCCGAACCTGAGTAGAAACCCAAAATTTATCCAGAACCAAAGATCTTCAATGAATAACTCAGGGGAGACACTTAGGCAATCAAAATAAACATTTTAGCACATGCCAAAGTAAGATAAAACATCAAAAAGAAAGGGCCAAGAAACCAAGACCAAAGCGAAAGAGGGTCCCTGCTTCCAACAAGGCATGTGCATGACAACTACACAACACATCCTTAATGTCCAAAATAAACAAGTACCTCTTCACACACTCCCCTGGAACAAGCAACATGTGGATTTCACACATATGATGGATCCCTTCTCCCAACCTTACCCGTATCAGAATGTCCTCCACCCCTATGAGAAACTCCATATTTATGAGAAGCCTAGCCATTGCCAAAATCACTCCTTTGGATTCTTGAAAATCAAGCAAATAAGCAACAAAACTCGATGCAATGTTAGAATTAACTCTATATCATTCACTCCCCTTCACATATTCTCAACCTAGAAGTAGTCTAATAGTGTCCATCTCCAACCCATCATGAATTTTGAATACTGAGCAAAGCCTTTTCTTAGTTATCTTGCCCATGAATGCTACTTGCATTTTCACACATGAGAGAACAATTGATGTCTCCATTGTAATGATACTCCTCCCCAACCTCTCCACCTTCAACTTTAAACAAGAAAAATGAAATAACTAAGAATAGGCATTGGGTTTTCCAACCTTTTTTCCAATCATATGAAGAAATTGAAATACAACTTTTACTCCAACTAAGAATTATTATAAATTTTGAAGGTTACTTTCATTACATTCTTATTGTCTATAAAATAAAAAATTTTGATTACATTCATACTATTTTGTAAAATTAGAGGTTGGAAAACACTGGGTGTTATGAAACCTACAATCCAATATTGTTGTAAAACCCTCTACATGCAACAACCCAATTGGTTGGTCACCCCTCAAGTCATTTTTTTTAGTTTTATGTATCCCCCACTTGCAACTCCTCCCCGAACTCTCCACCATTCATCTTTGAACAAGAAGAATTAAATAACTCATAACCCACTATGTTTTCCAACCTCCACTTATTTTTATCATATGAGGAAATTAAAATGCAATTTTTACTCAAACAAGTAGTTTTGGTAAATTTGGAAGGTGACTTCCATTGCATTTTTTCTATCTAAATAACAAAAGGTTTCCATTACAATCATACTATGTATGTATAATTAGATGTTGGAAAACACTGGGTGTTATGAAACCTGCAACCCACATACTATTGTAAAACCCTTTACACTTAACAACCCAATTGGTTAGTCACCCATCAGCTCAATTTTGATAGTTTTATGTTTTTCCCCACCTTCAACTCCTCCCTATGCTCTCTACCCTTTAAATTTGAACATGCAAATTGAAATATCAGAGAACCCAAATTGTGTTTTTTCACCTACAATTGTTTTGTGCATTCATTTTTCAATCATATGAAGAAATTCAAACATAATTTTAGTCTAATAGTTGTCATAATTTTTGAAGGTTCATACATTACATTCTTACTATGTGATTAACAAAATGTTTTAATTACATCCATATTGTTTTGTAAAATTGTAGGTTTCAAATCAAATCACCATGTTGATGGTGATTTCTATATAGCAACAACTTAGATAGAATATGGAAATCCTATCTCTCTTGAAAAGTAAATCTCTATCAACAAGTCTCAAGAGATAACCCCAAGGTCTCTAATGTCGGGTCTTGACAATGCAAAAACAACTCAGTGATAAATGTGAAAATGTCAGTAATCACAAGGGGCCTTACAAATGAACAATTCTGGAAGTATACTTTCATCAAATGCAACAATATGGTGATGTTTTCAATCCTAAAACTAACCCAGATATAAAGAAATAGAAAAAGAGAAGGGGTTGAGAGAGATTCTAAACTAACTCCTAAGATCAATCACAACAATGATGAATATTGCAAATGGACAAATCCCCAATAAAACCAATCTCTGCTTGATCAAAGACAAGCCCACAACTCCATAGAAATGGTGCAATCTTCTAAGGAAACTCAATATTTTCAGACTATGAATATACATCCACATACCCAATAACTGGCACAATGTAAACAAGCATCCAGAGTTGAACTTAGCACAAAATAAGGCCCAAACTAACTTTACAAAGCAACTTACAATCAGAAAATTGCTAAAAGTATGGACCGGAGATCGATCAAACATCATTCACATTTTACCATTATTGCAAAAGAACTGAAATCTACCATCTAACATGTAAGAATTGAGAACAAGAAACCATAACTTGTCAAAGTGTAACACAAAGCTTGCCAAATCAACAATCCAATTGCATAAATTTCTCTAGAATTTACATAACAATTTCCAGTCTCTCTCTTCTCCTATAGCTACTGACTTGCAGAATAACTCCTAACTTAGCCAATGTTAGCTTTTTACAGCTTCTATTCTAGCAATTCTAACCCCTTGCAAAAGAGAAGGCACTGGCCTTTTATAGATTTTACATTATAATTTCAATAGCTAGGATTAAATCAATCTAATGGCATAAATTATACTTCTAGAAGCATCCAATAGTTACATTAGGGTTTTGGAATCCAAATACATCATCATCCAATTGCATAAAAGCAATTACATTATGGAACAATGAGAAAACAATATTCTACCAACTTGGCTTTGATAACAATCATCATTGGATAAAGCAAACAACATCACATGGTGCAAATAGCTTCCAAAAATTCCTTCTAGCTATAGACAGTTTTAGCACAGATTCTTATGCAAGCCCCACATTTAATATTTGAGTTGAACTCTTCCAGAATTTCCCTCTTGGCATGAATCCATATGCAAGTCCCCCTTTTGATTTCTTTAATCCTAAAAAATAGATACCATCATTAGTAGCTCACATGTTATAAAAAAATCCCATCCATAAAATATCCAAATTAAACTTTGAATAAAATTTTGGCCCTTAACAAAAAACTCATTTTTTTTGGAAACTTTCCATTTTTGGAAATTTTTTATTTTTGAATTTTTTCATTTCAAGAATTTTTTATTTTCAGGAACATTTTAAAATTTAGGAAAAGTTTTCACTTGGGAAAAAATTCTATTTTGGGAAAAAAATTATTTTTCGAAAATTTTCCATTTTTGAAAAATTTTGGGATTTTTGAGGGATCTTGGATTTTTTGAAAATGGAAATTCTGGAAAACACAAGGTAGCTTGGATTTTCCATGGCTTAATCCAAGGTAGCTTGAATTTTCCATAATCCAGGCCAGGTCAAAATCCCCTAAACTTCATAACTTTTTTTCTAGAAGAAATTTTTGAAAAGTTCAAAAAGTAACCCAGCCTAATTTTTCATCCACTATCTATGAGTGAAAAAAATATTTACAAATGATGTTGAAAATTCACCTCAAAATTGGTTTTTGGGGAATCTGAGGTACCTTGGATTTTCCAGAATCCAAGCCAAGTCAAAATCCCCTAAACTTCATAACTTTTTTTCTAGAAGAGATTTTTGAAAAGTTAAAAAGCAACTCAGCCTAATTTTTTGTCCTCTATCCACAGGTGTAAAAAATAATTTCATATAAAATTGAGACTTCACTTCAAAATCCCCATTTCCAAAACCCAAAACAAGTGAATTTCCCCCATAGCCTCAAAATATTGCCTTCATCAAACCAAGTCTGGACTTAATCCCAAAATAACCTCCCAAGAAGAGCAAAACTAAAAATTTGACCAAGCCAAGATGTGAAGATGCAAAATAAAAAAGAGAGTCCCTGCCTACAATGGGGCATGTGTGCAAAAATTGCACAACAAATGGTGACTCCTGCTGGAAAAATGCTCCAAAGTATTTTGATGACGAACAAGAATCATGAACCCAGAATGTCTAGTTTCGATCTTCCTATCAAGAAAACAAATCAAAATGCAAGATTAAAGAATTAGAACCAAAGGTAGAATAAACCTTCCATAAACTTAAAATCCAAGTGTGTGCAAGTGATTTCATTTCCCTCCTTGAGCTACTATAGAAACCAAGCTCAAGCAAGTTGGGCTACGTAAAGATTCTAGCTCCAAAATCAATTTGTATAGAGCCTCACTACTAGTTAGGCATTCATAGCCCCGACAAGATTATCATTGTGATTCTCCCAAACATAGCTCTACTACTAGCTAAGCATCCATAGAACCGATAGAGATATTCAGATCCTCCTGATAAGTTGAATTCTTGCTTTTGATTTTCAATATTTTCTTTTTCTTTCTTTTGATTTTCTTTTAACCTCTTTTACTTCAACTCGTAAGCATTAAAGCTCACACTCAGGGATGAGAATCACAATGGAACTAAGTAGAAATTTAGGATTTTTCACCTAACAAGACCTCACAAGGACCCTACTGCAACCTTAGGATTCTTAAGATGTATGAAAGATATAAGATTTCAAAATACTTTAGGTTCAAATCAAAATAATGACCCATCCTCTTTAAATCAAACATTCAAACCGCTTGACACTAACAAAAGATATTGACCATCCATTCAAGACACATGATTAAAGTCCATCAATGAAATGCTCAAAAAATTCCAGATAATGAATAATTATTGTGTAGGAAAGACACTTCCCCAACAAGAAAACAAAAAGCCCAAACCGAAGAAGCAAAGCAACAACCAAACCAAAACCCAAAGCAAACCTAAACTAACCAAAATAGAAGGAAACTAAAAGCCATCTAAACTAACCAAAGCAAACTAATCCTAAAGCAATCTATCCTAAAGAAAACAAAAAAAAACTAAAGTAAGAGAAAAGCAGAGAAAGCTTCATTTATTCAAATCAGCATTATGTACAAAGAGACTCAAAGTGGCTCATGATCAAACAAGGCGAACTGAGTCCCACCCCCATATGGTTAATCAATGTAGAAACAAGCAATAATGTAATGGTAACAGTGCTTAAGAATGAAAATTTGTCTTTATACTCAGCAAAATAAATCTCCACATTGTAGCATTCAAACTCAACCTCATAATCAAGAATAATCAATAACTAAGGTAACTCATTAGGACCATGATTAACCCATATGCAAGTTGTCTTCCCCAAACTCCCATAATCAAATTGATAAGCTTCAAAATTCACAGTAAGAAAAGAAACAATCCAGTGTGTTGCTTGTTGAGACTGAACGTCATGTTTATCATCCTTCAATTGTGAAGAGTTGATATATATGTCGTCAAGAGGTCTCCACTAATGATGCAACATTCCTCTCGCATTCAAAATATGAAAAATAGAATTAGAGTTATCAATAAGCAATCCAAGATGAAATTCAGTTTAAACAAACTTAGAATTAACATCATGGAACTTTTCAACTGTTTGTGTTTCTTCATGAGGTATCAATGATGATAATGTAGAAGCTTCGTCATGCACAATGAATTTCCCAACATGATATTCATTAAGAAGCATCATAGATTGGCCTTTAAACATATTTTCACTTACAACAGTGTGATCAAGCCCATCACTTATGACTATAATATTATTGTTTTCAGCATCATTCATGTTTTCCTACACATCAGTATGAACCACATTAGCTACCTCACCCTTAATACATAAAATATATGAATTTTCATTGTGCAATTCATCAATAGACTGAGGAAAAACATAATTTGATAAATGAGAAGACTCCCTAAATTCATCTTTTGTTGGCACTAGTTTAGATTCTTGATCATAACTATCAAGAATATTGACTACTCCATTAAGTGCTTCATCATGTTCTTCAAGACATTCATCAGCAACTTGTTGAAATTCTTTTATTGGAGACTTGTTTGATGTATCTTTCTGTGTATCCATTGTATGTTGTTGTAGTTGCACTTGTTCTTCCACCCCTTTTATGGTTGTCTAACACTTGAAGCATGTGAATTCAGAATGATCTTCCTCATGTATCCTGCACCAAGCTGGTAACAACGAGTCTTCTAGGAAAACTCGATAACTCAGGCTTGACCAATCTTTTATAATTTTGGCAACAAAATCTTCATGTCTATTCTGTATTGGATCTTCATCATGGATGGGAGAAGCCTCTATAGGAACATCCTCCTTGATCTTTATAGGTAGCTCCTCACTTAAATGTTCCTATGTTAACTCGGATGCCTCATATTTGTCTTCCTTACACTCAATCCCTTCCAAAGCCACCTCAACATCAGCTACAACATCATCTCTGGACTCATAATTTTTGGCTTCTTTGTAGTGCATTCCTTGTCTGAATTTTCTTTCCACTCCAGGTATCTCCCAACTTTAATGATATGTCCACACATGAACAACAAGTGAACTCTGAATGGGCTGCATTATGAACTCTACACCATTTAGATGAGATGAAATCTTGCAAACCCTTACCACAACTAAGTTGATCTTCAACTATTTGTGTAAATGTCTTAACTACAGCATCAATAAACTCTAAATTTGTGGAGGCTAGTGGTTCAGGTAGGTTTTGCATGAAAATACCCCTTTGCAAAACCATCTCAATTTTACCCAAAAAGGCTAAGCATTCAAACTCATTACGCCTAGTGGTATTACAAATTATGCACTAGTCTAATAATGCATAGTGATGCAAACCCTTATTATTCCAAAGATCCAATCTCATATTTAGAGAGGCACAAAGTTGAGGAAAATCAATCTAAAGACCATTTCCATCATGAAAAACATAAGACTTATTGTCCATCTTGACTCATAATTTGTACTTTCAGATTTAGAGATCTATCATATCTCAAATTTTCAGCATGAAAGCTCATTCAACTTCTAGCTGTCACCTTTTTTCAGCCCTCCTTCTAGCGCCAATCTGTTGATGGTTTTTTTTGTACAGCAACAACTCAGACATAATATGGAAATCCTATCTCTCTTGAAAGGTAAATCTCTATCAGCAAGCCTCAAGAGATAACCCCAATGTCTCTAATGTCAGGTCTTGACAATGCAAAAACAACTTAGTGATAAATGTGAAAATGCCAATAATCACAAGGGGCCTTACAAATGAACAATGTTGGAAGTATACTTTCATTAGATGCAACAATGGTGATGCTTTCAATCCTAAAACTAACTCAGATATAAAGAAAGAGCAAAAGAGAAGGGGTTCAAAGAGATTTTAAACTAACTCCTAAGATCAATCACAACAATGGTGAATGTTGCAAATGGACAGATCCCCAATAAAACCAATCTTTGCTTGATTAAGGACAAGCCCACAACTCCATAGAAATGGTGCAATCTTCTAAGGAAACTCAAGATTTTTAGACTATGAATATTCATCCACATACCTAATAACTGACGCAATGTAAAAAAGCATTCAGAGTTGAACTTAGCACGAAATAAGTCCCAGACTAACTTTATGTAGCAACTTACAATCAAAAAATTTCTAAAAGTATGAACCAGAGATCAATCAAACATCATTCACATTTTACCATTATTGCAAAAGAACTGAAATCTACCATCTAGCATCTGTGAATTGA
Source organism: Sequoia sempervirens (assembly GCA_007258455.2). Taxonomy (NCBI): domain Eukaryota; kingdom Viridiplantae; phylum Streptophyta; class Pinopsida; order Cupressales; family Cupressaceae; genus Sequoia; species Sequoia sempervirens. The sequence goes on along the minus strand of VDFB02281492.1, from coordinate 607,428,106 downwards.
CAACAAGAAACCATAAATTGTCAAAGTGTAACACAAAGCTTTCCAAATCAACAATCCAATTTCATTAACTCTCCAGAATTTACATAACAATTTCCAATCTCTCTCTTCTCCTACAACTACTGACTTGCAGAATCTAACTCCTAACTTAGCCAATTTTGGCTTTCTACAACTTCTAGTCTAGCAATTTTAACCCCGTACAAATAAGAAGGCACTGGCCTTTTATAGATTTTACATTATAATTTCAATGGCTAGGATTAAATCAATCCAATGGCATAAATTACACTTCTAGAAGCATCCAGTAGTTACATTAAGGTTTTGGCATCCAGATACATAATCATCATACAATTGCATAAAAGCAATTACATCATGGAACAATGAGAAAACAATATTCTGCCAACTTGGCTTTGATAACAATCATCATTGGATAAAGCAAACAACATCACATGGTTCAAATAGCTTCCAAAAATTCCTTCCAGCTGTAGACAGTTTGGGCACGGATTCTTATGCAAGCCCCACATTTAATATTTGAGTTGAACTCTTCCAGAATCTTCCTCTTGGCATGAATCCATATGCAAGTCCCCCTTTTGATTTCTTTAATCCTAAAAAATAGATACCATCATTAGTAGCTCACATGTTATAAAAAATCCCATCCATAAAATATCCAAATTAAACTTTGAATAAAATTTTGGCCCTTAAAAAAAACTTTCATTTTCTGGAAACTTTCCATTTTTGGAAATTTCTTATTTTCAATTTTTTTCCATTTCAAGATTTTTTATTTTCAAGAACATTTTAAAATTTCAAGGAAAAAATCTCTATTTTTGGAAATTTTCCATTTCAAGAAAAATTCGTTTTGGGAAAAAATTCATTTTTGAAAAAAATTTCCATTTTTGGAAAATGTTGAGATTTTTGAGGGGTCTTGGATTTTTCAAAAATGGAAATTCTGGAAAATCTGAGGTAGCTTCAATTTTCCATAATCTAGGTCAAGTCAAAATCCCCTAAACTTCATAATTTTTTTTCTAGAAGGAATTTTTGAAAAGTTCAAAAAGCAACCCAACCTAACTTTTCATCCTTTATCCACGAGTGCAAATTTTTTTTACAAATGATGTTGAAAATTCACCTCAAAATTGGTTTTCGAGGAATCTGAGGTAGATTGGATTTTCCAAAATCCATTTCTCATGGAAAATCCAAGGTAGCTTGGACTTTTCAGAATCCAAGCCAGGTCAAAATCCCCTAAACTTCATAACCTTTTTTCTAGAAGGGAGTTTTGAAAAGTTCAAAAAGCAATCTGGCCTAATTTTTTGTCCTTTATCCACGAGTGCAAAAGAGACTTTCATATAACATTGAGAATTCACTTCAAAATCCCCATTTCCAAAATCTAAGACAGGTGAATTTCCCCTAGAGCCTCAAAATATTGCCTTCATTAAACCAAGTCTAGACTTAATCCCAAAATAACCTCCCAAGAAGAGAAAAACTAAAAATTTGACCAAGCCAAGATATAGAGATGCAAAAGAAAAAATAGGGTCCCCGCCTCCGATGGGGTGTGTGCAAAAATTGTATAACACACCCTAATTATAGTCATGCTCTTCCATAATGATGACAAACATGGGAGGTCTACAACACCACTCAACACAATCTCACACAAAAACAACAACCTTCAAGTCTCATGTCTTCAAGTTCTCTCCATCACAACAATCCAACACAACTCCTTGTAGTACTGCAAGCTTCTTGAAACAGGTATATCTTTCAATGAGATTCCTCTCAGATTAGGATCAGTATCTTTTCACAGACCCATTAGGGCACACTACAACATATCCCAAATTCTTAATAGGCTTCTTTTGAACAACTTCACCAAAATGGGTCACCAACACTGACCTAGACCTTGAACTAGGTCTCTTTTACAAAGAAACATATCACCAAACTTATTCTAAACCTCTAAATTCTCTTAGCAACAATCAACATGTATCCAAACCAGAGATTTCATAACTTTTATCAAGAGAACCGGTCTCCAACACTCCAATCCACAAAACCCTCATTTTAAGTAATAACCTAGGGTTTTATTGAAAACCATACTTCCAACCTTCACACAGTCTTGCCACCACTTCAATCAGGTCCAAATAGGCCTGCACATACTCAACCTATCAACATATATTGCTACCCCAACCTTGTACATACTTTACCATACCAAAACCACTCAATTTCCATTCTTAGGGCTTCATGCCCAACACTCTATTTGGCCTCTCCTACACTCTCACAACATTCACACACCTATTTCCTAATATATTAGACCCATTCCACAAGTTACAATAGCCACAAAGAGTAGAATGTGTCAAGTTTTCATTTTAGAGACTTTCAAACCCTTAACTCTACAAGTTCATACCCGGTCTCAAAGATTCAACAATAAATTGTACCAAACACAATGAAAACCATCAAAATATGATTCAAATTAAAGCTAACACATGTTTCTAATATTTCCAAAGAAAATTAATCTAAGTATGTCCTGTACGAGACCATACAAAGTCTACAAATAGGGAATTACCAGTAATTTTGTAAGAAAAATAGGGGTTTCTTTATCTATTTCACTTCAAATCTTTAGAATCAATCTTACATCGATGATTTTCATCCTATTTATGCTTTTTCCCTCTAAAACTAACTATCCCAATGCTTAAAACTATCTTTTGAATGGTCTGACCATTGGTCTCCCAAAAATCTTCCTTTTTGCAACTTTTAGCAATTTTACATCTTTTTGCTCAACATAACAACTTTGCATTATTTTTGCAATTTTTGCAATCTAGACCCCCTCAACACCTAAATACCATCTAATATGACTCATTACAATAATAAATGGTCTTCAAGACCTTATTTAACGCAAAAATGACTCCACAGCTAGAGCTTACTCATTAACAACCTTAATTGACAAAAGTTCTTCAATGGTGCCCCTACACCATACACCCACCTTGGAATTTTTCCAAGTCTCTTGGAAAGGATCTTGCAACTTGTCCACCTTTGATCACCACTTTCCTTTTTCCTTCTTGCACTCTTCCATCTAGTACACCTTGCCATTGGTTCACAACTTGCTTAGCATTCTTACCTTTGTCACTACTTGTTTCATGCTCCTCCTTGTACATACTGATCAGTGGGGCATCCTTCAACCTTTGCATCATCACACACTAATTTTCTATCATCACTCACTTCTGCAACCAAATCCTTATTAACTATCCTCACTTCCCTTTCTACTTCATGCTTAGATCTCTACTCAACATTGTCCTTGGCTTCATCCTTTTCTTTGTTAGACCTACAAACTTTTCCACCATCAAACTTAGGATTCTCTGTCAGACCTACAAACATCTTTTCCACTATCCCATCAATCCCATAAACCTTTGTTGTATCAACCTCTGACTACCTCTTCACTTGTTTTACTGACATAGGACACATGATTGTCCCAACCAAAATCCCTTCACTTATTTCCTTCTTTTCCACAAGCTTTTCTCTCTTACACTTTACTATATCAGACTAAGACACAATTCTATCTTCTTTTTTCTTCCACATGGAAGCATCTTTCACTCCTACTGCCTGTACATTACCTTTACTTATTCTATCTACTGCCCCAACAGTATCAAACCTTGGCATGGCTGCAAACCTCATGCTCGTACCTTCCTTAATGTGTACAAACTCTTTCCTTCCAATCATTATAATCTCAACTTGCTCCTTTGCTTCTTCAACCAATGGAGTTAAAGTGAATGTTTTTCCATATTTTTCAAATGTATAAGTGTTTTGTCTCCCATCATAAATTGCTGACTTGTCAAACTGCCAAAACCTTCCAAGTAACACATGGTAACAACTCATAGGAAAATATCACAAACAACCTTGTCTCTATAACTACCAATTTGGAACTCAACTGAAGCTTGTTCACTTACCATAATGGACTGGTTATCACTTACCCAAGACACTTTATAAGGCTTTTCTCTAGGTACTATTTACAATTTCAATTTGTCTACCATTTCACTAGATACCATGTTGTCAGTGCATCCCGAATCTACTATCACCTTACATACTTTGTGTAGACATGAAAAATTAATCTCTCTGCATCTGATCAGGTTCATTCATCAACTGAACTAGATTTCACATTAGGTTCACCTTCATTCATTTAGCAGGTAATTTCATTAATCTCCATTTCCTAAGGTCATTTATCAAATAAACATTATCATCAGCCTTTTAATAAATCAAACATTTATTTAATTAAATCCAATCCATGTTTCATCCTTTTCTGATTTAAATAAATCAAATATTTAATTCATGAAATTCAAACTCATCTAAACACCATTAAGCTAACCTAATCATCATTTATTTAATCTAATCCTGATTAAATACTAATCTCACCCACTTGCATTCTCTAGATATCTTCACTTGCACAAATAAATCAATTTTATTGATTTATTAAAAAACCCTCATTGTCCCTCAACATGACAAGTCCAACATTGCATTTAATGTTGTTTTTCTTGTTCCCCTCTCAAAATTTATGGAAAATTTTGAATTCAAATTCTCCCTCTCATGGGCACTCTTCCCAAATCTTGCACAACCATTGACCACTCACCACTTGACAAGTGTCTTCTTCTCATTGGAGGATCTTTAGTCCCACATTCACCATCTTGGCCAATCTCTCATCAAGAAAATCTATAAAATAAGGCCTTCATTCTCATTCATGGATCCATAACTTTTATGCAAGGTTACTCTCTTAATTTGAGAACTCATCTTGCTCATCATTTCCATTGCATTTACATCATCTTGAGCTTTGATCAAGGATTGGGAAAGGGTCACTAGCACATGCGACACCAATCCACTATGGAATAGGTAACTTCTGGTTGATTTCATAATGTTTTTAGTTTATTTCATCCTTTGTTGCATTTTTTGAAACATTTGCAAGGTATTTCATAGAGGCATTTTGATAGATTTGTGAAATACTAACCCCTATATGAAGTTTAGTGTTTGCAGATTTTAATGGATGCGTACACTTTGTTTTTGCACTTGCAAGATGTGTTAAACAATTCTCTTCTTTGAATTAGCTCTTTCTCCTTGGAGGTCTTCAAGAGTTGTCTCTTCATCATCAAACTTTCACCAACTTTAGGAGCACAATTATTGGAATTTGAACTTTCAGCTTCATCTTCTTGGACAATTTGAGCTCTTCTTTCACCTTTCCTTTCTCCACCACTTGATGTAGAACCAAACTTCTTAGGGAATTTATAAAAAGGATGACCAAACTCATTGTAATGGAAGCACCTACTAGCAAAAGTGTTTTAATTTCTTCCACCACCAAATTTTCCCCTTGTGCCTCTAAAACCACCTCTAAAATCTACAACTTTCTCTTCCTTTTTTTGCACATCCTCTTGTCTCTCACTTGTTTTTCTTGGAGTGGAGAAAGATCCTCTTCCTCTTGTAGTTTTTTCTTCTTCCTCTAATTGTTTTCTCTTGCCTTCTTTTTACTTTCTCTTCAGCCTTCAATGTCATTTGATAACATTCTTCAACACTCCTTAGATTTGTCAAAGCCAATTCATCCTGTATGTTCAATCTCAAACCACCCAAGTACCTATCTATTTTTTCATCCTCATTCTCATTATGATTATATCTCATACTTAACTTAGAGAATTCCTTAGTGTATTCCATTACATCCATTTCCTTTTGCCTTAAACTTTGTAACTTCTCAAACATTTGAATAGAATAATTAGAAGGGAGAAATTTTCCTTTCATCTTGGCTACCATCTTGTCCCATGTTATAATTTTAGATTTTCCTTGCTTCCTTCTCTCTAATTTAGATAATCCCACCACAAAAGTGAATGACCTTTAAGCTCTGTCTCTACAATCTTGACTCTCTATTCTTTAGGAATGTCTTCACACTCGAAGTAGTTGTCTAGAGATGCTATCCAATCTAGTAACTCTTCTTCATTCAGCTTCTCACCAAAATTTTGAACATCAATCTTCACCTTATGCTTGTCACTCTTGACTACCCTTAACAATTTATCCATTCTTTGATCTTCAAGATCAAGTTTTTCATCTACATCTTCAAACTCTTCATCCTCTTCTTCATCTAAATCACTTTCAACTTCATCTCTTTTCTTGTTTATTTCCAAGGATTCCAACCTTTCCTTTAGTTCTCTAATCTCTCCAATATACCTCTCTTTCAGATCACTCATCTCTTTTTCCATATTCTTCCCTTTCGGAGGCATCTTTACAGTTTGTCTTTTCACCTTCCACTCTTTCCTTTTGCAAATTTTAATTCTCTTCCACAAGGATTTTGTACCTTCGCTCTAATACCAATTGATGACAAATAGGGGAGGTCTACAACACCACTCAACACAATCTCAAATAAAAACAACCTTCAAGTCTCATGTCTTCAAATTCTCTCAATCACAACAATCCAACACAATTCCTTGTAGTATTGCAATCTGCTTAAAATAGGTATATCTTTTAGGTAGAATCCTCTCATATCAAGACTAATATCTTTTCATAGACCCATCAGGGCACACTAAAACATATCGCAAATTCTTAATAGGCTTCTTTTGAACAACTAAACCAAAACAGGTCACCTACACCAAAACAAGTCACCAATGCTGACCTAAACCTTGAATTGGGTCTCTTTTACAAAGAAACATATCACCAAACTTATTTTAAACCGCTAAATTCTCTTGGGAAGTAATCAATAGGTATCCAAACTAGAGATTTCATAACTTTTATTAGGAGGATCGGTCTCCAACGTGCTCCAATCCACAAAACCCTCCTTTTAAGCAATAACCTAGGGTTTTATTGAAACCACACTTCCAACCTTCACACAGCCTTTCCACCACTTCAATCAGGTCCAAATAGGCCTGCACATACTCAACCTATCAACATATATTTCTACCCCAACCTTTTACATACTTTACCATACCAAAACCATTCAATTTCCATTCCTAGGGCTTCATGCCCAAAACTCTATTTGGCCTCCCCTGTACTCTTACAATATTCACACACCTATTTCCTAATATATCAAACCCATTCCACAAGTTACAGTAGCCACAAAGAGTGGAATAGGTCAGATTTTCATTTTAGAGACTTTCAAACCCTTAACTCTGCAAGTTCAAACCCGGTCTCAGAGATTCAACAATAAATTGCACCAAACATAATGAAAACCCTCAAAATATGATTCAAATTAAATCTAGCACATGTGTCTAAGATTTCCAAAGAAAATTAATCTAATTATGGCCTGTACGGGACCATACATAGTCTACAAATAGGGAATTACTAGTAATTCTGTAAGAAAAACATGGTTTTATTTATCTATTTCACTTCAAATCTTTAGAATCAATCTTACGTCAATGCTTTTCATCCTATTTTTTTTTTCCCCTATAAAACTAATTTTCCCAATGCCTAAAACTATCTTTTGAATGGTCTGACCGTTGGTCTCCCAAAAATCTACCTTTTTGCAACTTTTAGCAATTTTACATTGTTTTGCTCAACATGACAACTTTGCATTATTTTTGCAATTTTTGCAATCTAGACCCCCTAAACACCTAAATACCATCTAATATGACTCATTACAATAATAAATGGTCTTAAAGACCTTATTTAATGAAAAAATGACTCCACACCTAGAGCCTACTCACTAACAACCTTAATTGACAAAAGTTCTTCAATGGTGCCCCTGCACCACATAACAATTTCAAAATTGCAACAAATAATATATTCAAATAAGTAAATGCAATAACACTGGTATCACAACCATCCTTGGTTTCCTTCTTCCATAAGATAATGAAGCTAATGTAGATCAAATCTAAAGGAGTTAAACAATTGAATTTTTTTTCTAACATATAAAATGATTCTACAACTATTACCTTTATCATATCATTATCACAAATCTACTTACAATATCTTGGCATAGGTATGAAATTTGAATCATAATAAGTTACAACTGTTAGTAGGCATATTTGAAATCATATTAATAGCATATGCAACCAATCTAATTATATCAACCATGCTCTCATAACAATTAAAAGCTATCGTGTTGTAAATGACGAATTACACAAGTAAAAAAATAAGACACAAAATAAACAATATATCACCATTTGCATTATTGAATATATACCATTTACTTCTATAACTGAAATTGGAAAGGAGAGAGAGCATCATCAAGGTGATATACATCCTACCACAAAGCTTTAGCTTCCTTGTGCTACTCCACTAGAGAAGCTCAACCCATCATAAGGATCTAGCAATGTGTGGCCAATTTGCATGATGGAATCCAATTCACTATGTGAATCACTATCAAGTTAGCATAACTACAGGATAATGTAATTCATGTCTTATGCATTCATCCATTGTACACATTTACATGGAGATAATGTAAGACACTTCAAACAATGCATTTATGAAGGTGATCAATGACAATCAAGGTTCTTAGCATGGAATGTTTTGACCATCTCACTTACTCTAACTAACCTTCTACAAGAATAACTAAACAATATCTCCAAAGGATATTCCCATAATAGAATTGTTTCAAGTAATAAGCTTTCAAGGCAATATCATTTACCAAGTAACCATGATAACAATTCATAATATAATCATAACTCCCAAATTCACTTACTTGATAGAGGAAACAATGTGTCTTACCTCCTTATTTTCTAACTCCTTACACCTAGACCCATTTCTATAAATTAGTGGGAGGACTAATATTGTTTAATATGTTCACCTATTACAAAATAATACATTTTAATATAGTGAGCACACCTATTGAATTGCATATCTTTATCGTGCAATCACTTATCAATTTTCAGCCTATTAATTGCAGCAAAAGAAGAAAGCATTTAAACAGACATAACTTTTATGTTATTAGGTGAAATTCAAAAGTTCAATATGTTTTAGAAAGGTGTAAGAATGAAAAACAAAACCCATAAATGTTTTTGCAAGGATCCCAACTATGTAAGAGCAGTTTTTTCTACAATACATCTCACTAGGTTCATATCAGAACAACAGTTTGAGGAAAATTGTTAATCTTAACTTTAAATATTTATAAACACCTTCATATAGAAATTTCGGTTAAGATAACTTAGTCTCAAAGACCTATTGTTTCTCTCCAAAACATGACACTTTCCCTCCTACCACAACTTGTTATATTCAAAACTATTATGTTTTGTAGTTAATAAACCATTAAGTTTCCTATACTCAAAACCATTTATCTATCCCAATTGTAAAAACCTCAGTACTTGTACTGCCTCATTAACCATCCATGGTGGAGATCGTTAGGTTAATATCTTGCAAAAGAATAATAAAAATAAAATATATAAACAAAATATTTAAAGATTTTGGATTCCAATTTACATATACAATATCCAAAAACTCTCATACATTGTAAACACTATATACAACTAATCTCAGAAATCAAAATATTAATTTAATCAAACAATATTATGTAATGAGAGTCATCTACTCTTCTCAAGTTGGTAAGTCACAAGATAGAAAAATACATTAACATTTTTGCATAACAAACCTTTTCTATCTTCTTTCTTTGTAACCATTGTTATTACTCAAACCCTTATAGTAATTACTTATCTCAGTTAGTTCATCATTCATATTTAAGTGATAATAGCTACTCCTTCAAGTATTCTATCAAGTTCATCAACAATGATAGAGAATTTATGCTTTAAGAGTTTATACTCATTTCCTATTTGTAATAAAAGCTCAACTCCTTTTGTTTGTTTTTTTGTAGGTAAACCAACAATAATGTTTATTTATGGATACATATATCTAGCATAGTAAGATATATGAATACATATATTTAATATAACAAGTTACAGATTCTACTGCTGATAATGAAGACATATAATCAAAAAAATTAGATAGAGGTTTCAATGTTGGTCATGAGTTTACTTATGTTGGAAAACGTGTCTCAATCTTACTCACATGAAACTCTTGAAAAAGAAAAGTTGGTGAGACCCTCTGAATGTCTTACCGACTAGTAGTTGTGTTCTAATCATTTGAAATGCTCAGGTCACCAAGACTTCATTTTTGTCTTACCAATGGGAGTCATCGGCAAGACATGTCAATCACTTTTAAATTTTCCAACTCATTCCGCCCAAGCAGATCTCTTGTCGATGGGTTGGTGTCTAATGGTTATCAGGGAGACTTGTGGTGATAGAAGTCATCGGGGAGAGGTTTGAACATTCAAAATAACTCACCCCAATAGTGTATGTCTCGTTGATGGTTATTCATAATGTTGTCATTGGGGAGACTCTTGGCCAAAAGGTTTGCACTAGGTATGATCTCCTACTGATGGTTGTGGTATCGTCGATGGATATATTACTTTGGTATGAACTCTTAGCGATGGTGTTTGTCTTGCTGATAGGCTAGTTCATTCGATATGACCTCTTGGCAATAGCGATGGTCTTTCCAATAGAGCTACATGTGTTGATCATTGGTATGAAATCTTAGTGATATGGCTTGTCTTGCCGACAACTTTGCACGATGAACATCGATATGACCTCTCACCGATAGCGATGGTCTGGCCAATGGTTTTGTTGTGGATATCGCTATGATGTCTTAGCGATAGAGTGAGTCTGGGCAACAGTTTTGAACTCGATGTAACCTCTTTCCGATGGTGATGACTCTAAGCGATAATGACAGTCGAGCATTGTGGCATCGGGGAGACACAGCCTAGTGTCTCATCGACATGTGACATAGTTTGAATGCCTTGACTGAATGTCTATCCTATGTGGTTTGTTTTCGACCAATCAGAGAAGCAGAATGGGAACCACTAGTAGTTGGATTGTTGTGGTTGTTCCTGTGAGGAAGATCAATAGACCATGAATGACATGGATATACTTTTTAATCGAAGATGGTGAACGGTTCATTGAATAGTTCGAGGAGTGATCAATGTGTATGAATTCAATTCAGAGAGCATTGTAACTGGGATGTTCTGTACAAGATTGATCAGGAAATTATGCTGTTGTAATTTGAAATTAGAGAGTGAAGCCTGTACTCTATATGTAATTTGTTTACTATAATACAAAGGGGTTTTTCTTGGTGTGGTGGGTTTTTCTCCCATAAGGGTTTTCCCACGTAAATCTGGTGTTCATCTATGTATGTTAATTTCTCTGTTTCTGTTATTTCTTTCATGAGTATCTTAATTGAACTGTAATTATAAAATTTGAAGTCACCTCTACATTCTTCCCTGAGGTTTTGACGTTAGGAGAGTTTGTTCCGCACCTTAGCTTTCCTTACAAGTGGTATCAAAGCCTGGCCAGTTGTGTTATCCTTGTGGGTACTTTGGGTTTTTTGTTTCAATTTTGTTCAGTGGGAGTCTTATAGAATTCTAGTAATTCAAATTATAGATTAAGATGGCAAGCACGTCAGGAAAGATTGAAATTAAGAAATTCAATGGCAGTAATTTTGAGTTGTGGAAACTCAAAATGGAAGATTTTTTGGTTGATCGTGATCTTTGGCTTGTTGTGTCTGGAATGAAGCCTACAGGCATGAAGCAAGAGGATTGGGACCTTGCAGATAGAAAATCAAAGGAGCTGATAAGGCTCTATTTAGCAGACTCTTTTCTTCTAAATGTTCATGAAGAAAAGATTGCATATTCTTTGTGGAAAAGACTGTGAACTATTTATTAGGGCAAGTCCTTGGTGAATAAGTTTTTCTTGAGGAAGAATTTGTACTCTTTGAAAATGCAAGAAGGAGCATCTGTTGTTGATCACTTGAATCCTTTCAACATGTTGATTGCATAGTTAGCATCTATGGTTGTGAAGATTGATGAAGAAGATCGTTGTATGTTGTTATTATGTTCTTTGCTAGATTCTTGGGATCACTTGGTGATGGCTATTGAGATTACGACATCCACTTTTAAGATGGAAGATGTTGTTGCTTCTTTTTTATCAGAAGAGATGAGAAGAAAATATTTTGAGATGGCGAAGGAGGCTCTTGCTGTTATAGGTAGATCAAAAGAAAAAGGCAAGAAGAAGGACAAGAAGTCCAAATTGAAATCAGAGGGGAGATCAAAGTCTCCTGGTAAGAAGTCCAAGGTGAAGTGTTGGAATTGTGGGCAACCTAGTCATTTCTGAAAGGATTGTAAAGAGGAGAAAAAGAAGAAGTATTCTTCTAACAATGATTCTTCTCAGAGTGATGCAGACGCTTTCATTGTAGCCTTGGCTACATAGGCATCAAATGATGTCTAGCTGATTGATTTTGGAGCATATTTCCGCATGACATCTCATAGAAACTGGTTCACTAAGTATGAACAATACGATGGTGGAAGGGTGTATTTGGCAAGCGATTCATCTTTGGAGATAGTTGGTTGTGGAAGAGTTAGAATTCAATTCCCTAATGGAAGAGTGAAGGGAATCAATGATGTAATGCATATACCAGGTCTGGCTTGAAATCTACTTTTTGTTAGTAATTTGAATGATATTGGAGTGCAAGTTGCGTTCTCTAGAAATGGCTACAAGATGACTAGAGGTTCAATGGTGCTAGCAAGGGGTGCTCGAATTGGTACCTTGTATAATTTGGATGCACATGCTATTCAATGCAATAGTGTCTCTACAAAGTCATAGAAAGTTACTCATGGAGAAAAAGAGGAAAAAGTTCCTGATAGTGAAAACTCTATGGAAGTTAAACTTCCAGTAGAAAAGACTGCTTTGGCATCATAGGCTAGGCAACATTGGTGAAAAAGGTTTAAAAACCTTGAAAAATAAAAACCTGGTTGAGGGGCTTGATGATTGTAACCTCGAATTCGAGTTTTGTGAACATTATATATATGGTAAACAACATCGTGTTTCATTTTACTCCAGTCCTCACAAATCTTCTGATTTACTTGATTACATTCATTTTTATTTTTTTGGTCTAGTAAATGTTCCTTCTTTATCTAAATCAAGATATTATGTATCGTTCATTGATGATTAATCAAGGAGAGCATTTGTTTTTTTTTTAAAGTAAATCAGAAGTGTTCAGTCGTTTTAAGGAATTTAAAAACTTTGTAGAAAATTAGACTAGAAGAAAACTAAAATTTTTAAGGACTGATAATGGCAGTGAGATTTGTTTTGATGATTTCAAGAGGTATTGTAAAGATCATGGGATTAAAAGACATCAAACTACACCTTACACTCCACAGCAAAATGGAGTTGCAGAAAGGTTCAACAAGATAGTGATGGAAAGAGCATGAAGTATGCTAAGCAGTGTTGGCTTGGAGGAGAAGTTCTGGGCTGAGGTAGTTACAACAACATGTTACTTGATAAACCTTTCTCCTAATTCCACTCTTGTTGAGAAAACACCTTTGGAAGCATGGTCTGGAAAGAAGCCCTCTCTGAGACATATTCATGTCTTTGGCTATGAGGCATATGCACATGTGATGAATGAGAAAATATCTAAATTGGAAAATAAGGTTGTCAAATGTATTTTTATTGGTTATAGTGCTAGCATAAAAGGATAGAAGCTTTGGAATTTTGAAACGGAGAAGGTTTTGTATAGCAGAAGTGTTATCTTTCATGAGTTGAAGCCTTCTACCTTGGATCTACAGTCAAAGACAAAATTAGAAGACAAAAAGGATGTAGTTGAAATTCCTCCGACACCAGATAAAGAGGAATTGAAAATTAAAAATGTACCTAAAATTGAGGAGAGCTCAAGTACTTATGAGAGTTCTGAATAAGAAGAACAACCTCAGCCTTAGCAAGTGAGGAGGTCAACACATGAAAGAAAGCAACCTAATAGGTATGGGTTTTCCTTGATAGATTCTACTTGTAACTATGCTTTAATTTCAAGCACTAATGAGCTTAGGACTATGAAAGAGGCATTTAGAATGTCTGATTCAAACTCTTGGTTGGAAGCCATGAATGAAGAAATCGTATCATTAGAAAAGAATGATACTTGGAGTTTGGTGCCCTTTCCTGAAGGCAGAAAATTTGTTGGCTGCAAATGGGTATTTAAAAAGAAAATAGGTCTGGATGGCAATGTCAAAAAGTATAAGGTGAGGTTGGTTGCGAAGGGTTATTCCCAGGTAGAGGGAATTGATTATGGAGAAATATTTTCTCATGTAGCTAAGCTGACATCTATCAGATTTCTTTTGTCACTTGCAGCAGCATATGACTTAGAGGTTGAACAAATGGATGTGAAGACAACATTTCTTCATGATGATCTTGAAGAAGAGATTTATATGTCCCAGCCTAAGCACTTTGTGGAAAAAGGTAAAAAAAGTCTGGTTTGCAAGTTGAAAAAATCTTTGTATGGATTAAAACAGTCTCCTAGGATGTGGTACCAGAAATTTGACATTTTTGTTTTGTCGTTGGGATTTGTAAGATCAAAATCTGATCATTATGTGTACTACAAAGCTAAAAATGATCATGTTCTTATTATTGCTCTCTATGTTGATGATATGTTGTTCATAGGCAATAGTAAGTTAATGATTTCTAATCTTTAGTCTCAGTTGTCTACAAAGTTCGAAATGAAAGATCTTGGTGTAGCTAGGTATATTTTGGGAATGGAAATAACCAGGGACAGGAAGATTAGAAAACTTTGGCTCAGTTAGAGTAAGTATATTAATACTATTCTGGAGAGATTTTGTATGAATGATTGCAAGCATGTAGTTGTTCCAATTTTGCAGGGAACGAAGTTATCTGTTGAAGACTATCCAAAATCTCCTACTGAGATAAAGGACATGACCAAAGTGCCTTATGCTAGTGCAATTGGTAGTTTAATGTATGCAATGGTCTGTACAAGGCCAGACATTGCCCAAGCAGTGGGAGTTCTTAGTTGCTATATGGAAAATCCTGGAAGGACACATTGGGATGCTGTGAAAAGGGTGTTTAGATATCTGAAGGGCATTTCAGAATATGCTTTGTGTTACCATGGGAATTTGGTTGAATCACAGAGGACTCTCAACATTCAAGGCTATGTGGATTCTGATTGGGCAGGGGACATTGACAGAAAAAGATCCACCAGTGGATATATTTTCATGTTGAATGGTGGTGAAATTAGTTGGATGAGTAAGCGGCAGTCTATAGTTGTTTTTTCCACTATAGAGGCAGAATACATGGCAGCAACACATGCCTGTACAGAAGCAATTTGGTTAAAACATTTGTGTTCTAACATTGGTTTTGATGCAGGGAAAGTAACAATTTACTGTGACAGTCAGAGTGCTATTTGTTTGGCAAAAAATATTACTTTCCATGCTAGGATGAAACATATAGATGTGCAGTATCATTTTGTACGAGATATGGTGGAGGATGGAAAGGTCTCTTTAGAAAAAGTGGATACTCTAGAGAATGTTGTAGATGCATTGACAAAGCCAGTGAGCACAGACAAGTTTAGGTGGTGTGCTAGTTCGATGGGCCTTAGTGCCCATGAATTTTAGTAGTTATGTTGTTGCTCTAGATGTGTCAGTAAGATCTTCGTCAAGTGGGAGATTGTTGGAAAATATTCCTTAATCTTACTAGCATGAAACTCTTGAAAGAGAAAAGTCAGTGAGACCCTTTGAATGTCTTATCGACTAGCAGTTTTGTTCTAATCATTTGAAATGCTCAGGTCACCGAGACTTCGCTTATGTCTTGTCAACGGGAGTTATTGGCAAGACATGTCGATTGCTGTGAAAGTTTCCAACTCATTCCGCCTAAGCAAATGTATTGCCGACGGGTTGGTGTCTAATGGTTATCGGGGAGAATTGTGGCAATAGAAGTCATCAGGGAGAGGTTTGAACATTCGGAATAACTCACCCCAATAGTGTGTGTCTCACCAACGGTTATTCACAAGGTTGTCATCAGAGAGACTCTTGGCCAAAAGGTTTGCACTCGATATGATCTCCTACCAATGGTTGTGGTCTCGCCGATGGGTATATTACTTTGGTATGAACTCTTGGCAATGGTGTTTGTCTCGCCGACAGGCTGGTACATTCAATATGACCTCTTGGTGATAGTGATGGTCTTTCCGATAGAGCTACATGTGTTGATTATCGGTATGAAGTCTTAGTGATATAGCTTGTCTCGTCGAAAGCTTTGCATGATGAACATTGGTATGACCTCTCATCAATAGTGATGGTTTAGCTGATGGTTCTGTTGTGGATATTGCTATGATGTCTTAGCGATAGAGTGAGTCTGGCTGACAATTTTGAACTCAGTGTAACCTCTTGCCAATGGTGACGACTCTAAGCGATAACGACAGTCAGGCATTATGGCATCGAGGAGACACAGACTAGTGTCTCACTGACATGTGACACAATTTGAATGCCTTGACTAAATTTATATCCTACATGATTTGTTTTCGACCAATCAGAGAAGCAGAATGGGAACCACTAGCAATTGGATTGTTGTGGCCATTCCTATGAGGAAGATCAATATACCATGAGCGACATGGATATACTCTCTAATCAAAGATGGTGAATGGTTCAATGAACAGTTCGAGGAGTGATCAGTGTGTATGAATTCAATTCAGAGAGCATTGTAACTGGGATGTTCTGTACAAGATTGATCAAGAAATTATGTTGTAATTTGACATCAGAGAGTGAAGCCTATACTCTGTATGTAATTTTTTTACTATAATACAAAGGGGTTTTTCTTGGTGTGGTGGGTTTTTCTCCTGTAAGGGTTTTCCCACGTAAATCTGGTGTTCATCTGTGTATGTTAATTTCTATGTTTGTGTTATTTCTTTCATGAGTATTTTAATTGAATTGTAATGAAAAATTTGAAGTCACCTATGCATTCTTCCCTGAGGCTTTGACATTAGGAGAGTTTGTTCCACACCTTAGATTTCGTTACAACTTATGGCTACCATATGAAATTACAATAATCTTAAGAGAATTCATGGCCAGCAATGTACAAGTTCCTTGGAGGATTAACACTTCCTTATAGTCTTTAAAATTTTAACATATAATTTCTCCTCAGCTATATAAGCAACTAGTATATTGGAAGCCCTATTTCCCAACAGCTATTTACAAACATATTTCCTAGCAAGTAACATAAGCTGGGTATGGATAATTTAGCCTACCATGCTCAATTTTCAAAACAGCATATAAATATCAATTTGACTGATTTATAAATCTTATTTGATTCAATTTTGAATAGCTATATGTTGCCTATAGTTGAAGGAAAGAGGTATTTTATGATTCATACTTTTAATTATTAAAATTCTTGTACAATTAGCATTAAAATTAGTAACAAGTATAAGTTAATTCATATCCTTTTATTACCATACCCATTCCCATGAAATATATAAATAGAAGCATGCTAATGGCACGAATTGCTTAAATCATATGTCTTTTAACAACCATACACCAGGCTTTCATTTATACTTAGAGACTGTTCTTCTAATAGCCAAGCACCTAGCTGCCCTTCCTACTGGAAAGGATTTCTATAAAAATAAATAAATAAATAAAATTTCAAATACTACCCAATTGCCCAAAATGATCCTAGTTTATTTAATGTAAATCCTTAATGGAGAATATGTTTGAATAATCCAATAGTAAAAAAAAGGAGGATTTAAACATGCTTATCTTATAGAATTCTTATTTGTGCTTCACAATAACTTTGATCCTATGAAAATGTTTACCATACCTCTAAAATTCCCTTAAAGGGAGGTCAAAGATCTTGTTCTCATGGCTCACCATTTGATCAAACATGTAGATCATCCTCTGCCTTCCCTCTTCCTAGCATACTCCTAGTTTAAGTTACTTATAATAACCTTAGATAATATTCCTCAATTACAACAAAAGAGTAAGCCACACATTAATATGATATACTCTTTCATTTTATGTAATGAAACTTTTAAAATTCTACATAAATTCAAATTTTGCAATCATCTTGTCTTATCTCTTTAAACACATTGAATTCACCTGGTATTTGTAGACCTTGGTTTGGGTACAACCTAGTTTTTCCCAATAAGAAGATAATCTCATTCTTGGCTCCCTTAGTCAAAACATTATTATTTATCAAATATATATATATATATATTTTCTTGAGCAGCTATAATTTTTTCCATTCATCAAATAAATCACTAACAAAATTTAGATCACAAGGTGTTTGAAATACAAAATACACTATCAGTCAATATGCATGACATTGCATAGAATTTGGAAGAACAGTGCTCAGTCATATAGGTAATGAAGATTGATAATTTTCTCCACTTTTATTAATTCTTAGTCATGCTGACTTTTCTCTCACTATACTTCACAAGAGCTAATTCATAATCAAGAAAAGATTAAACAGTATCTCATACCTATGAAATTAATATTTGCAGAAATCTTTACTCATTCTCACTATATACAGCCCCCTTCCATTTCCTTCTGCCCTCTTTTCCTAGAATAGAATGCCTTGGTATCTCACCTTCACTTGTTTAATACCTCCCCATTCTCTCTTCCTTTATATGTGGATATGGGGCCCCTTTACTAGCTACTAGGTGTAATTTATTTGTTTAAACCTTTCCTTCTGCTGACAACAAGCATAGTTTGTTAGCATCCCTTTGTTTTTAATGCCTTGGAATGATACGTACCTTCTTAAAGGTATTCCATTACTTTTAAAACAATTTATTTGTTTTATTTTCTTCTAGCCTTGGGTCCCACCACATATTATGCCTGGGTCCCACCATATATTATCTTTCTTAGATAAGAAGAAATATTTAAGATATCCCTCTTTTACAAAACAATTTATATATCATTTTATCATTTATTTTATGGTTATTTATGTTTCTAAAAGTTTATTTTTTTTATTTTTAAATTATACATTATTCATTATAAATTAATCTAAATATAAATTAATTCCTTGTAGAATTTTGGTCAAAATAAACAAGACACCTTATTTACCCTTCTCAGTGCAATATATAACCTGGGAATTGCACTATGTGCTCGTGTGTGCTACTCTCACATCGTTTCCTCCGTATAGCTAGACTCCCTTTCCCTATAGTCCATCAAATTTATAAGCAACCAAGGACATCTATTATTGATATATTATGCTCCTTGACTATTGCCAATCTCAAGCATACATCACATAGTTTAAGTGCAAACTCAATCATAGCAAAGATTTAATCAAATGGTACGCATAATAGTGAACTAGAGGAATATATATAAGTTCACATTAAAGGATCAAAGTATGAACACAATAATTTCATGCCCATATCAAGCTCGTGAGTAAGCCATAATCATGAAATATATTAATCACAAGTATGTGATCTTCAAGTATAATTTCAATCAATCAACATTCAATCAACATGAATTTGAAGTCATTCTAGCATACACTCACATCATAGGTTATTTCCTTTCACACATAGCAAGTAATAAATCATACAAATAAATTTCATTCTAGATTACTATCTTCTAGTCATTGGCCATATTTCCCTTACTCGGTTCCCTTAGAGAGTGACACATCACATAAGGAATAGTAAGTAAAGTGGATATGAATGTAACCTATTGCACACATCAACCCACTACCTAATTCACAATCACATAAGCCTACTATGGAAACAATCAAGCATCCCATACTACTCGATTCCATCACTAGCAAGGGCTTGATCATATCAATACACACAACCCTAGGCCATGTATGCAAACACTTGCACAAAATTTCATATCACTTCATGATCCCAATGTATTACCTACCTTTGATAATCTAAAATACCATTTTCCATATTAGGATAGGCCAAAACTATAATATGAGGTTGGTCCAACTATTACCTACCTATTCTTCACTAAAAGCTCAATCATATAGCTATGTATGAACTAATAGAAATTCATTCATACACCTTAATTAACCTCATTCGATGTATCATCAAAATGATTAGTTTTTAACAACTAACCAAAACAGACATTTTTATATCCAGATAGAACAACAAACAAGACAAAAAAATAGAATTTTAGGGCCAACCATTATGACGGTTAGGTTTCACATTCAGTTGAACATCCATATCACATGACAATACAAAATTTAGGGTCAGGTCACAATTAAATATACTTTTGTGCCAAATTGTATGAAATTTTTGATGAGATAGCTTTGTTCTTATCTATTTAAGATAAATTCTTATTTTGAAACTATTATAAATAAATGCATGGATTGAAATGATAAAATTAGTTGTATAACAACTACTAACCATGCTTAAATATATAAGCAAAATGATGATTGTGAGATTTGAATTTAAGTAGAATCTTAAAGGTTTCATTTACATGATATGAAAGAGTATATTATATTAATGTATGACTTACTCTCTAGTTGTGATTGTGTAATATTATCTAAGATTATTATAAATAATTTAGATTGAGATTACATGTATTTTATGAATGATATATGATCAAAGTTTATGATCTATCTTAATGATACTTCCTATTATATGATTTGAGAGTGAGATATTTAAAATTTTAATGCAATTTATTGCATATAATAATGTTGAATGTTTAAATGATCCAAGTTCATTGAGATTTTCTGAGATATTTAACCTTTTGAGGTAAGCTAACACTGGTGCAAGAGTTTAAATGGTGATTAGATCTAAAGACCATGTTGGATGCATTGTCAATAACCTCAAGGCAACTTAATCAAATAATCAAGCTACGAAGGTATGATAAGAAAAGGTACGAGTCTTTCATATATATTTATTTATTTATTTATTTTTGATGAATAATAGAGTTGATTCTAAATACTTGAGATTATGATGATCATAGTCATCGGGACATGACTATCCTTAGGGAGGAAGGATGTCACATCATGTTTAATTAGCTTATCTTAATCACTTAATTGCGACATTAGTTGTTTAATAATAAGTGATTATGAAAGATAATGTGGTTAAATTGGTTATTACTTGAAGGGTAATTAAGAAAAGTGATTACAATGATGATGATTAATTATGTATTATGATTCATAAATGTGTAATTAATTTTTAACATTCTCTTAGATTGGAGAGAGAGTATCATCGAGGAAAAGGTTTTAGCTAGTGGAGGTAACTTGTCATGATGGAATCGCATAGAATCATTTAGCTAGGTTGCATAAGATTAACATATTTTTGTTCCTTATCCGCATGTGGTTGCCTAAAAATGAACCTAGAGAGATCATATTAGTATTGGGCTTTGAGCCAAACTTAACACAACAATGTGCTACTGATTGATAAATATTGTATTCTAAAATTCCATCAAAATGGAATTTGCATGGAATATAAAGTTCACCATTACAACTATATATATATATGATAAATTTATATATATATGTATGCATGTTTATTACCATAAGTGGCCCAAATTCCTATCAAGCATATTGTTGGTAAATGAGTATATGCATGCTAAGCTTCTGAATTTACATTTTAGAGTGTGTATGCATAAATATAGGTGTACATCATTAATATTGAATAATATTTACTTTAGTAAGAATAAAATTAATGCTATTAATAAATACTATTATATTTAATAAAGCTATTATTAGTTATTTTATCTTATTTAAAGATTATTTTAAAAAAGAGGAAAAAATATAATAATAACACTAAAGTAGATGATATTATTATCATTACTTTATAATAAAAATTTTATGAAGGCATGTTAATACCTTTATCTTATTTTTTTTAAAAGGAAAACGAATTAATTTGAAAAAAGTAAAATAAAAGAAGCTAAACATAAAAAGCAACTCCCTCCACATGCCTTGCGAGTATTTACATATTTTGCATACATGGTTGGCATGGAGGCAAGCTGGGGAGGTTGTGAAACCTGCCCTTACACCTACCAACTACACTTGTTTTTAAAAAAATTATTGGAATTTGAAAAGGTAGGAAAAGATTATTCAGTGAGGAGTACACTAGGAAAAGGGAAGGTAGAAGACAATCCACATGTTTGATCAAATGGCGAGCCATGAGAACAGGATCTTCAACCTCCATTTAAGGGCATTTTAGAGGTATGGTAAACAGTTTCATAGGCTCAAAGTTATTGTGAAGCACAAATAAGAATTCTAGAAGATAAGCATGTTTAAATCCTCCTTTACTTACTATTGGATTATTCAAACATATTCTCCATTGTGGATTTACATTAAATAAACTAGGATCATTTTGGGCAACTAGGTAGTATTTGGAATTTTATTTATTTTTTATTTTTTTATAGAAACCCTTTCCATTAGGAAGCGCAAAAAGTTTCTTGGCTATTAGAAGAACAGTCTCTAAGTATAAATCAAAGCTCGTTGTATGGTTGTTAAAAGACATGATTTAAGAAATTTGTGTCATTAGCATGCTTCCATTTATATATTTCATGGGAATGGGTATGGTAATAAAAGGATATGCATTACCTTATACTTGCTACTGATTTTAATGCTAATTGTAAAGGAATTTTAATAATTAGAAGTTTGAATCATAAAATACCTCTTGCCTTCAACTATAGGAAATAAGATTGATAAATCAGTCCAACTAATATTTCTATGTTTATTTGAAAATTGAGCATGGTAGGCTAAATTATACATACCCAGTTTATGTTACTTGCTGGGAAATATGCTTGTAAAAAGATGTTGGGGAATAGGGCTTTCAATATACCATTTGTTTATATAGTTGAGAAGTAATTATATACTAAAATTTTAAAGACTGTAAGTGTTAATCCTCCAAGGAACCTGCACATTGTTGGCCATGAATTCTCTTAAGATTATTGTAATTTCATATACTAGCCATAAGTGAACTCATGACCAACATTGAAACCTCTATCTCATTTTGTTGATTATATGTATTCATTACTAGCAGTAGAATCTATAACTTGTTATATTAAATATGTGTATTCATATAACTTGTTATATTAAATATATGTATTCATATATCTTACTATGTATTCATATATATTTTGTAAATATAAGCATTATCTTCCCACATACAAGCTTTGAACCACATATCACTGCTCCCCTAAGTAGCAACCATAGAAACATCAATTTGAATCAAGAATATAGCTTTGAAGCATACGGATTGATGCAAGTAAATGCATCTCTTAGTTCTTAGCAGGTGGGGTAATCAGCCCTAGCATTTCTCTAAGATATTCAAAAGTAGCCTTCGGAAATGGCTTAGTGAAAATGTCTGCAACATGTTCTTTGGTAGGCACATACTCCAATCTGACTTCTTTCTCATTTACTTTCTCTCTCAAGAAGTGAAACTTGATGGATATGTGCTTAGTATTAGAGTGTAGCACCGGATTCTTCAAAATGATTATTGCACTTGAATTTTCACAGTATGTGGCAATAGGTTCTTCATATACCACCCATCTTTCAACATCTATTTCATCCACATCACTTGAGTATAGTTGTTTGCAGCAGCAATATACTCTGCTTCAACAATAGATAGAGAAATGGAATTCTTCTTTGTACTCAACCAAGACACCAGCTTCTTTCCTAAGAAGAAGGCACCACCACTAGTACTTTTCTCGTCATCTACATCTCCTTCCCAATCTGCATCAGTATATGCACTCAAAGTAAGATCATCATCCTTAGGATACCAAAGTCCAAAATCGATTGTTCCTTTCAAATATCTAAAGATTCTCTTTACAGTAGTCACATGAGATTCTTTTGGATCAGCCTAAAATCTAGCAACCATACATACAACATTCATTATGCCTAGTCTAGTCTGACTTAAATAGATCAATCTGCCAATCATTGATCTATATCTTGTTTGATTTACCTTAGGAGAATCATCATTCTGTGTTAACTTGCATCTAGTTACCATGGGAGTACCAAGAGGTTTTGAATCTTGCATGACAAACTTCTTCAACACCTCTCTCACATATTTGGACTGAGATATGAAGATCCCCTTGTCTAACTAAGTAATTTGTAGCCAAAAAAGAACTGCATCTCTCCAATCATACTCATCTCAAATTCACTCTTCATTTCATCAACAAAATTCATACATAGATTATCATCTCCTCCAAAAATAATGTCATCAACAAAGACCTCAATAATTAACTCTTCGTCATGATCTAACTTGAAATATAAGTTGTTATCAGCAATACCTTTATTGAATCCAAGCTTAAGTAAGGATTTGTCTAGTCTAGCATACCAAGCTCCGGGGGCTTGCTTAAGTCCATATAGAGCTTTCTTCAATCGAAAAACCATGTCTTCCTTATCAGTTAGTTGAAATCCATCTGGCTGTTCAATATAAACTTCTTCTTCTAGTTCTCCATTCAGAAAGGCTGACTTCACATCTATTAGATAGACTTTATAGTTCTTATATGCAGCATAAGCAAGAAATAATCTAACAGCTTCAATTTTGGCAATAGGGGCAAAGGTTTCTTCAAAATCAATACCTTTCATTTGTGAATACCCTTTACATACCAATCTTTCTTTATTCCAGACCACTTCACCTTGTTCATTCAGCTTATTCTAAAAGACCCATTTAGTACCAATCACATTTTTTCCTTTAGGTCTGGGAACAAGTGTCCATGTATCATTCTTTTCAATTTTCACCAGTTCTTTCATAGCTTCCATCTAGTGTTCATCATTGTAGGCTTCATTGACATCTTTAGGTTCAATCTTGGAAAATAGGCAATACCCTTCTGCTATATTCCTTCTAGTTTGCACACCTTTACTCTTATCTCCTATGTTTTGACTTTTAGAATGGTTTAGCTTTACATACCTTGGAACTTTAGGACTCTCTTGAGCTTCTAGTTCTTTTGTTCTCTCTTCTACACTTGTACTTGTCTCTCCTTCCTGACTTACTTGATTTAACATAACAAATTGAGGTTGTTTTATCAGAACATATGGCACAATCTAAAGTTGATTCTGTGTCTGAGCACTCTTCCCTTGATTTGTATTATCTTCATTTGAATCATATCCACAATATCTAGATGATCTAGTAGATTCATCAACTCTGACATTTGCACTCTCAACCATCTTTCTTAGTCTTATGTTATAGCACCAGTAGGCCTTGATTTTGGTAGAGTAACCTAGAAAGATTCCTTTGTCACTTCTTGCATCAAACTTGCCTATATCCTCATCTCTCTTAATATAGCATTTACTTCCAAAGATCTTGAAATACTTAACAATAGGCTTATAGCCAAACCATAGCTCAAAAGGAATCTTACCATAATTACCATTGACATTTACCCAGTTAAAATTTTACACAACAGTACTTACAACTTTACTCCAATAGATGTGAGGGGCATTTCCTTCTATCATCATTGTTCTAGCAACATCTAGAATTTTTTTGTTCTTTCTCTCTGCAACTCCATTCTGTTGTGGGGTTCAGGGAGCAAATAACCGTCTTCTGATTCTATGTTCTTCACAAAAGTAATTAAACTCCCTAGAGGTGAATTCACCATCTCTGTCTGTCCTTAAGAATTTTATTTTCAAACCTTTCTCATTCTCTGCCATAGCTTTGAAACTTTTGAACTTTTCTAATGCTTCACACTTTTCTCTTAAGAAAGCTACCCATATCATCCTAGAATAATCATCAGTAACATAAAGTACCTTTCACCATGAAGACTTCTGACTCTGGAGGGACCACAAAGATCAGTATGCACCAACTCCAGCAAACCATTTGTATGATGTTTGCTCCGAAAGGACACTCTAGTTTGTTTTCCCATCTAACATTCCTTGTAGATTGTGTTAGTAGGCTTCACTAGCTTGGGTAGATCTCTTACTACTT
Organism: Sequoia sempervirens; assembly: GCA_007258455.2. Classification (NCBI taxonomy): domain Eukaryota; kingdom Viridiplantae; phylum Streptophyta; class Pinopsida; order Cupressales; family Cupressaceae; genus Sequoia; species Sequoia sempervirens. Next base: position 607,402,540 of record VDFB02281492.1, on the reverse strand, counting down.
GAGTGGAACTTACTTTGACAATTTTATCAAAATTCACATGACATAGCCTCCTATTCCATAACCAACTTTCATCTACTTGAGCAATTAAACAAATTTCATTAGCAATATTTAGGAAAAAAAATATTACTTTCTATCTTTTTACCTAAAGTAATTACCTTTCCAAAGCTTCCAAGGTATCATACATCTTCCATCTTTGAACTAAAGATCATAACCCTTGTCCACCATCTATCCAACACTCAACAAGTTGTGCTTCAACCCTTTCAACATAAAGAACATCAGTAGTCTTGTGCTTACCACCAAGAAAAATAGATCCTCTACCATGAATCACACCATCATTGTTATCTCCAAATCTTACAACCCCACTGTCATACTCTTCTAGACCTACAAATTTTCTTTTTTCCCCACTCATATGATGTGAGCATCTATTGTCAATAACCCACTCATCCTTATCTTCAATTCAGGCTGCAAGAGCTCTCTCAACTTTAGCAAATTTAGTAGTAATAGGACTATTTTCAATGGTAGAAATGAAAACCCATTCATCTTCATTTTCATTATCTTTATCAGACTCATCATCAGTCACTCCTTCAGCATAGTAACATTTTTTTTGGAATCTAGACTTGTTAGGCTTAGATATAGGAACTCTTTCAAGATCTCTTGATGCAAAATGACCTATTTTACAGTGGGAAAAGCATTTACTAGGAAACACTACTTTATACTTTGTCCTTTTCCTTCTTTATTCATAATCAGTGCTTCCAAATCTTCTACTTCTCATTCTTCATCTTTAGGCTGTTTCATTTCTTCTTCATACTTGAATGACTTTCTAGAAGATTCCCCTAGATCATATCTTTGCTTGTTTCTTCTAGATACAATAGCCTTAAATGTGGTTTCAGTCTTGGGAACAGATTCACGAAATTCACTCAATTCAAAGGCAGCAAGTTTACCAATCAGTGTATCTCTTGTCATATTCATCAATGATTTGGTTTCTTCAATAGCATGAGCCTTTTCTTTGTAAGAGGGAGGCAATGATCTGAGCACTTTAGTTACAATTTATTCCCCTTCTAGGGTACCACTGGCACATCTAATACCCATCACTAGTTCATTTACTCTCTGCATAAAAGAGGAAATATTTTCATCTTCACCCATCTTCAAATTTTCATACTTTCCTTTCAAACTCTATAGCTTAGCCATCTTCACATGTACATCTCCTTCATACAAAGTTTTCAGCTTCATCCAAATCTCATGAGCTAACTTCAAACCTATCGCATTTGTCATTTTTTAATCTATTAGAGCACTCAGCAAAGCTTCCATAGCCCTAACATTATACTCAGCCTCTTTAATCTCATCAGTAGTGGAAGGACCGTTCTGAGGAATAGCATATGTATTCTTAGTAATCTTCTAGTAGGGTTCACCAATACACCTCAAATGACACTCCATCCTAGCTTTCCATAGTGAGTAGTTTGTTCCATTGAATCTAGGACTATCCTTCTTGTATGATGCCATCATGAATCACCTCAAGCTTTTAAAATTCTTCAAAGGAACTTGGCTTTGATACCAATTGTTGGAAAAAAAAAGGACAGACAACTGAGGGGGGGTGAATCAGTTGTCACAGAATATTAAACTTTTCAATCTTAACTTTAATCTCAGATCTGATGAATGAATAGTAAACCACAAGCAATCAACACATTAGAAACACAGAGAACACAAACAAAATTTACGTGGAAACCCTATTAGGGGAAAAACCATGGTGGATGTTAGTCCACAATATTATACCCTATTAAAAGTATAATGAAAATAGAAAGGGGAATGCACATGTATTCAAGCACACTGCCTAGAGCTCACTTCTCAAATACAATAGGGTCTCACTGCCCAACAATACAAAATAGGATTAAATTGGGAGGGTATGAACTGAGAAAATAGCTTCTACACAAGCCTGATTACAGTTCTAGTTAAGCATAGAAAAACTCCTTCACTCTTCACTCTCACTCTACTCTGTAATCAAATGAATAGATCAATTATTGCACACTTGCACTATCTTTGGCTTCTCTCACACCACACACACACTAAATTTTCTCAACCAATCACTCATATATATCCTCATTATGGAATTACATCAACCACTTAGTTGGCCAAAAAAATAAAACATATTTACAATGTCGGCCCAAATTAACAATTAACTTTTCAATGTGAATTAAACACCGTTGGCCAATACAATGATGTGACCCAAAAAAATATCCATGAGCACGCCAAACATTCAAATTTCAATCTCCAAGGATCTGCAACATGTTACCACAAACATGTCGGCCAGGAACATGAAACCCGAACATGCACAAGAAAAATCTTTGACCACAAGTACACCGATCAACTCGGACGTACAACAATGATAAAGAATGATCTAGAAACATCCACAAACATCAAGAACTAATAGAGAGGCATCCACAACAAATAGAATTACACAAAATTCAATCAGGAACACCAAGCGAGACCACATAAACACTATCAAAACACAACTATTCATAGCACGATCAAGTCTTCATGCTGACCTCTAAAACTTTCAGTAGATGAACTAAATACTCTCAAAAATAAACCCTTTAGTCCACAATAGATGATCTTCAACATATAGAACAAAATACCTTCATGACCTTCACTATTCCACTGGTAACCTACAACTCTTCTTTTAAACATTTTCTCAACATCCTCGACATATACAACCTTCAATACAATAATGCTAATAGTTTTGACATCAATGACAACCACATATCAGCAACACAACCACAACATCCAATAAGTTTGTGGTACACCATAATGGAAAATTAGGTAATTCAGGATAAACATGGCTATCTACTTCCCCGTTATGTAGGTCATAGGAATGGCTTCGACCCACTTAGTAAAGTACTCAGTGGCAGTTATGATAAACTTATGGCCATTGGATGAGGTTGAAGTGATTTTTCCTATGAGGTCAAGTCCCCATTGTCATGGTACCATGGGGATCCAGGACCAACAATGACACACAAATTTAGATTCAGGGATTTTGAAGGTTGGTACGAGAAACTGTTCTACCAAGAATTCACATTGGAGGATGTTGTTCAACATGTCTAGTAGTGATCTATTTTTTTCCATGGTGTCTGCTCCTCTATTGCTCATGCGAGGAATCTGTTCAAAAGTTATGTCTATAAAATTATCTTTGAGATTCTCCACCATCTTCTTGTAAGGAGTGAGCTTGTCATCTTTTGTTTGATGTTCATCATTAACTTGGTTGATAACTAGTTGTGAGTCTCCATAGACTTTCATATCTTGTATCTGCCATTGAACTGCTATCCTGAGACCTGTGATCAAGGCTTCATACTCAACAATGTTATTGGTACATGGGAATGATAGATTGTATGACTTTAGGATGCAATCGCCTTGGGGGGTGATGAAAAGAATGCCTACTCTTAATCCATGTTGGGTGAACGATCCATCAAAGTACATTTTCCATTGAGCTGTGAGATTAATAATGAACACCAATTCATCAAGGAACTCAGATATTAAAGGGGTCTCATCATAGATGGGTGCTTCTACTAGCTTTTATGTGATCACTTATCCTTTGATTGGTTTGTGCTCCACATACTCTATGTCAAACTCTATCAAGATCATTACCCATTTTCCATTCATCCCATGAGGGTTTCTTTGGATAATAGATATTTTAATGGATCAATCTTTGCGATGAGCTTGATTTGGTGTGACAAAATGTAATGCTTCAACTTTTGTGAAGTGAAGACTACTGCTAGGCATATTTTATCAATGGTTGAATAGTTCATCTCGTGGTCTACCAAGGTTCTACTGATGTAGTATATGGCTCTTTCCTTTTTGTTCTCATCATGTTGTGCTAAAAGAGCTCCTAGTGTTGTTGGTGTTGTTGAGATGTATAGGATTAGTGGCTTGTTTAGTATTGGTGGCATGAGAACTAGAGGTGTTAGTAGATAATCCTTGATCTCCTGGAAAGCTTTATCACATTTTTCATCGCATTTGTAGGTTATCTCTTTATGGAGAAGATTTGAAAAGGGATGAATCTTTTGATAGACTACAATCTTCCTTGTAATCCTCTCATCTACTTTAATGTTTGGGGTGGTTCAATGTCTAGGATAAATTTTACCTTTGTTGGATCAATTTCTATCCCTCTTTGTGAAACGATAAATCCAATAAGTTTCCCTGATGTGACCCCGAACACACTTTTTTGGATTCAGTCGTACCTTGTATTCTTCAAGCCTATCAAAGATAGGTCCTAGGACTTGTATGTGCTCATTCCTCTTTTTTGATTTTTCCAAAATATCATCCAAATAATCTTCAATTGTTTTGTGGATCATGTCATGAAAGATGAGGGTCATTTCTCTTTGATAAGTAGCTCATGCATTCTTCAACCCAAATGGCATTACATTCCAGAAATAGGTTCCCCATGGACAAGTAAAGGAAAATTTATGTTGATCCTCTTTGGAAATTATGATTTGATTGTAGCTTGAAAAGCCATCCATAAGCAACAACATTTCATACCCATTTGTTAAATCCACAATGAGATCAATGTTGGGAAGAGGGAAATCATCCTTCGAACATGCCTTGTTCAAATCTCTAAAATCACTGCATATTCTAATGCCCCCAGTGGGTTTTAAGACTGGTACCAAGTTTGAAACCCACTCAATATAATCTATCGGTTGGATGAATCTGATGTCAAGAAGCTTTTTTCAATCCATTTTAACCAACAGTTCTATCTAAGGGTGTATCTTAATTTTTACTTAAATGGTTTGGCATCAGGATAAACTACTAAGTGATGTACAACCACTTCTGGATCAAGGCCTAGAATATCTATATATGAACATGCAAAGTTGGCTCTTCTCTCTTTGAGGAATGTTTATAGGTTATTTTTTTCTTCATCCAACAAATATTTAGCATAAAAAGTGATCTTAGGTGCTTCTATTCCCACATTGATTGGAGTAGCCTTTTCTGCTAGTACTGCTAACTTTTTTGGATGCACTTCACTAAGGGGGAGATTGAATCCTTCATCCTTGGACACCTTCAAGAAATTTTCACCATTGGATGCATCCTTTGTTTTTACTATTTTGGGACTAGAGAGTGCCACTAAGTGGTTTTCACTCAAGGATCTGCATGTTAATTGCATTTCATTTATTTTGTGACTGAAGGATTCATTTGTCTCCCCATAGTATGCCCTATATCGAGCTTTATGTTGAAGCCTTCTTTGTGATCTACCCATGATAAGTTGACTCAGAGTCCCATGAATTTTGAGATCATTTCATTTTTTTTAATAAATCTAGAACCGGTGGTCCTTGTTGGTCCATGTCAATGAGTTGCGGGTACACTAGGCATATTTTAGTTGGTTGGTCATTTGAGACAAAGGATGTTATGGATATCATGAAGAGGGTGTTCTCAAATAGGCCAGCAACATCAAGAGGAAAGTCATCTAAGGTTGTATCACACAATGTAGGTGACCAAGAGGAAGCCTCAACTCATTTAGCAGCAATACCTTTGCCAATAAGTGTGACTTTTCTAGTAGTACAACCTAAGCCAAGATTTTTTAGTCATTTCTCAAGAATGATGGGTTCTAGTAAAATGTTGTCATTCTACCCTAGCTTATCATTCTTGTTATACCTCATGCTCTACATTAGCTATAGACCTTTGTTTTCATCTTCCATGGGAATAACAAGAATGGGTCATTCATCTTGATTGAGTATTTTTAGAGACATCTTTCTCATTGACATCTTCTTGATTCAGATCTCCCCATTTGGTGAAGGTAGTAGCTACCATCTTGATTATTTCTAGATATTTGGTGCTAGATATTGGTTTCCCATGAGATTGAGGAGAAATGGGTAATTATCCTAAGACAAAGGTGTCTTTCAATAGTTTGTAGCTTCCACAACCATCATCCCGAATCACTACTTTGACATCAAGTATGCTTTTCACAATGGGCACTTTTGATGTTGAGGTAGAGGCTAGGGATGATGAGTCAATAAATGAGCTTGATGGCATAGGTCCTTCATCATTTTTGGGTATTTTTGGGATCTTATAGAACTTGGCCTCAAGACTTTTTTAGTAGTAGAAAGGTTCAGGATCTCCATGGATAGTGATTTCTCTGTCTTCAAAAGGAAATTTGACACACTGATGATAAATTGAAGCTACACCTTTCAGAGCATGGATCCAAGGTTGGCCAAGTAATATGTTATAGGGAAGATCAAGATCAAGTACTTGGCATGTAGTTTCTACAATAAGAATTCCCACTTGGATTGGAAATGTAATGATTCCTTGCGATACCCATTCTTGGTCATCATATGCTCTGATGGTAGTACTCTTTGTCTTCTCAATAGTATCTTTTGAATAGCCTAGATGCTTGGTCAACTGTAGGGTACAAATGTTTAGACCAGTACCTCCATCTACCAAGCCTCTTTTGACCTTGTTTTTATGAATGACAACCTCAAGGTGTAAAGAACGATTATGAGATGGCTATGATGGTAAATCTTGCTCGGAGAAGGTAAGAAGATGGTTGGTGATATGCCCCACTATAGCTTGAAACTGATCAGTATTAATGTTCTCAGGAATGGATGACTCAGAAAAGGATTTTTCTAGTATTTCCTTGTGTACAAGAGATAACCTTAAGATTTCTAAGATTGATATCCATGCGGGGATCTATTTAACCTGATCTACAAGATTGTACTTGCTAGGATTAGATACAGTCAAAGTAGGTTGTGTCCTAGATTGAGTTTGGAAAGCTCCTTGAATGGTTATTTTTCCATGTCATGTGGTGACACCACATTCCGTACTAGCTCCTTTGATGGTGATAACAGTGATAACACTATCATAGGAGGCAACTACATTGGAATAAGTATGTTGAACATTGGTATAATCCTTAGCTTTTCTATTGTTGTTTTCTTTGTTATGATCAGGCATAGAGGTCTTGTATATCTTGAGATCCTAGTTCCCAGCTATTACCTCAATAGATATGGTATCATTCTCTATGAGATCTTGGATGATATTCTTGAGTTTCATTCAGTTTGTTGTTTTATTTGCTTTGATGTATGAAAGTCACAGAGATCACACTCATTGTACCAAGATGGCTTCTCTTGTGGTTCTTGGTATTTTTCAAAGTTAGGAAGTGTTATCAAATTTCAATCTACCAGTTTATTCATGATCATCTCAATGTGTTCCGATAACTATGTGTACTTGTGTTTGGGATAGTTGTTCCTGTTACTAGTTTTCCTCTGTTCCATGTTGGTGTTATTGATCTAATTGTTCTGAGGTGGTACCATTTGTTGCATAGTTGGTTGGATGTTATCAACTTGATTATTATTGGGTCTAGGAGCACTTAGTATGACCTTAGCATACCACACCATCGTTTGTTACATTTTTGTTCTTAGCCCATACACAAGGTTTCTCATTTGAACTAGTTGAAGGACAGTTGTCTTTGTAAGCCTGAGTGTTTCCTTGTGAGATTAGGGCTCTTTCAATGTTAAGGGATCTTGGAACAAGCTCGTCATATAATGTGATACATTACATTTTCAAGTGGAATGATAGATTTGGATCAAGGTTGGCTATAATGATTCCCACTTATTGTTCATTAGGAAGAGGCCACTTGCTTTTACTAGCTCTTTGTCTCCATCATTGTAATAAATTAGCAAAAGTTTCTCCTAGATTTTGTTTAAGAGTGTACAACTCTTCTAGACTAACATCCATGTCAATATTGAAGGAGAAGTGATCGATGAATTTGTCAATGATTTCTTGAAAAGTTTTGATACTATGAGGAAAATTAGAAAACCAATACATAATAGTACCTGTTAAACTCGAGGGAAGAGGTGCATTAGATATGAATTGTTGTAAGCCACTTCCATGCACATGACATTAACTTCTTTAATATGGTCAATAAGACTTCCTCTCCCTCTGTATTTTTCAAACTTAGGGATTTCAAAACTAGGAGGGAATGGTATCATTGCTATGTTTCGATCAAATGGGTAAGGACACAAGTTTTGTGTATGAGGCTTCTTTGTCTCTCCCATGCAAAGGTCATACATTTCTTGTGAGAGTTCTTTCAATTGTGATGCTAGATCATCTTGTGCAATGGTTGCTTCTTGTTGTTGTTGTTGTTTTTGTACTAAGGCTGCTTGTTGAGCTTTATGTTGTTGTTGTGCTAGGGTTGCTTGTTGTTCTTGATGTTTTTGTTGTTCTAGGGCTGCTTATTGAGCTTGATGTTGTTGTTGTGTTAGGGCTACTTGTTGTGCTAAAACTGTGTGATGGGATATTGATGTTCTTAGTGGGTAGCAGATTGTTGGTGAAATATGGAGGGCTCCCTTGGGTTAATATTCCTTGAATATGGTAGAATGAGGTGGAGGAATGTATGTTTGAGGTCCTCATTGATTTGGAATAGAAAAGGGAACTATTGGAAAAGATGATGTTAATTTTTTCAATGGAAATGACACACTAGGACCTTGAGTCCATTGATTGAAAAGATTCCCTTGTCCTATTTTTTAAGGATTTCCTTGTGCAAAGGATGTAAACAAAGGATTCGTGATCAAGGTATTCTTGGGATTGATAGAACTTGTAACTGAGGGATTGTTTTGAGGTGGATTGATAGTAGATTATGTGGTAATGGTAGATGGAATGGATGAAACCACTAGAGGGTTGGATAAAGATGTCCCTAATTGCATTGAGGGTTGATTCTATGATACGATATTGGCATGCCCTTGTGTGTTGTTTTGAGATACTTGGTCTACATTGCTTTGTGTGATGGTAGGCATACTTTTAGTACTCATAGTTGTGGATGAAGAAGGGTGTCCCTAAAATGTCAAAGTGGTGGTGGAATAATGAAGTTCAAGCTAAGTGTGTAGTTGTTTTGGATCTTCGGTAACAAGAGGATCACCAAAGGTAGGTGTCCAAATGGTAGTGGGAGGTGGAGGATTAGTTTCAAGAGTACTCACAAGTGTACTACTTTCAAATGGTGAGGTATGACCAAAATATTTAGCAAGGCTAGTTGTAAGTTTGACCTAGCCTTTGTGATGGAGTTGTGAAATATTGTGTTAAACTTTGCGCTATAAATGTCAGGGAGATAGGAGATACACTTTCAAAGGATTGATGTTCCAAAATTTCTTCCCTGGTGAGCTCAAATAGGTTGTTCATGATGTCTTCAATCTCATATGGTTCTGAAGGAGATGATGGTTGTTGTGATGGTGTAACATGACTTCTAGGATCAAATTCTAAAGGATTTAGATCACTTGAGGTAAATGTAACTTTTTCTTTCTACATGATTCTATTGTGTTGTGATCTCATCTTTACCATAAATTTTGTGTCATCTATGGGAGAGTTGAGTTGAGTTTTGTAATGTTTGAACTCTCTAGTTGACTCAAACCTAGGTAAAAGGGACACTCTAATTATTTTGGGAGAAATGATGATAATGTGGGATGAAAAGATGGGTGATGTGGGAATTGATCTTTGCAAACATTTTGGGACAACACTTTTGACTTGAGTTTTATTTTTTTGATGTTGGGATAAAGGATGCTAATGAACCTAGAAATCTTTAGGGTGTTCAAGATAAACTAGTTCAAAGATGATAACTATCTCAACTAAGTGCATGGAAAAGGAGTAGCTAAGGTAGCAGGTGGTTTTGATGTTTAAGTCCCAAAGTGTTGGTGTATTTGAAATTTTTCAAAGATAGGTGAAGTGAAGGATGAAATTTGATGAAGGGGTGAGTGAAATTTTTGAACCAATGTTGACCTAAAGTGAACCTTTTGTTTTGACAATACCAAGGTAGTGAGAATGATGCTAGACCTCTAAAATGTTCAAATCCTAAAGACTCAATGATTTAGAAAAGTTGTTGATCTTCAAAAAGATGAGGGTTCTGGCTCATAAAGAATGTGTACATGTCAGGATATTTTCTTAGTGTGCGTTCATAAAATTTTATCGACAACTTGTTTTTGTTTTCATAGAGTACCTCAATGCGGTTGTTGATTGCTTTTGCACTACAATGTATAAGTTTAAAGTGACGACCAATTGACCTTTGTTTAGGGATCCTTACTTTGCGTGAGGTCCCCTAGTAAATTGAACCTTTGTTTTAACAAGATCAAGGTAGTGAGGGTGATGCTAGACCTCTAAAATTTTCAAGTTCTAGAAAATGAGAGGATGGATGGGAATGTTCAAACCTGTTCAGGCTCTCCTAGCTCAGGCATAAAATTTTCTCAACAAAGTGTAACAGTTGTGGTAAAATATTGAAGCCCATTTTTTACTATACCTTGTTCTACGATTTCTATGTCTGAAATGGAGTGTTCGAGATTTTCCCCTATGTATTTTGATTTTTTGATGAATCATTTAGAGGATTTTAGTATCATGAAAAAGACCAAGATTTTGACTCCAAAAGAATGCATACAATTCCATAATATACCTTGAAGCGTGTCTATAAAATTTTTCTACTAATTTGTTTCTATTTTTGTGAACTACTTGAAGGTGCTTCTTAAGAGCTTTTGGATTAATATGCCTAAGTCTAAAATGAGGATTTATAGACCTTGGCTTGGGGATCCTATTTTTTTGTGAGATCATGTGGAAATAGTTTAAGTATATGGAAGAAAGGAAGATATTATTACCACGCGGGTGGTCGTAATAGGGGAATTCTAGCCTCAATATCAATGTGTTCCTCTTCTTCATCTAGAATTGTTGTTGAGTTTCTCCACTGTGTGTTTGTTTCCTTGTTTTCAAAAGTGAAGGTTCTCAAACTACTAATGAGATCTGTTTGTTCACCATTTATGAGTTCAAAGTTTGGCTGAGTTATAGAACCTAGAAGATCAGGTTGTTCAACAAGAGCAATCGGTCTCCAAATAGTCACGTGGAGTTCATTTGTCAATTTATCTTTGCTTAAGTGAATTGATTTTACCACAAAAACTTGTATTTGGTTATTTTTCCAAACTAGATGTTTATGTCAAAAACATCATAACTTTCACAATGTCCATTTCATGAAACTCATGAGGTTAAAGCCATAATTTCCTATGTTGTCTTTGGAAAATATGGATTTGAGATTAATGTCAAGATATTTAGAAATCACTAAGGATGAATCCTTAGGACAAGCAATAATATCAAGGCTAACTCAAGAAGTCCATATTTGAGCCAAAGTGTTTGAAATTAGGATAGTGAATTTTTGTTTTTGGATCATTTTAAAACCAAGAAAAGTGTTAAACTGACTCACAATCATTTACAACCCTAGGATAGAAATGGCTATATTTGTTGAGTCCCCACTAGGATTTCTCCAAACACTAGACAATGCGAATAGTTAGAGATCTGGCAACACTAGATCCCCTCCATGACACATACTTCTCGGGACAACCAAATCTAAAAATCCTTAAAATCTTTAAAATTTGGAGATTAAAAGGAATTTTTTTGTTTCTACAATTGAATAGTACAGATGTGGGGCGGCTTCAAAATGACCATTCTTGCACCAACAAATATTTTTAGGATTTTGGCATGCTAAACAAATGGGTTGTAGTAAGGGTAATTAGGGACATGGCACCTTGCGAGCATCCAACAAGCCACTAAAGGATTTGATCAATCCTACTAGGGGCTCTGATACTTTTTATGGTAGTACCCCATTCTGAAAGACACTATATGGCTAAGGCCTACATACCATGAGGACTTGATAGTTTAGTCTTATCCATTTATATACCGGCCTGAGTGAAAAACCAATTGGAGTCACTTTCGAATTGGTCTTAGAAAGGCCCCTCTAAATTTAACAAAAGAAAGAGAGTACACTTGTAGTTCGACTACCCAGTTCACGTAAAGGGCGAGGAGGGAGCACACACAATGTAATTTTCTCACACTAGCATGGTTGTTCAATTTTAAACCCAATTGAAAGATATGGGTGATTTTGCAAAGAGTTAGAGAATGTTTTTGTTCCTCAAGATCACCAAACGGCACGAGATAATTGCATACACATTCACCAACAACATTGAAAATCACAAAACATAGCAAACAATTGTCAATTTTAACCTTTCAAAGCAATGATGAATTAATTTTAAGCACCAATTGAAAGAGTAAATTTTTCTTGCTCAATTTTAAGCCCAATTGAAAGATGTGATGTGAGGGTTCAATTTTATCCAACTTTGAGTGTTCATTTTAAACCAAATTAAACTCTAGTGTGTTTCCTAAAGTGGAAAGTAGAAAGCATGAAATTGGGTTATAATTGCCCCAAAGAGTCAAACAATTGTTACAATCATAGAATTTGAGAGAGAAGATAATTTCTTTCACTTTTGCTTCATGTCCTTAAAACCTACAAAACCGTGTTAGTCTAACAACTAAAACACAGTCAGGCATGCATCAAATATTAGATAAGCTAAAAAAATTAAGTCACATGTCGAAAAAAAATATAATTTTTTTTACCCTGGTTGGGCATCGTTGAACACGATAGCATCACAATTTGGGATTTGGGCATCGCTCTAGTGAAAACGGGCATCACTCTACAACAAGATTAGTGAGCATGATTGTGTCACTATTTTGATGGGCGTCATAGTTTAGAATTTAAAAGCGTCAGACTGGTGAGTTTGAGAGTCATCATTTTCATTTCTCAATATCTTCAAATTAAATACATGTTGCCATATTTAAATCAACATTGGAAAATTAAATACACGTTGTTGTCAAATTGCTTGAGTGTTGCTATATAGCAATGCTATTAAAATAGCATCGATATTTACGATTTGGGCGTTGTTGCAACTGCAAAACAACATGAACATGGAATTCAAGCTAAAAACAGTTAGATGATCAGAGGTTCAAGCCCTCCTAGTGTCAGAATGTGATACGAAAATACTGATTATTGGTTGAATTACACTTGATCCATGAAGAATTGAAGCATAACGGAGCCACCAATACTCGAATCTCAACAAGATCAATCAAATGAAATTGAAACTAAACATTTTATCAAAACCTAACATACTAAATCATGAAAGCTTTCAAAACATCTACTCTAATCCATCTGAAACTTATTTTGTTTTGGAATTGGTGTTGTGTTGATGTGGAATGATGACCCATTCCTAATCTTGTGATTAGTGAGCATATTTCAGTCAATTATATGGAAGAGAATCAATGAAACCATAGTGATTGATGTGTGAAAACCTAGTTTATGCTAAAATAAACATGATGCAAGCTAAGTTACCATGATTTTATGCTACAAATGATGAAGATATACAAATGCTAAGCTATTCTAAGCTAATCTAAGCTAAAATTATGCTAAAAGATGAAAAACTCTAATTCATATACAAACTAAGATGGATGCATGGAAGCCATTAATGGATGCTCTAAGCTATTATGCAATGAAAATGAACTAAAACAAGCTAACAAGTGAGTAAAAGATGAGTGTGTATGTGAGTGAATTCAACAACATAAGTCTACAATTGAAAGATGGATGTATTTGTCTACAAATAGTGACCTATTTATAGGAGAGAAAATGAGGAATGAATGGTTGAGATCAAAAAGCTTAATCAACGGTTCAAGATGAAGGGGATGAGAGGCATGGATCATGGATTCTCATCAATGGATGCGAATGCATGATGAAAGTTAATCAAGGGCTCACACTTGCCTCAAACAAACACACTGTTGACCTACTCACATAAGTCAAAGGTAACTTGCTCAAAAGGTTAAAGGTTAACTTGAATTTGAAGCTAAGTGAGTTGATTGGAGGAGAGAGAATATTCCCTTTGGGTGAGGAAAAAAGGTAATTTACAAATTAAAACAAAGTTTTAATTGTGCAAAAAGGAGGATAAGGAATATTCCCTTTGCTTAGAAGAAAATTAGTTTAATTGCTAATTAAACAAGGTTTAAATAATGCAATTAGGGAATTAGAAGAATTAAGAAATATTTATTAAATTAGATGATTTAATAAATAAGGGAGGGGTGAAATGATATTTAATTAAATAACTTAGGGTTATTTAATTAAATAAGATGACTTAGGAGATTAAATTAAATATTTTGATTTATTTAATTTCATTAGATGAAGTGTTAGTGTGAAAAGAGATGAATTAACCCGATTTAATTAATTAGGCCAAATAGATGGAAATGATGCAATTAATTAATTAACTAGGCTAATTAAATTAATTAAGTGAAAAGAGGATGGATTAAAGAGGAAATTATGTTAGTAAATCTGATTTAAATATATGACATCGATTAGGACATTTTTTAGTGTCTGCAAGAATACCTGAAGGAGTAGCTATTATCACTTGAATGTGAATGATGAACTAATTGAGATAAGTAATTACTATAAGGATTTGAGTAATAACAATGGTTATAAAGAAACGAGATGGAAAAGGTTTGTTATGCAAAATGTTAATGTATTTTCTATCTTGTGACTTACCAACTTGAGAAGAGTAGATGACTCTCATTACATAATATTGTTTGATTAAATTAATATTTTGATTTCTGATATTACTTGTATATAGTGTTACAATGTATGAGAGTTTTTGGATATTGTATATGTAAATTGGAATCCAAAATCTTTAAGTCTTTTGTTCATATATTTTATTTTTAGTATTATTTTGCAAGAGATTAACCTAAGGAGATCCACCATGGATGGTTAATGAGGCAGTACAAGTACTGAGGTTTTTACAATTGGGATAGATAAGTGGTTTTGAGTATGGGAAACTTAATGGTTTATTGACTACAAAACATAATAGTTTTGAATAAAACAAGTTGTGGTAGGAGGGAAAGTGTCATGTTTTGAAGAGAAACAATAAGTCTTTGAGACTAAGTTATCTTAACCGAAATTTCTATATGAAGGTGTTTATAAATATTTAAAGTTAGGATTGACATTTTTCCTCAAACTATTATTCTGATATGAACCTAGTGAGATCTATTGCAGAAAAAATTGCTCTTACATGGTTTGGATCCCTGCAAAAATATTTTTGGGTTTCTTTTGTCATTCTTTCACCTTTACGAAACATATAATTGAAGTTTCAAATTTGACCCAGTAACGTAAAATTTATTCCTATTTAAATGCTTTCTTCTTTTGTTGCAATTAATAGGCTGAAAATTGATAAGTGATTGTATGATGAAGATATGCAATTCAATAGGTGTGCTCACTATATTAAAATGTATTATTTTGTAATAGGTGAACATATTGAATAATATTAGTCCTCCCACTAATTTCTAGAAAGGGTTCTAGGTGTGAGGAGTTATAAAATAAGGAGGTAAGACACATTGTTTCCTCTATCAAGTAAGTGAATTTGGGAGTTATGATTAGATTATGAATTGTTATCATGGTTACTTGGTAAATGCTATTGCCTTGAGAATTTATTACTTGAAAAAATGCTAGTATGGGTATATCCTTTGGAGATATTGTCTAGTTATTCTTGTAGAAGGTTAGTTAGAGTAAGTGAGATGGTCAAAACATTCTATGCTAAGAACATTGATCATCATTGATCACCTTCATAAATGCATTGTTTGAAGTGTCTTACATTATCTCCATGTAAATGTGTACAGTGGATGAATGCATAAGATATGCATTGCATTAGCATGTAGGTATGCTAACTTGATAGTGATTCACATAATGAATTGGAATGCATCATGCATATTGGACACACATTGCTAGATCCTTATGATGGGTCGGGCTTCTCTAGTGGAGTAGCATGAGGAAAGCTAAAGCTTTGTGGTAGGGTGGATATGTTACATCCCTTTTGTCTTGAACAAGATTATGTAAATTAAATTATGGTCATTATGTTAGTGGTGATTAACTACCTTTCATGAGAATATGAAATTGGGAAAATAATTTTAATTTTTTTTGTTATAACTGCAATTATGAATGATTTTCATGATTTTCCTATATATGTAAATAGTGAATGTGTTGACGAGTTTTTATTTTAAATGATATCGAGAATGGTCTAACCCTATCTATTTTTCAAGTGGTTGCAGGATTTCCAACACCTCGAGGGAAAGGGAAATATCATCAAGAAGAGGTCATAGTTTATAAAGGATCAAACTACCATCAAATCACGAGTTGGTGAAAGGTGGCTACAAGGAAGTAACCTTGGGTTATATCTCACTTAAATAATTAATTATAAGAAAAACAAGTCAACTTAAATTGTGTATCTTTGTTCTCCTCTTGAAGTTGAATATACCTAGCCCTTAACCCATTTTGTAGTGTAAAATGCAATTAAAATAATTATTCAAACATTTGAATATCTTTTAAGTCATGATTTTGAGTTAATGGAAGATTCATTTATGTATTGAGGTGGTAACCTTTTCCACCCTTGCTTCCTTGGTTGAAATTTCCAAGAAGAGAAGACATGCAAATGCATAATGGGAAGTCTTGTCTGCCTCTAGGGAAAATCTTTTGGGAATTCTTCATTCTCTAGTTTCACTTCATTTGCACTCTTCCTCCCTCTCTTTCCAGTCGGCTTCTATTGTTGCATTCCCTATTTTTTGTTTTCCTAGACATGTGCATCTTCTTGCTTCCTTCATTTCTACTTAGAAATGAGCAATGGAAATATTCTAAGCTCTTGTGGAAAACATCTCTACCACTCATCTTAGGTTGGTGAAGAATCGAATACCTGTAGCTACACCCTGTGCATATAGGAAAAGACACCAAAGGAATACTTGAACTGTTGAATTTGTCTCCAAGAACGTAATGTGTGACTAAATATGTTAAGTCTTTAGAAATGCAAATTTCTTTTCATCGCTTTGAATACATCATGCAATGGTCTATAAAATATTTGAAATCATCATTCTATTAGTAGTGTAAAGTTATCTATTGCATGCAAAACTCATAGCTTATTCCGTCGAAAGACTCTATCTCCAATAGTTATGAACATGTTATGTTTATTCGAATTGCTCTCAAAATATTCCTTCTCAAATAGTTACGAACTTGGCTTTCTATTTTGATCTTGCACTTAAAATTCCCTAATATATAATATGTCAAAGTCGAAGTTGAAGTTTTTACCATACCCTGTTCTTATGTCGAATTGATCTGATCCTTGAACTCTTTTCCATGTAACTTAATAGGACTTTATCTAATTGTTGGAATCTTTCAATTACTGTTGAAAAACTGTTTTCTCTACTCTTGTTTGGATGAATTGATTTTATCACCTCTGATTGTAATGGAAAAAATGTTGAGTTGATTCATTAGACTTCATTCACTCCTTTGTAAGTCAGAAATGAATATCTTCTTATGATTGTAAAGAAGGAATTAAGAGTTGAGTCTCTGATAATATAAACTCTATGTTTTAAGAATTTAAATGACGAGTAAGGGTGTGAGTGCTGACAGCACGAGAAACATGCTAATCATTGTTAAAACCCTTGGCCAAGTTATGATGCTTAGATTAAGCATTTTTCATCCATCAAGAACCAAATATACCCCTGGTCAAAATGGTCTTTCTAGACTTAGGAGATCCTATAGTGAGAGATCGACCATGGTAGTATAAGTTCTTGACACTAGACTTGGATGGCATGATGGTATTTTGTGAGATCCTTTATAGACTGCCCTCATGAAGGGTCAGGTTTCTTCAGTTGAAGAAACATGGGAGACCAGTAGGTCTTTGGTTGGGTGGAAAAGCCCTTGATGATATTTCTTTTTCCCTTGAAGACAGAGTCTTGTTCAAGCATTCCAGCAAGAAGCCTCCATACTGTACTTTCTTATAACTCTCTCTTAATTTCAGTTAAATTTACTTATAATGTTTATTTCATTGATTTAATAAATGCTCTATTCATTTCAAAAGTAGTGGAAAAGTTATCTCATAACCAACTATGGTTTATAGTTATATAAACTATTAATTGTTCCTTTTAGCTGAAATTAAAAAACTAGAAGTTAGTTCATGAATGTTAAAGTAGTTAAGGTTCAGATTGTTTATCTTTCTTATTCATTAATGCAAAGGAAACTCTTGTAATAAAAATTAGTTAGTTACATTTCAGCTGAATCTGGTAGTTAGTTACCATTCTTAAACTGCAGGTAGTTAGTATGCAACATATGGTATTAGAGCAAACCGGGTTCAACATATGGACCTATGAGCTCATAACGAGAAAACCCGTTAAGCATTCAACAGTTTGGCTAAGGTTTAAAACTAGTTTGATGCCAGAATGACATAGAGAAAAACCAAGGAAATTATCAGGAAGACTATTTTTCCAACACTTACCAAAGTCAATGGCTAAGAGAAATTCAACTAAGGAGCTAAAACTTCAAGAGAAAAATAATTCCGCTAAGGTTGCACAGTGGAAATATTTTGAGACTTAGACTAGAAAGGTAAAACCTTCGTCAGTTACCAATCAGACTAAGAGCTTGGGTAGATAAATTTCTATATGAGTTCAAGATCAATCTTATTTCTCAAAAACATAAGGATGGGAAGATCCAGAAGTAATCAATCAAGTGCAAGGGCAACTGAGTGTTGAAAATCCTTGAAATTATATCAAAGACACCAAGATAAGATGGGTTCTAGTCTAACTTCTAGATGGCTTGGAATGAGCCAAGTGGAATAAAAGGATCAATAAAGGACAAGTGGTGATACATTGGGATGGAATGATAAGAAAAATGGTATAGAACCTGGAAATACTTTTGTTCACCAAGATTCATGAGAAAACCAATTGCTACCCAAAAATAATTAAGTATAAGTAAAGGCGAATACGAGATCCTTAATACCTCATGAAGCCTTTTGGAAATGATGTTAATATGTGGAAGAGAACAAAATTAAAGAGGATCATATCAAGAATTATCTTGATGAATAAATATCTGGATTAGAATCATTCTTTGAACTTTTGTTAAGAATTTTCTTGGAGATTGCAAGATAAATCATAATAGTTGTAAGGAAGAGATATTAGTTATTCTCATGACACTTCAGCCAAATGGTTGTGAACTATGAATTTTTCCTTTTGGAGGAGTTAGAAAGTACAAATGCAACAGAGAATGTAACTATCACCGAGGTATTTAGCTAAGTTGTTTATGTTTTGAACAAGTAACCTATTTAGTGAAGGAATAGAGTTTTGTAAAGCGAAACGAAGAAGATAATTTTATGTTCCAATTGTAATCTTTGTGTGTTGCTTTAGCACAATCTTATGATGTCATCTAAGCGATGAACAATGGATACTCTGGGAAATAGGAGTGGATGTGTTATAACCTTTATTATTGTAATTTTTTGTAATTGATGAAAGTCTTAAGGAACTTATTTGTTTGATGCACTTGTAACGCAATCTCTAACCCATTGTAAGTTTTTGGAAAGTCTGAATACAGTGCAACAATCTACTCCCTTGTTAGTGACTTAGTCAAGTCATGTAGTGCATAATAAGTGTTTCTCTAGATTTTGACACTTCTTTGGATTTTGGTCAAATTCCTTTTAATACTGGCAAGGAATTCCATTTTTTTATTTCTTTATTTTGAAATGTTCTAGCCACCAAATTTTGAAGATTGTTTATTTTATGGCTAGTTGGTCAAAATTTGATTTAATGTCAGAAATGAGCTCATTCTTTTGATTTATTGTTAAAATTAAAAACTATTTATATTTTGATATTGAGTTAAGTTATTGTGGTGGCTATACAAGAACATTTTGGTTCACTATGTTTGATGTAATGTTCATCTCTATCATGTCCTAGATGGGCCTCTAATGGATTGTGTAAGGAAGTAAATTGTAGGAAAATGCATCTGGTATATTCTTAACTTTACAGAAGAAAGAAACCTTGTGGTATATGGGTGGAAAGGTAGTCCAATAAGCCCAGGTGAATAGTCTCTCCAATTCGAGCAAGGTGGTGAACTATGACTACATTCAATGCAAACGTATGTATATATAAAATATGGCCATAGTGAGTGTTGTTGCCAGTACGTGAAAGTTTGCCAGTTCATCATACTCCAGACACTTAGCTAACCAGAGTTGTTGTACTTAGTAGGAGGGTATCCTTAGTAGTGTGACAGAGTTGGTAAAGTGGGGGTACACACTAGAGCTCATATGGCAACTGAGAGGGATTCCCTCTTATCAGTGGCATGCCGAGTCTTGGAGGACAGTTGAACTAGAAAAGTAATTTAGATCCTTTCTCTTGTATTTACTTATTAGCTTAATTTAATGATGCATGAGATATATGAAATTAGTACTTGATGAATAACCTTTTTCAACTACAGAAGTGAAGGTTGATGTTAACCATTGGTGAAATTCTCTTGGTAAACCTGTGTTAAAAGTAATTGACTGCTATACATAGAAAGAGTGTCCACCTTTATGGTGTTTGTTATAACAACTTCTATAATTCTGCTATCAAGATGATTCCATTTGAAACATTGGACAGAAGAAGACACTGAACTCTTGTAAGTTGGGTAAGCTAGAAGATAGGATTAGCATTAGTCCAGGAATGTTGTTAGAAATGGATAAACAAATCAAACCAATCAGAAAAGATTGGTGGAAGCTAATAATAGATAGAAAATCTATGTAAATGCCAATCATACTCTAACACAATTCTTGGCTAGAGAAGAAAAGTTTCATAAAGTAAGGAATGTATTCCAAACCAACTCCTAGATATAAAGGACTCTTCAAAATTCTCAAAGTAAGGATGTTACATATGAATCTAATGAATAGTATTTTATGTGATTGTTTGGACAAATTTGTGTTGGTTTTCCTCAATGACATTCTTATTTATTCCAAAAACGAGGATGAGCATCTTCAGCATCTTGGGCGGTTCTTGAATGATTGAGAGAACATAAATTTTATGGAAAATTATCAAAATACACTTTCTTTCAGAAAGAAGTACAATACTTGGAGCTATAGTATCATCTAAAGGAATAGTAATGGATTCCGCAAAAATAAAAGCTATAGTAGAATGGCCAGTACCGAAAAATGTGCATGAGGTTAGAAGTTTCATGGGATTGGTTGGGTATTAATTGAAGGTTTGTAAGAAATTTCTCTAGGATCACCCGCCCCATTACCTCTCTTCAAAGAAAAGGAAAAAGATTTGAATGGATAGAGAAATGTCAAGAAGCATTTAATATGTTAAAGGAGAAATTAACGACTACACTAATTTTGGTAGTACCAGACCCTAATGCTCATTTTGTAGTCATAATGGACATGTCTGGTGAAGGATTAGGTGGAGTATTAATGCAAGATGGGAAGGTAGTGGCTTATGAATCTCATAAGTTGAAGTAGTATGAGCAGAATTATGTGTGTCACGATCTGGAGTTAGTAGCTATTGTGCATGCCCTGCAAATGTGGTGATACTACTTGTTAGGGAAGACTTTTGAACTCAAATCAAACCATCAAGGTTTAAAATATATATTCACTCAGCCTAATTTAAATTCTCTCCAAAGGAGGTGGATAGAGTTAATTTCAAATTATGATTTTGAGGTCAGATACATTAAGGGCAAGAAGAATAGAGTAGCCAATGCACTGAGCTAACGGAAACATATAACTTCCATGGTGTCAATCAACACAAATTTTAGAGCTCAAGTACTACAAAAATTGAATGAAGATGAATTCTACTTGCAAGATCGTGAAGCTCTTTAGGCAAACTCTCAAGAGCCTAAATATGAGGGTTTTCAGATTGAAGCAAATGGACTTTTGAAATATAAGGGCAAGATGTATGTACCGAATTCAATAGAACTAAGGAAGTTGGTATGGAAGGAGGTTCACTCAGCACCATACTCAGGACATCCAGGGGTAACCAAAATGTTGGCCGATGTCAGACCTTTATATTTTAGAAGGGAATGAAAAAGGATGCAACCAAATTTGTTGCAGGATGTTTTGAATGTCAAAAGGTTAAGATGGAACACCAGCACCCAGCAAGATTGTTACAACCTCACGGTGTACCAAATTGGAAATGGAAAATCATTAGTATAGATTTTGTACAGGGATTACCGATGACAAGGAGTAGACATAATGCAATACTGGTAGCAGTGGATAGACTCACTAAGGTAACACATTTCATACCCAGAAATTTGAAAGATGAGGCTTTTGTGATTGCTCGTAAGTTTGTGTAAGAAATTCTCCATCTTCATGGAGTTTTGAAAAATATTATTTCTGACAGAGATGCTAGGATGACATCCAGGTTTTGGAAAACTCTATTTTTTGTCTTGGGAACTCAGCTAAATATTAGTACAGCTTATCATCCTGAAATAGATGGAAAAACAGAAAGAGTAAACCAGATTTTGGAAGACCTACTAAGAATGTACTGCATGGACCAGCAATATAAATGGGAAGAATATTTACCATTGGTAGAATTCACTTATAACAATTCATATCAATTAGCCATCAAAATGGAACTGTTTGAAGCACTATACAACAAGAAGTGAAAAACACCTATCAGTTGGAATAGAATGGAGGACAAGATCATTTTAGGACCCGAAATGCTTCAGGAAATGGGAGAACGAGTTAAGTTAATTAGAAAAAGGTTGAAAGAAGCTAATGATCGACAAAAGAGCTATGCTGATGCAAAATGAACCCCCAGGCAGTTTGTGGTTGGAGAGAAAGTTCTCTTGCAAGTTAAACCTTAGAAAAGCTCTATCAAATTTGGAAAAACCTCTAAATTAGCCCAAGATATGTAAGACCTTTTGAAGTTCTGGAAGTTATCAACCCAGTAGAATATAGAATTGCTCGACCTCTAGCTCTCGCCAAATTGCACAATGCATTTCATGTCTCTTATCTTAAGAAGTACTATATAGAATTTGACCATATTATTGATTGGAATTCCTTGAAGGTGCGAGATCTTGGGGTGATCACAATAGAGCCACTTAGAGTGCTTGAGGTACGTAAGCTATGCTTACATAACCGCAAGGTGGTACAGTGCAAGGTCCAATGGGACCAATATTCAAAGGAAAATGATACATGGAAGGATTATGATGAAATCCTTCAAAAGTTTTCTTATTTATTTATGAATAATTAAGAATTCTATGTATATTTATGATTTTAGACCTGAACTTTAAATAAATAATCATCGGGGATGATGATTCTTAAGGGGAGAAGTATATTACATCCCTTTTGTCTTGAACAATATTATGGCAATTAAAATATGGTTGTTATGTTAGTTGTGATTAACTACCTTTCATGAGAATATGGAATTGGGAAAAGAATTTTTAAATTATTTGTTATAATTGCAATTATGAATGATTTTCCTAGATATGTAAATAGTGAATGTGTTGACGAGTTTTTATTTTAAATGATATCGAGAATGGTCTAACCCTATCTCTTTTTCAAGTGGTTGAAAGATTTCCAACACCTCGAGGGAAAGGGAAATATCATCAAGGAGAGGTTGTAGTTTATAAAGGATCAAACTACCATCAAATCACGAGTTGGTGAAAGGTGGCTACAAGGAAGTCGTAACCTTGGGTTATATCTCACTTTAAAATAATTAATTATAAGAAAAACAAGCCAACTTAAATTGTGTATCTTCATTCTCCTCTTGAAGTCAAATATACCTAGCCCTTAACACATTTTGTAGTTGTTAACACAGATCGGCTGCCACTACACCAAAAGCCTGAACTATCAGTGAGGGTGCCACTAGAGAGGTTAGCCAGAGACCACACGGGTCTGAAGGGAGGGGTTGAGGGTCCCCCGTGATAACAGCTTAGCCCCCCCAAGCCGAGAGGTTCGTATTGGACACAGACAACCACGAGGCGAATAAGGAGCACCGGTAGGAATCGAACCCCCTCCCCAGTAGAGTCGCCAATTTGTTAACATAGACCGGCTGCCACTACACCAAAAGCCTGAACTATCAGTGAGGGTGCCACCGGAGAGGTTAGCCAGAGACCACATGGGTCCGAAGGGAGGGGTTGAGGGTCCCGCGTGATAACAGCTTAGAGTTTGTTAACAAAGACCGGCTACCACTACACCAAAAGCTTGAACTATCAGTGAGGGGGCCACCGGAGAGGTTAGCTAGAGACCACACGGGTCCGAAGGGAGGGATTGAGGGTCCCGCATGATAACAGCTTAGCCCCCCGAGCTGAGAGGTCCATATTGGACATAGACGACCACGAGGCAAGTAAGGAGCACCGGCGGGAATCGAACCCCTCCCCAGTAGAGTCGCTAGTTTGTTAACATGGACCGACTGCCACTACACCAAAAGCTCGAACTGTCAGTGAGGGCGCCACCAGAGAGGTTAACCAGAGACCACACGGGTCTGAAGGGAGGGGTTGAGGGTCCCGCGTGATAACAGTAGTGTCAAATGGAATTAAAATAATTATTCAAACATTTGAATATCTTTTAAGTCATGATTTTGAGTTAATGGAAGATCCATTTATGTATTGAGGTGGTAACCTCCGCCACCCTTGCCTCCTTGGTTGAAATTTCCAAGAAGAGAAGACATGTAGATGCATAATGGGAAGTCTTGTCTGCCTCTGGGGAAAATATTTTGGGCATTCTTCATTCTCTGGTTTCACTTCATTCGCACTCTCTCTCTCCCTCTCTTTTCAATCGACTTTTATTGTTGCATTCCCAATTTTTGGTTTTCCTAGCCATGTACATCTTCTTGCTTCCTTTATTGCTACTCATAAATGAGCAATAGAAACATTCTAAGCTCTTGTAGAAAACGTCTCTACTGCTCATCTCAGGTTGGTAAAGAATCAAATACATGTAGCTACGTCTTGTGCATTTGGGAAATGACACCAGAGGAATACTCGAACTGTTGAATTCACATCTCCAGGCACACAATGTTTGACTCTAAATATGTTAAGTCTTTAGAAATGCAAAGTTCTTTTCATCGCTTTGAATACATCATGCAATGTTCTGCAAAAGCTTTGAAATCATCATTCTATTAGTAGTGTAAAGTTATCAATTGCATGAAAAACTCAAAGCTTAGTCCATCAAAAGAATCTATCTCCAATAGTTATGAACATGTTATGTTTATTTGAATTGCTCTCAAAATATTCCTTCTCAAATAGTTACGAACTTGGCTTGTTGTTTTGATCTCGCACTCAAAATTCCCTAAGATATAATTTGTCAAAGTCGAAGTTGAAGTCTTTACCATACCCTGGTCTTATGTCAAATTGTTTTGATCCTTAAACTCTTTTCCGTGTAACTTAAGGGAACTTTATCTAACTGTTGGAATCTTTCAATTACTGTCAAAAAACTATTTTCTCTGCTCTTGTATGGATGAGTTGATTTTATTACCTCTTATTGTAATGGCTGAAATGTTAAGTCATTAGACCTCATTCTCTCATCTATAAGTCAGAAATAAGTATCTTCTTCTGATTGTAAAGAAGGAATTAAGAGTTGAGTCTCTGATAATATAAACTCTATGTGTTAAGAATTTAAATGTTGAGTAAGGGTGAGAGTGTTGACAACATGAGACATGCTCATCATTGTTAAAATCCTTGGCCAAGGTTATGATGCTTAGATTAAGCATTTGTCAGCCATCAAGAACTAGATGTACCCCTCTAAATTAGAATGGTCTTTCTAGTTAGGAAATCCTATAGTGAGAGATCAACCATGGTAGTATAGGTTCTTGACACCAGACTTAGATGGCATGATGGTATTTTGTGAGATCCTTTATTGATTTCCCTCATGAAGGGTTGAGTTTTTTTAGTTGAAGAAACACGAGAGACCAGTAGGTCTTTGGTTAGGTGGAAAAGCCCTTGATGATATTTCTTTTTCCCTTGAAGATAGAGTCTTGTTCAAGCATTCCAACAGGAAGCCTCCATACTGTACTTTCTTATAACTCTCTCTCTCTCTCAATTTCAGTTAAATTTACTAATAATGTTTATTTCATTGATGTAATAAATGCTCTATTCATTTCGAAAGTAATGGAAAAGTTAATTCATAACCAACTATGGTTTACAGTTATATAAACTAATAATTGTTCCTTTCAGTTGAAATTGAAAAACTAGAAGTTAGTTGATGAATGTTAAAGTAGTTAATGTTCAAATTGTTTATCTTTCTTGCTCATTAATGCAAAGGAAACTCTCGTAAGAAAAATTAGTTAGTTACATTTTAGCTAAATATGGTAGTTAGTTACCATTCTTAAACTATAGGTAGTTAGTATGGAACAGGATTTCACCTTGATGATGCTCTATCTCCTTTCCACTTTCAGTTATAGAAGTAAATGGTATATATTCAATAATGCAAATGGTGACATATTGTTTATTTCGTGTCTTATTTATTCAGTTGTGTAATTCGTCATTTACAACACGATAGCTTTTAATTGTTATGAGAGCATGGTTGATATAATTAGATTGACCTTGCATATGTTATTAATCTTATTTCAAATATGCCTACTAGTAGCTATAACTTATTATGATTCAAATTCCATACCTATGCCAAGATATTGTAAGTAGATTTGTGATAATGATATGATAAAGGTAATAGTTGTAGAATCATTTTGTATGTTAGAAAAAAAATAACAATCAACTGTTTAACTCCTAGATTTGATCTACATTAGCTTCATTATCTTATGGAAGAAGGAAACCAAGGATAGTTGTGATACAAGTGTTATTACATTTACTTATTTGAATACATTGTCTGTTGCAATTCTAAAATTGTTATGGAAGAGCATGACTACAATTAGGGTGATTTGATTTGAGTTTAAAAGATACTGCATAAATTGTAGATAGACTTGTGATAATAGTAGCAGTCTAGAAATCAAATCTTTTGTTAATGAGTGATTTCATGAGTAATTATTTTAGTAATTTATATACTTTGTTAGTGATTAATTGGGTGGTTATTGCATATGGTATGGAATTTGTATCATATGTAACAACCGCCCAATTAATCACTAACAAAGTACATTTTTTTGCAACAATTTAGATGCTACAAAGGAGATTCCTTTTCATAGAGATATGTGATCTCCAAGTGTAACTCTTGAAGGAGACATTTTTCAACCAAGTGGTCTTCTTATAGGTGGAAGTCACAATGGGGGAGTTGAGTTGTTAAGGCAGTTTCATGCATTGTAAGAGACAAGGTCTAAGCTTCTTATGCATCAAATCAAGTTGGCAAGAATTGAAGCAAAAATTGCAACACTGTTGTTGCAAAAGAAGTTTTCACATTTGAAATCTCAACTAGAGTTGAAGTCCTAAGATCTTTCTCTTTTTTAAAATAGAGCTCAAAAAAATGAGTACCATACGTTGAGTGAATTGGTTGCTAGAATGGAAAAGAAGCTTGAAATGTCCAACATAGAAGCGTTAACAAAAGATGAACTTCACAAGACGTGTTTCTTGAGTTGTTGCCTTTCAAAAGCCAATGGAAGATTACAATTTCGTTTTAAATATTAACATTTGTAAAATGTTAGAATTAAAATATGAAATGTAAAACTTTTCAAGTTCTACATAGAATTGGAGGTTTCTTTAGTAATTGATTTTCAATAATCAATTATTCTATTGGAATAAGAAGTCTCTACGAAGGGACAAGAATATTCAGTTTTAGGAAAAGAGAGTGGTAGCTGGGATTTTCAAGAATGGATTTTGTACAGAGAGAAGGGAGAAGTATGTGAACTTCCATTATATTGAATAAATTAGATGTTTGGGATCTGTACATCCTTTCTATTCTCTTTTAATTGTAATTTTTCTAGTGTTAATTTACAATTATTTTTTTCAATATTTCTCTAGTATATTTTAGTGCAGCTATATTTGAAAAGGAATTTGTGTGTTCCAGAAGGTTGTATGTTATTCATAGCCCTAATATACAATCATTTTTATATCTATTCGCATACTTGTAAGGAGTTATTACTCGTCTTATTAGGAAATCATCCGTGGACAAAGAACTTGTGATATGTGTGTCATTTGTGTCTGTTACCTTTCATTCTTAGTTGCCTTTGAGGAATCTAGATGGTCTTCATGTGTATTCCATCAGGGTTTTCTCTTTTATTTTTCTGTAATTGCCTTTCTTGCTTTCTAGTTAAAATCATACCCCACTGTGTAGAGGGTTTTACAATAGTGTGTGAGTTTCATAAAATCATATCACTCACAACCCAATGTGTTTTTCCAACTTGTGATTATTCTGTGCATTTCTTTTTCCATCATATGAGGAAATTGAAATGCAATTTTTACTCTAAGTAACAAAAGTGCTAAATTTTGAAGGTGTCTTTCATTACATTGATACTCTCTAAATAACAAAAGGTTGTCATTACAATAATTATTAGTTGGAAAACACTGGGTCTTATGAAACCTATAACCCACATACTGTTGTAAAAAACTCTACACATAACAACCCTTTTGGTTAGTCACCCCTCAGGTCAATTTGACTAGTTTTATGTATCCCCCACCTGCAACTCCTCCTCGAGCTATCCACCCTTGAGCTTAGAACATGCACAATCATATCACTCTCAACCCACTATGTTTTTCCAACCTACGATTATTTTGTGCATTTCTTTTTCCATCATATGAGGAAATTGAAACACAATTTTTACTCTAATTAACAAAAGTGCTCAATTTTGAAGGTGCATTTCATTACATTCGTACTCTCTAAATAACAAAAGGTTTCACTACAATAATTGCGTGTCGAAAAACACTAGACATTATGTAACCTGCAACTCACATATTGTTGTAAAATCCTCTACATGTAACAACTCAATTGGTTAGTCACCCCTTAGGTTAATTTGATTATTTTTATGTATCCCCCACTTGCAACTCCTCCCCAAGCTCTCTACCCTTGAGCTTAGAACAAACATAGTGAAATCACTCACAACCCATTGTGCTTTGCCAACCTATAATTGTTTTGTGCATTTATTTTTTTCATCATATGAGGAAATTGAAACACATTTTTTACTCCAAGTAACAAAAGTACTAAATTTGAAGGTGTCATTACATTTGTACTCTCTAAATACCAAAAGGTTTTCATTACAATAATTGACGGCTGGGAAATACTAGGTGTTATGAAACTTGCAACCCACATACTATTGTAAAACCCTCTACATGTAACAACCCTTTTGGTTAGTCACCCCTTAGGTCAATTTGATTAGTTTTATGTATTCCCCACATACAAATTCTCCCCAAGCTCCCCACCCTTAAGCTTAGAACACACACAATCATATCACTCACAACTCACTGTGTTTTTCCAACATGCGATTATTTTGCACATTTATTTTCCCATCATATGAGGAAATTGAAACACAATTTTCACTCTAACACTTGTGCTGAATTTTGAAGGTTCCTTCCATTACATTCATACTCTAAATAAAAAAATGTTTTCATTACAATCACACTGTCTATGTATAATTTGAGGTCACAAAATACTCAATGTTATTAAACCTCCAACCAACAAACTATTGTAAAACCCTTTACACATAACAACCCAATTGGTTAGTCACCCCTCAACTCAATTTAGTTAGTTTTATGTAACCCCTGCCTGGAACTCCTCCCTATGCTCTCCACCCTTTAAATTTCAACATGCAGAATGAGATAATTGACAACCCACATTGTGTTTTCCAACCTACAATTATTTTGTGCATTTATTTTACCATCATACAAGGAAATTGAAACACAATTTTTAGTCTACCTTAGACTTGTTATAAATTTTGAATGTGTCTTTCATTACATTCATACTATCTAAATAACAAAAGGTTTCCAAGACATTCATACTATTTTGTAAAATTCTAGGTCGGAAAACAATGGGTGTTATGAAACCCACAACCCACAAGCTATTGTAAAACCCTCTACACATAATAACTCAATTGCTTAGTCACCCCTCATCTCAATTTGGTTAATTTTTAAGTAACCCCCACCTACAACTTTGCCCCATGCTCTCCACCCTTGAGATTTAAACATGAACAAAATAACTGACAACCTACATTGTGTTTTCCATCCTGCAATTATCCTGTGCATTTATTTACCATCATGAGGAAATTGCAACATAATTTTTAGTCTACCTAAAAATTGTTATAAATTTTGAAAAGTGTCTTTCATTACATCCATTCTGTCTAAATAACAAAAGATTTTCAAGACATTCATACTATTTTGTAAACTTCAAGTTGCAAAACACTAGGTGTTATGAAACCTACAACCTACAAACTGTTGTAAAACCCTCTACACATAACAACCCAATTGGTTAGTCACCCCTAAGTCAATTTGGTTAGTTTTATGTATCCCCCACCTGCAACTCCTCCCCATGAAACAACAACTCCTCCCCATGAAACAACCCTTCAGATTTAAACATGCATAATCAAATAACTGACAACCCACATTGTGTTTTCCAATCTGCAATTATTTTGTGCATTTTTTTCAATCATATGAGGAAATTAAGATGCAATTTTTACTATAAGAGTTGTTATAAATTTTGAAGGTGTCTTTCATTACATTTGTACTATCTAAATAACAGAAGGTTTTCAATACATTCATACTGTCAAAAAAAAATGTAGGTTGCAAAACACTGAGTGTTATGAAACCCACAACCCACATATTGTTTTTAAACCATTTACAAGTAACAACCCAATTGGTTAATCACCTTTCACCTCAATTTTGGTCTATTTTATCTTACAACTCCACCTCATGCACTCCAACCTTTAGCATTCAACATGTAGAATGAAAAACTCACAAAACAATGTTTTCCAACCTGCAATTATTTTGTGCATTATCATATTTCAAAACATCTTATTGAGAAACAATACTTATTACAATTTTCAACGCAAGCCTTACATCAACCTCCAATGCCTGCGGGTGCACAAAATCTAGTGACAGAGATAGATTCTCATGCAAGCCACCGGGCCGGCGAGTTTTATGGTGAAACTCCTGCCACAACACTAACTGCCAGTAGAGAAACACTACTTGACATTGTGGTTATCATTCCCGTCACATAACATTTCCTGCCATCTA
The DNA here is from genome assembly GCA_007258455.2 of Sequoia sempervirens. Classification (NCBI taxonomy): domain Eukaryota; kingdom Viridiplantae; phylum Streptophyta; class Pinopsida; order Cupressales; family Cupressaceae; genus Sequoia; species Sequoia sempervirens. The sequence goes on along the minus strand of VDFB02281492.1, from coordinate 607,371,855 downwards.
ACAATTTCATCACTTTTATCCTCTATCTTGACGGGCCTCGCACTACACTGTCCCATCATATTATATATGTTTCTATGCATATTTTTATACATTTTGGTATGTTATCATGTCTAAGACATGCATTTTTGTAGGGAGATTAGCCGCATCTCTAACCTATGACAAATTCAATGTAAACATTTTTTATGCTTAAATCCCATAATCACGTGATAATTTACTATTCTTAAATATCATTCACATCTCTCTCTAATCCTTCCTCCACGCTTTGGGTAACATAGGCCTAAGCGCATACATAACTTGGAAGATAATGGCGGTGTAGATCCATGTCACATGTACGTAATCGTATCAATCTCATGGTCTTAAAAGTATTATCATAGATGAGGTTTGGTAATCTCTATAATCCATACTAACCCTAAAATATTCTCGCTTACTAAGGTTCTATTAAAAATCTTCAATCACAATGATTATCGGTAATATTATTCACTAAGTATATATATGTATGTTTGTTTAAGGTAAATACCATTGCTGTCTTCCATAAAATTGGAACAAAAGACGGTTGCTACGGTAAAATTACCGTGGTAAATACTAAAGAAGAACATGCTTCTATTACCACAACAACTACTCTAAAGTTGCATTTAGTAAAGCAAATTCAAATGAAACAAAATGTTCAAACGTGAAGAAATTATTTAGTAAAGAAGGAAACGATACCAATTGTTGAAGGAGCAAAGCAAGACTGGAACATAAATATAGATAGAAAGAAAGCATCGGTGGATGTCAAAATTATTATTTAGAATTTTTCAAAATGGTATAGTTCGATGAAAAACATCTAAATAATTTAACAATTAATTAACGTTGTGCAAAAAAAAAATTAAAATCAATTGAACTAAATCATTCAAAAATCATTCAAACATCACAAAAGCACTCAACTCAATGTTGTGGGGATCAAAGTGTATTAAGCTTAATTCATTAGAAACAAAATTACTAAAATATGTAAATGTGCTAAAAATACCTGAACCAAATTCATTTGATCATATAGTTTTTTAAATGACAGAGGTTCATAATTCAAATATGTTAATCTTTGACGCTTCTTAACATCAGTCCGGCCTGAGTTCTCCCAAAAAATTAAGGGTGAAAGATCATTAAAATGTTTGTAAGATGAAGATCTTTCAAATGCACTGAATTAAGGCATTTGAAATCATGCACAAAGAGTGCTCCATTGCTTTAGAGTGACCAAACAATTGCCCAATATCGAAGGCAGCTTTTATTAATCGAAGGTCCAAAGGGTAAAAGATGACTTCCCTGCATTGTGTATTTTGAACTTGGTTTTACAACAAAGACAGATGTGTGTCGTCCCTTTTCCATCTTGCTACAATTTCTCTGCCCTGCCATCATTCCAAATCAAACAATTTTTGTTTACTTATGATAAAAAGATTAGATAAAACTAAAATTCACATTTTTCCAGCAAATTAATAGCATTCTACATGAAAGAGCTATTAATGCCCCCTTTCGAAGTGGACACTCAATGTCATATGAATGGATTGATCTGTTATAATATAATCATTTTCATTTTAATTATATTGAATATAAAAAAACAGAGCAGATGTTTTATAGCATGATTTGCATTGCTTTTGTATATGTTCATATTCAAAACGTAAATAGTAATCTCCAAAGTTAATCAATCAATAGCATTTAGTTTTGTAAGTTTTGGCAGTTTTCCTTTTCTAGGGATTTTTTTTTTGGCAACTGAACTTTTCGTCACTGCCCTATAAATAAGTTAGTAAATTTTCATTTCTTCATACTGTTCTGTTTTTCCTGTTTTCATCCTAACCTGAAAGTGGTATCAGAGAAGCAGGCACGAAGGAAAGGAGAAGCACCATTGCACTCCATCGTGGAGCAACGTCAGATAAGAGGGGAACATGAGGGTTTTGCAAGAGAGGCATTTGAAAGTTTTTGATAGAGGCTTAAGGCAATCTGCACGAGTTCATTGGAAGACATAAGAGGAATTCGACTATTGCTGAATCGAGGGAGGAGAGTGCAGAGACATTTTCGTTTCTGCTAAAAGGTGTTTGTGTTCTCTGCCCTACGCAGACGCTCAGCATCTATTATCTAAACACAACTTTCTAGAGTTTGTAGATGCCATTTTTCATCAGCATTCTCACGACAAGTTGAAAGTGCAGCACTATATTTGTAAAAACATCTGAAAATATATTCAATCACACTCTCAAGCAAACATCTGCGCCCAGCAAGCAACAATCGCGTCCGGCAGTTCACAAGCATGGGTATATCATTCCCTTAAAGTGTATGCATATGCGGAAAAAATGAGAGTGCAGCAATTAACTAAAATCAAAGGTCATCTGAAGCATCAAAGCTGCACAAGCATTTGCTGGGATAAAACAAACGAGAGAAGAGGCATAAAGGTTTGCAATATTAAATATTGTTGCTGTTTCACCAGCCATTTCTATTTATTTTTTTAACTGCTGCAAAGAACGAACAATAAATTGGTATTTTATTTTACCTAACTTCCTTCTAAACGAATGATTAAAGCAAGAAGAATCAAAGAAATAATTTTTTTATAGATGAGTTGTGCAATATTCAAAATTCAAAATGCAGTCTATTGTGACAATGGTCAAGGAAACCTTAATTAAAAATGATACACAGATAGAATCGTGGAGAAACTGTTCCACCAATTTGTGATGTAATATCTGTAATGGCCACACCCAACTTACAGAACCAACAACTGCTAAAGGAAAGTATGGAAGTATAAGATTTCTAAAGTCTTAAGACTTTGATAAAGGCTTCAGGTAATGCAGGTGTGTTTCGACATAAAAAAGGATCTAATTTAGCTTAAGAAGCACTTCAAAAGTTAAGAGATGTTTAAGATTCACATTCAGAATTGGAATTCATTCAATTTCAATTGAAGTTGTTCAACTTTGAATTGAAATATGGTGATATCATGAGTCAGGTTTCTATGACTTAAGCCATAAAACAAGATGTTGATGCTGCAGGTGGTCAAGTCGGTATCTATATTATAGCCTTCATAAAGGAACTACTTCCAATTCATGCAACCTAGGTATTTGGAGTCTCTAAAAGCAAGTAATCAATTGAAGACAATAACTTTTAATAAATCGGTTGAAAAATTGGCTAAAGAAAAAGCCTTTGGGAGAAAGACTGATGGCACCGGTGAAATTCTCTGTCTTTCCCAACAAAAAGGCAAGCCTTCTAAGAAGAATTTTTCTTCTAGGGGGTTGAAAACTTGAAATGATTGAGGAAGAGGTACAGGTCAATCGAGGTATAAAGGAAGCAAATGTGCAATTGGTAGAGGCCAATTTCAATGTGACAACCAAAATGATAGACAGCATTTATATTGCAAACTGTGTGGTCAAAAGGTAGTCTGAAGCCAATGAAAGAAAAATACTGTGTTACATGGAGACACTTCCCCTGCCCCAAAAGCCATTGTCCCCGTCCCCAACCATCCCCGGGACAGACGCAAAGGGGACGTCCCCCTACTGTCCTCGAATCAAGCCAAATTGCAGGAAACGGTAGGAAATGTCCCTACCCGTTGGAACTGTCCCTGGTACAACTGGGGGGCGTTGGAAACATCCCTCGTTATACTAGAGATGGGTAACCGTCCCCCGCAGACAGGGAGCTTCCTAGACTTAAAAAACCATTAAAAATTCGTTTTTTTTTAATTTTATTTCTGCTCTTTAAGGTCGTGGGGAGCCCACGTTGACTCTCAACCCTAAATCTTTTCCTAAAATGCCAAATGAAACATTATTATTGTCATATTATTATCGACCTGGGCCTGGGCAAGTCACGACAAGTAATTTTCAGTCTCATTCTCACGCCAAACATAGTGAATGTTCAAGTTCTCACGCCAATTCAAGTTTCAGTGATGCGTTTTAACTTTTAGAAGAGGCGTCTATACTCTTTGTGCCTTGTGGTTTGTCTTCATCATTGTCGTGGGTATTTCCTTGACGACTCACGGGCTGGAGCTGCATTTGGTTGTGTGTGGGGATGCCTACAGGAGCTGCACTTCCTAAGTTCCTAGCATTACATTCTTCCAAGTTTGAGTTTAGTGCTACTTCTGCTTTACATAGAGCTGCATTACATTTTTTTATTTTCATTGATTTGATTTGGTATCAATTTTACAAACTTTTAGACTTTCAACCAAAAAAAACATACAAAATGAGCAGCAACAATAGTGACAGTCATGAGGGTAGTGACAATGAAAATGAAGCTCAAAGAATGTCAATAGATCCTTCTTCTACCTCTGAAGATCCAACCCATGCTTCTTCAAACCATTATGCATGCCCTATACCCTCTCTTCAAAGGTTTGCAAAAGGCCCTTTCAACCGCAACAAACCATTGTGTTAGTTTGCCACAGATGTGACAGCCAACAAGAAGAAAAATTCATGGGGCAGTAAGAAATGGCTGTCATGTTTGTGAAACTCATTACCATGGAAGCTATACTAGGATTAGAGGCCATCTAATGTGTGACAGTGGAAAGGGTGTTAGAGTTTGTGAGGCAAAAACATTGCTGCAGCAGCTTCAATTCACAAAGTTGGCTGGAGTAAGTGAGGACCAAATCATTACCATTCAAAATAAAAAACGGCCATTAGTTGATTTGCAGACTCTTCCAATGTATCAATTGGAGAGAGTTGTGATAGAGGGAAGAGGAAAGCAAGTGAGAAAACGTTAATCGTGGGGTTAATGAATGTGCAAAAATGTGAGCAAGTTGATGATGCAGTGGCCAAATTCTTTTATGCACATGCTCTTCCATTTCATTTGGCAAGGTCACCTTATTTCAAAACTATGGTGAAAGAAATATTGACAGTTGGACCCTCTTATGCCCCCCCAGAGAACATAGATTATGTACCTCCCTCCTTGACAAACAATATTCAAAAGCTACCATGTTGATGGAGGAGATGAGGCAAACATGGATTAGGACTGGCTATTCCATTGTCATGGATGGGTGGACTGATATTCGACATAGGCCACTCATTAATGTTATTGTTACATGCCCTACTGGTTCATATTTTCTTCGAGCTATTGATTGTTCTAGGAAGTTTAAGGATGCTGATTTTCAGTTTGGCATTTTGAGGGAGGCCATAGAGGAGGTTGGGCCTTCTAATATTGTGCAGGTTGTGACAGATTCAGCTCATGTTTGTAAGCTAGCTGGTTTGATGATTGAGAGTGCTTACAAACATATTTTCTAAACTCCATGTTTTGTACATGCTTTGAGTTTGAATAATGCTTTGAAAGAAATTGGCAAAATAGATTGGGTGAAAGCAGCAGTTGCATAGGCTAGAGACATAGAAATGTTTGTATGTAACCATCACACTTCACTTGCACTATTCCGGTCTTATTCAAAGAAAGAATTCCTCAAACCAGTTGAGACTGGATATGCTAGCTACTATATTTTGTTGGAGAGGATGTTGGAGGTCCAAGATGCTCTACAAGCCAAGGTTGTTTGCGCAGATTGGAAAAGGTGGACTCTATCGAAGACAAATGAAGGCAAGTGAGAGATAGAGTACTTAATGAAACTTGGTGGGCCACTATCAAGTAAGAAATGTGAAAATTTAAATTGTTTTTGAATTTGTTGCACTTTGTTTTACTTTGTATTTTAAAAGTTCTAATTTTTAATGTGTTGCTTGTAGGTATATTTTCTCTTTCATATCACCAGTTGTGGGGGTAATCCGGTATGCAAATACAAACTCTCCTAGCTTGGGAGAGATATATGAGACTTTTGATAGCATGCTTGACCAAATGAAGCAAACTATTCGTCAAAAGGATCCTGAGTTGAGTTTTATGACCATATTAGGCCTATTGTGACAAAGAGGTGGAACACAATGAATACCCCTCTTTATATGCTTGCCTATGCTCTTAATCCAAAATGGTATGTACCTAGACCTAGCCAAATGCTTCCTTCTGAGGATGACGAGGTGATAGAGGGGCTTACAACAAGCCTCCGTAACATGTATACCTACGAGTAGGCAACCATTCTTAGAGAGCAATGGCTTATGTTTTCTGATCTTCAGGGTCCTACATTCAGCAAACCAGAGGCTAGGATGGATAGGGCCACCATTGCATAGAACAACCCCAATTGGATGGTGGAAATTTCATGGGAAGGACACACCGGATTTGAAACAACTTGCCATTCATTTGCTCTCACAAATCGCTAGTTCCTCTACTGCAGAGGGGAATTGGTCCACCTACGGTTTCATCCACTCCATTAAGAGAAACATGCTTACTTCAAAACAAGTTGAGAAATTAGTTGTAGTTCATAGTGCCTTGAGAATTCAGGACCGACAGACTACTGAGTATCGACAGACTCCAGCAGCACGATGGGATGTTGATCTTGAGGATGTTAGGAAAATTGATGAGGAGGTGCAACCAAAATTGATCGGGCTACCATTGGATGATCCACTCTTGCCAGAGGATGATAGTGACTCAGATAGTTCTGGGTATTTGGATATTCATGGCCCAAATGGGGCTTAATTTCATAGACTATTGTATTTAATATTTTGATTTTCATGTTTGAACTTTGATACTTTTGGATAAATGTTTGAGACATTTGAATATTGATAGACCATGGTTTTATTGATGTTTGATATTGCTGTGATAAATTTTATAATGCTTTAATGACATTTATTATGCCGTTATACTACTGCTCTCGCAATTTATTTACATATTGATATTGTTGTTATCAATTATTAATTTATTGGCATATCTCTCTCTTTCCCCCTCTCTATAATATATTAATAAATTTTGCAAAAATCATATATATATATATAGATATATATATTTTGTATGTCGCCGTCCCATACTGTCCCCTAAAAATGGCCCCCTAGGAAACGTCCTAGAAATGCGTCCCCTACCATCCCCTCATCCCCGTCCCTGAAACATTGTGGAACATAGGAAAAATATCATGGGATAAGATAAAAAATTATTTCCAACAAAGAGATACAACCAACTATGATGATAAAGCATCAGGAGCAGCCCTATTTGCACATGGTAACGATCATGATGAATTTGTGCTTTCATGTCAGACTTTTCCTATCATAATGAATCATGTCATGATACTTGGGTATTAAATACTAGAGCCACACAACATATGACATTTCAACATGTCTTTTCTGAAGAGTTTCATGAAGATGTTTGTGGTCCTATCTATTTAGAAAATAAAATGAAAACATTCAGCTGAAGTTGTTAGGACTTCCAAATTTGTACTTCACAGTATACCATCCTCAACTCCAACATAAATTCTCGTTACTAGCTCTGATTTGGCAACAAGGCCACTCCATTTTATAGGAAGATGGACAAGTGGTAGTTACAAATAAGTTTATAATCAGGTTGCATTTATTGGTTTGGAAGATGGAAAGTTATTAAAATTCAAAGGAGGTAGAGCTATTTCAAAAAGTTTTGCTTACCTTAGTGAAGAGGTAATCTTTTTTCTAGTCTTTTATGACATGGAAGATTTAGGCATGTTTATTATGACAGCATCAAATAATGCAAAAGAACGATGTTGTAGGCTTCACCACTTTTCCCAAGACAATTGAGAAATGTGAATCTTGCATTCTGGAAAAATGACATAGAGATATTTTCCCTAATTCAGATTGGCAAGCTCAAAGAAAGTTACAACTCATTCACTCTGATTTGAGTGGGCCTTACCAACAAATTTTGTTGGAGGATGTCAGTATTTCATGTTGTTCATTGACAATCATAGTAGAATGACTTAGATTCATTTCTTGGAGAAGAAGCTTGAAGCCTTCAAAACTTTTTAAAAGTTCCACACTATGATTGAAAATGAAGGAAAATGAAGCTCAAACTCCAACTAGCACTCTTTGAACAGACAATGATGGAGAGTCTACATTAAAAAAAAAATGATGATATCTTAGCCAAAATGGGATTAAACAATAATCTCACTATTAGATATATTCATAAAGCAAACCAGAATGGAAATTCAAATGGTGTCTTCAGCAAAAATGAAGGATAAACCTAGCGTGTTGGGTAATGGGTCAGCTGCTGCAAATGTACAGAATTTGGGTGTGAAATCAGATGTGGGAAATGAGGAATATGCGCAGCATGGTGATGTAGTGGAATCAGCATTGGGCCCTCTGTTGTCAGGTATGAAGGTGTCACGCTTATCACCCCTAGCGAATCGTGCAACGTTGGTGAGGCTAGGAGTCTGTCAAATAGAGTAGCCAAAGAAGGGCTTGTTGTGTCTCAGGAAGAATGGAAAACAATGGCAAAGGAGGTGTAGGTAGGGTAGGGTAAAGATGCAAAAGAAGGGTTGGTTAATCATATGCTGCAAATGAAGGATAAACCTAGCGTGTTGGGTAATGGGTCAGCTGCTGCAAATGTACAGAATTTGGGTGTGAAATCAGATGTGGGAAATGAGGAATATGTGCAGCATGGTGATGTAGTGGAATCAGCATTGGGCCCTCTGTTGTCAGGTATGAAGGTGTCACGCTTATCACCCCTAGCGAATCGTGCAACGTTCGTGAGGCTAGGAGTCTGTCAAATAGAGCAGCCAAAGAAGGGCTTGTTGTGTCTCAGGAAGAATGGAAAACAATGGCAAAGGAGGTGTAGGTAGGGGAGGGTAAAGATGCAAAATGCTGCAGATGAATCCCATCCCTTGTTCTAGTGAGTATTTGGTCCTGTCTTTAGGTCAAGAAGTTATAATGAGGAAGAAAAAAAAATGAATTGAGGATTTATTTTTAGATTTAATGATCTATGGCCTCAACTAGCAGATTTACATGCATGGAAAATAAAAAATGGTCAGAAAAAGTTGAAAAGGAGCAATATAAATTTACCCCGAGAGCCAAAGGTGTTTTTGTGTTACTATGTCAATCTGTGAAAGATAGACAAAAAAAATTAGTAAAAGGGTCCTGGTTCTGGTATAAATCTGTACACTTCATTAAACTGTGGTTCCCAGAGTTTAACGCTATGACTGAAATGTTCACAGTAATGCAGTTTTTGATACAGCTGCAATATGCAGCTTCATTTTGGGTTGATAAGCATTTTCAAAGGTTAGGGAATTTTTTTGGTAGATTTTTTGTCCATATAATGAAAACAGATGGACTAATCCAATTTACTTCAGCAAGGATTAAAGTCGAGTTTGATATTTCAAAAGGATTGTGAGAGGAATGTCACATCCCTGTCAGTTGCCTCCACGGTGGATGTTGGAGCTAATAAATTAAAATAAAGAAATGATAAAAAAGAAAGAAAAAAAGTAAAAGAACATAGTCAATGCTGAATTAATGAGGCATGTTCTACGATATGGGCCTTGTGCAGGCATTCAACTGAAGAGAATACAAGGAGTGGCGTAGGGCATGGCAGAGGAGTAGTTGTGCCATTAAGAGGTATGGCACCCCTATCAACATTCATGTGAAATGAAGGACGAAGTATAGGGTGCGCAGAATAAGAGCTTTGACGAGCATGAAGGCAGGAGTGGGGTAGATAATAGAGAGTAAGGAATGATGGAGAAAGGGGATAAGGAAGAAGAGTGCAGAAGGGCGTAATATTTTGGAGAAGACATGAGCAGAGTAAGGCATGAGGAAGGGTGGAATGGTGTAGAGGAGAAAAAAAACATAGAAAACAAGCAGCAGAAGAGTGAAGCAAGAAGTTGTGCAGGAAAGGAATGCAGAGTATGGTGAAAAAGAGAACGCAAGAATAGAGGCTTTTCAGCATGGAAGGAGAATAGATGTAAAGTATAGGAACCAAATGGGTTTGTTTTAAAGGCAGTAGAAAATTTCAAGCAAATGCAATTGGCAAGAGAAAAGCAACATCCTCCATGCCTGCGCTAAAATGCGAGCTTGTGGAATAGACCATGGACAGCCACCAGGGCATAAAGGTTGGAGGAATTATGGATGCACAGATTTGGAAGAAAACATGAGGAAGAAAAATGCAAAGGAATGCCAAGAATCGTGTGGAAGGAAGAGCAAGGAGGAGATCGAAATTCATAGCCCTTTTGGGGCTGACTTCTTGTGATTCGAGAGTGTGGACATAGCTTGAAGTGGGGTAAACTCAGACAGAGCCAACACAATGGATTTCAATGCATACTTCAAACATATCTTTGCCATTGTTTGCAGAGCTAAGTACACTCCTCCACCACATTACTATCTTAAAATAGTGGTTGATTCTAATTTATTCACTTCCATAGCTGGAAAATAATTAATCTAGGCGATTTATGCTTATGTGTATGCTGTTACATATTCAGGGAGGCATTGCTTCTATTCAATAGATCATATGCCTTGTCCAAGTTGTTACATATGTTGAAAGCATTTTGTCAAAACAATTCAGGTGTAACACATAGGCATGGTATTCCTTAAAATAAAGTTTTATCTTAAAATATTTTATGGAAAAATCATATACCTTGGTGCTCGTATAAGATCTTGACCTGGTTTGATCTGCCTAATATTATAATAGATGGGAATGATTGCTTTATCTCATTAAGAACTTTGCTGGGCTGAAATATTCTTTCTGGTAGAATAAATTGTAGTTGATGAAATTTGGTAATCTCTTTGAGAGATTATACTTAGTCTTTTCACTATCAAAGACCTAGATAAAAGGAATATGAGCATGTAGTCATTATTTTATCCCTGTATTGAGAAACATTATTTAAGGATCTCATTATATGTTGACTATATTATGATGGTTACTATGATAACCTGTTAATCCATAAATATTACCGGGCTAAAACAGTTGGCAAGTATTACAGTTATGGTGGAAGGTATCCTAGAACCAACATGGTCTTTGTGACTATTAACATTACCAAATTTATTGGGTGTATCTCCTTATGATGATCTAACAGATACAGTGTTTCCACTATCTCGAGCTTGCCTTAGGTATCGATTAGTCTTAAACAAGCTTATAATTATTGCCGTATGCCTTCTTATAGTTGGATAATGCATTATAGTTTATATGGCATATTTATTTTGAAGACAACAGTTTTAAAGACTATGTTAATGGTATATGATATGAAGTTTTGTTTAACAAGTCTAAGGATAAGATTAGTGGATGAGTTTTAAACATTAGTTTCCTATATTTGGTAATTATACATAATATAGTAAATAAATAAAGACATATTCAGATATGGCCGGTATCATAGCATGATGGTATCTGCAATCATAAGTATTTAAATGTCAAGTGCAAATATTGTATAGTTTGAGAAACAAGCTATTACAAGAATAATGGGTCACACCATAAGATAAATGAAGCCAGACGGTTATGAATCCTATTACTATTAATATTACTGTGTGTATGTCTTTATATGAAAATATGATGAGCATAGTGTTGCCAAGTGTCTCTAGTATGAATTAAAAAAAAAAAATTAATTATGTTTAACCCTTGTTGTGATGATGGATATATGCCTTTCAAGGTTCAAAATGACATTATGTGGCCAAGGGGAAAATTTCATATTTCATGAACTAAGACTACTTTAAAAGTATTGGATTCAACTAGATGATAAAGGATATTAAGAGATTTAAGAATATGTTATTATTAGATGTATATAATTGGATGATGATCCAATGGATATATTATTGTTAACCATCTAAAGTCGACTTACGTATCAACTTTGCTTAGAGAAAGTTTACAACTATTGTGTATGTCTTTTGAAGTTTAAATAATTTTGTATGGCCTTATTGATGTATGACGTGTCTAATAGAGATTGATGACAAAACAAAATTAATAGGATCATGATGCTTGATCATATTAGTTGAATACAATTGGAGCCATATTGGGGCTTTACATAATTATCACATTTTGAATAGATCTTGAGTATTACTACTCTTAGGGTTAGTAAATTTATCCTAATTGAGATATTTATTCCACGAGGTTGTCCTCATATATGAATGCTTAAGGGGTTTCCCATTAGTATAATATAGTGGTTCAAATATCAAGAATTAATACATTTCTAATATCTAAGATTACCAAACCTAAATAGGAACCTATGCTATAAACTATGTGGTAATATCGTCAAGGTACCAAATGTGGCACGATGTCCTTGATATGTAATTATAAAGGTTATGTGAAGCTCGCTTTGATTTAGGATCAGTATCAGTGAGAGGTGTAATTAGAGATCTTGATGTCCTTAGATGGAAGTGTTATAATTTAAGCTGGATGAATTGGGAATTGTGTTGGAATTCTTGGCTGGTCATTAAGCACTACTACTGTTGGGAATCATTTAAAGGAACCCTATTGGGGTAAGATATAGTAATTAATAAAACCTTGGGTTATGGGAACCTATGTGTAGGTGTCCTTTGAGAAACCTTGTAAGGAGAACTATGTGTGACTTTGATCTGTTTAGAAGCAGGTACATAGGCGGCCCTTGGGTGAAGGATGTCCTTGTGACCTCAAGTCCAAAGGTGGAGGGTTCAAGGGGATAACTCCAAGGTATGGGGTTGTTCCTATATGGTTTGACCTATCCTCCTCTATAAGCTTCATTTTGAGGCTGAAATGGGTATCGAATGGGAATAAAATGAGTTAAGGAAATCTAATTACTTGTATTTAATACATAATATGTTTTTATATAGTAAGCAAAATGAAGTAAGAGATTGACTACTTTATAATTGGTATTTGAATATATGTATATGTTAAGTAAAGTCCATCTCAGGTTGGTTCCTTGTAACTTTTATGTGTTGTAAAAACCGATTCCATATCTAAAGGTCTCTATGTATAGGCCCGTGTATATGTTTATTGTGATTGTGATTCATGTTATGTATGACCCACCCAAGAGTGAACCTTCGGGATATTTGAGCAGTGACAGACAATCATTGGACCGTGCCAATGGCTGATGTCTGAGCTACTGCTAGGGACTAGCCGACATTCACTTGGTTCACAAAGTTGAAGGTTGTTATGGGCTACCCTGGTTATGATACGACAACAGTTGCACAGGTAGAGACCCATCCGTGTAGGTAATGATAATCCAAGGCTAACCGTTGTATCAAGGGGGTTCATTGGCTGTCACTGAGAGCACGGAAGTGACCGATGCCAAGTGTTACCCGGGATTGTGAAGAAAATAGCTAACAATATCATTAAGGTCACAAGGTGGTATATGTCAAGAGCTATTTCTTCCTAGGTGGACAAACTTGTTGCCAATGGCCTATAGGCAATTAAAGTCGAAATCCACTGGGCTATGGTAGGTTCACTACTTGTGGAAAGCCTTGGGATGGAGGACAGACCCACAGTGTAGTATGGGATGCACCGAATCCTCTTCCCATTTTTCCAATGGTGTAGAACACTAGAGGAAAGGATAGGACCTACGGTGTAGTGTGCAATGCACCAATATTCTTTTCTATCTGGGATGCATTATGGACATGTGTTAGTCATCCATTATGATGTGTCAGCCAGTCACTGTATGCGTGTGATGTGTTGGAGCTCGTCATTGTGTATTTGTGATGAGTGTTGAAGCTAGTCACTGTGTATTTGTGATGTATGCTAGAGCCAGTCACTAATGTAATTGTGATATGTGTATGAACTAGTCAATACTGTACTCATGATATGCAAATGAGACTATCACAATTGTACTTGTGATGTACATATGAGCTAATCACTATTGTACTTGTGATTTGTGTATGATCTAGTCATTGTTGTACTTGTGATGTGTATGAGCTAGCCAGCTTGTGTATATTGTGGTATGCTTGTGATAGTCATTGTGTATGACCTTTGGGATTATGGTATGATATACCCCTTGAAAATATTGTGAATGTTTGTACACTAATGTTTGGTAATGTTTGGTATGGACCCAACACTTGATGGGAAAGTTATTATCCTTATATTATAATTGACTAAATTGATAACTTATACTTAATGAATAGTCACAATTTAAAGATGAGATTAGAGATCCCATACAAGAGGAGAGAATGAACTCCCTCTAACATAAGCAAGCAAACTACAAAGCCTCTGATTCCCACGAGGGGATATGTAGGTAGGGTCACTGTGAACCCTTGAGGTTTAGGTCTGGGTCTAGGAATGACCCTATCCTTAGGATCTTGGCACTTTTTTGAGTAAGCATATAAGTGCGACATTGATCATCGTCACCAGGATGAATGTAGAACTTTCGAATTAACACTTCAAATTTAGATGAATGATGCTTGGTCGGTTAAGTTGGTAGTTTTACTAAATTGTAAAAAAATAAAAAAAATTGTAATGCTCAAGGGGTGGTTTTTACAAGGAACTATGGTTGAAAGTGGGGGATAGATTATGGAAACAAGTATTGAACTATAAAAATATTTTGTTTAGATGTAGAAGGTGCTTCCAAGTTGGGCATTTAGCAACAAGTTGTACATAAGTGAAACCTTAAAATGTTTAGCAAGCAACATGCTGGAAAGGGGCTAGGTTTTCTCCTTGACCGGTTAAAAGGGCTACCCCAAACTCATCAATGAAGGTGGATGATGATATGGAAGGTAGACGTGAAGGAGTGGAGCAGGAAAATGCAGTTATGAATGATGTGCAACATCATATGATCACTCCATGACTATTGTCGCCCCCTCTAAGATTGTAGGATCATAGATTCAAAAAGAGTAGTCACATGATTGATTGATGTAGAAAGGTAAGAAAAAAGCATTTATTAATATGGCGGAATTTCTAGAGAAGCCTGAGAAATCAATTTCCTTCAAAGAGTTGCAACTTGTGCTTTTTCCTTTGGCTACGAAACAGCCTATAGGGAGTTTTTCACCCATGAATTCCAATAATATGGGAACCCCATGCATCAACATTTTTTCACAAATTTGTGTGGGAGCCTCCGGATAAGACTGGCTTCCTTTTTTCAATTATATTACTAAACTACAACTAAGCTAAGATTACTCTAATAGAATAGAAACTAACCTAATCTATGAATCAAATGAAGGTGACCAATCAAATTTCTCTTATGCACTCAACCAACCTTCACCCATGAACATGCAAAGTGTCAGGGCAGATTTGACTTGCTTTACACAAACCTACCTGTGCACAAAATGGCATTAACTGGCATCTATGGCTAGTGGGCATTCAAACATACACAAATAATTTGCTTCATCTAGGGGGCATAAGCAAACAAACATAGACACATTAATGAATTCAAACATAGGGCACTCTCCAAGATGAGTCATGAGAAACAAATACCAAACAATGCACTTCTTTTAATCACAAGCTAAAAGATCTATGATCAACCAACTTCCTATTACAAGAGCTAATGGATAACAAAGTATAGCCAAAAGATATTTACATTGGGGTTGAGCCCATATTTATAAAAGCATGAGTATCTTTATGTAATTGCAACCAAAGGAACCTAGGAGAATTTACAAAGAATAAAGAATGACAGTGAAAGAAGAGATAGATGTCAAAAGACTCATACCATCTTTCAAATGATTTTTGATTGAAACCAAATCAACAGCTCAGAGGAGGCATGTTTAGGCAATTAGGAACTTGACACAACCATTCAGACCATGATGGCCTTTGTCAGGTGCATATGCCATCTATTACATTTTGGTGTAAAGCACCCATGGAATCCAGCAGAGAAGAAATCTGTCATCCGCAATATTTGATGGCGGGTGCAATCAATGGCCATTAGAGTGACAGGGGCATATATTCAACATAAGATAGAAAGAGCCACCTTGGATTGATACTGCCAGAAGGGTCAAGTACACTTGGTGGGAGGAGAGCTATGTTAACATCACCAAGATGGGAAGCAACTTCCCAGATGATGATCTTGAAAAAGAAGTCCAACTTCATTTTTCAAAAGGAATCCAAGAAGCTTTGGATCATTAGATTGACTTTATAGTTTATCATCAACAGCTGGCACAACATAAAGAGTGTCAGCATGGTGAGAACTCAAAGAGTTCTCAATAAGGATATAAGGAAAAAAAGAGAGACACGTCATGGAATTGGGTTTGGTAGCACACAAACGGGGCAATACAAAGGAACACACTCTATGAAATGCCACCACTAATCCAACAATTGGTGCATCTCGAGGGATGCCAACATGGTAGAGGTTGAGAAAACCTCCAAAAAGAGAGATAAGAGGGGTGGGACCTGCTATAACTACAATGCCTCAAATGGAAGTCATCTGCACCATTGAATTGAGATGGATGATCCATGGAAGCATTTTATTGCTAAGTCATCAAAAGGGCATGAAAGGTTGCAAAATCAATGAAAAGAGAAAGGCGGGGCCTATGCAAGCAGGAAGCTCACAAGCAAAACAGCTTTCCAAAGAGGGGAATAAGGACTTAGTCAAAATCACAAATGTGGTTGTGAGTGACATGAAGATATTGGAAGCCGAAGTAAAGGCTCCATAGACACCATGACACCCACAATTCAAATACTGAATCATGCGGATCTCTGGAATGATTTGAGACTTGAAAAAGAGAACCCCATAAATTACACAGGGGATCTAGGGCTCAAAGAATGCATCAATTGAAGGGGACCAAAGGAATCCATCTGCAGTTGCATGGATTCCCAAAAGATTTCCAAAGAGGGGGCTAAGGACTTAGGCAAACTCACAAATTTGGCTGAGGGACACCAAGGTGTTGGAAGCTGAAGGAAAGGCTACATAGACACCATGACACTTGTAGCTCAAATACCAAATTGCATGGATCTCTAGAATGACCCCAAGCTTGATAAAGGTAACCCCACAAAACACATGGGGGATCTAGGGCTCAAAGAATGCATCAATTGAAGGGGACTGAAGGTATCCATCTGCAATAGCATGGATTTTTTAAAGGGAGTGTATTTGAAAAACACACTACAATATTTCCATAACCCAACAAAAATATATTGGAGATATTTTGAGTAGATTTAGAATGTTGGACTGCAAACTACTCAGTATATCTATCGAGCAAACTTTGAAACTAAAATCAAATGATAATGCAGAGTTTGTCAATGTACCTAAGTACAAACAGCTTGTTGTGAGTCTAATAAATGCAACAATAAGAAAACCAGACATTTCTTTTGTTGTTGGAGTCCTATCTAGATTCATGCAACAACCTAGAGAAAATCATTAGATAGAAGCAAATAGAGTTCTTCAATATCTAAAAGGAACCCAAACCTATGGGCTCAAATATCCCAAGGCAGCAAATTGCAAATATTCAAATTCCAACTTTGCAAGTGATTTGGAAGATAGGAAATCTACTTCAGGTTTCCTAATGCATCTAGGGTCAACGATCATCTCTCGGAAATCTAAGATGCAGTCAGTGTCAGCTCTTTCCTCAACAGAAGAAGCAAAGCAACTAGAGAAATATTATGGCTCAAAGGGATTCTTAAAGATTTGCAGGAACAAACAAGTTCATCAATACCTCCCTAGTTGACAATACATTGCAATCAAATTGGCAACAAATTTAGTCTTATACAATCAAACCAAACACATAAACACAAAGTTTCATTTGATTCGACATCATGTGAAAGATGGCAGTGTACAACTCAAGTATTGTCTGACTGCAAACCAACCAACAAATATTCTCACCAAAGTACTTGGACGAAATAAGCTTAGGAAGTTTAGAGTAATGCTTGGTTTAATTGTAACACCTTCAAGTTAAGGAGAGAAATGTAAATATTAATCTTAAGGGTTAATCCTATGAGTTACGGTAGCATTCAGTTTTGTAAGTTTTGATAGTTTCCTTTTTCAGTTTTTTTCTTTATGTCAGTTGAGCTATTCTTCACTGCTCTATAAATAAGATTCTGAATTTTCATTTGATAATAAAAAAATACTCCATCCTGTTCTGCTTTTCCAATTTTCATCCTGGCCAGACACAAAATTGAATCCAAAAGGTTAAAATACCATATATGCCAAGATTCCATTGAAAACTAATTTACTTGATAATAGCATCCTCCAAAAAAGATAAATCATCTGAATTCTCAAAGAAGCTAAGTGAAAATAGAAATTTTTACATAAAAATATCAAGTTTGAGAATATATATCCCACTGCATATCTCCGTGGATGGATGATCTTTGCATGCATGTATCTTGGTTCAATCTCGTTCAAAATGTCAAGAAAATTTAGCTCCTTGGCTGCTACTGTTAGAAACACATAGAAAGACAATTCTATGCAGCCATGTTTCTCATCACCCAGAAACAACCGAAAACATATTGATATAGCATGTCACATGCATCTATAATAAGGAAAACAGTGACTGGTTTGAATATTGCCAAGAAAAATGATCATCTTTGATTTTTTCTCTTAATGGAATTAACTATTAAGTATATCTTCCATTCTAGTACACACACAAATAAAAGTAATATCAACCAATCCCAACTCAAGCGTCCTGGGCAACAAATCCTTTAATCAATTCCTAAACCTAAAACTGACAAACAATAATTTATGCTGCAGACTAGTAAATTGGTAATCCATATGCAAAAGATGGCAAGTTGCTTATCCTGTTCATACTTGCAGCCCTTTTATGTTAGTCTTTCAACATGTTATGTAGTTGCCAAAAAATTACTCGGGAAAATATCTACTTAGGACCTAATCCATGAATAATCTCTATGCCCATAAATAGTCTAAAATCCATGAGCATGTACCTTGCGCATTTCAATGGCCATTTCATTGTTTTCAATTGAGATTGCCTTGAAACCAAATGGATGTAAAACCTTTTCATACCTTGAAAAACAAACCAAAACAGGTCGATTGATCCCCAATACAAGTTCTGATACAAAAAGCTGTAAGGCCATCAAAAAAATTAAAATACATATATTAGTAACATTTTGCCAATTAAATAGAGAGCTTACTCGAGAACAGAAACTGCATAAGGTGGGCCTCCCTCATGATTGCTTACCTGCATATCACAACCAGCAATTTTTGTTATCATCTGATTTTGCAAAGATGTTCGTTAGCATCAAATTACCTCTACATCTGCAACTGCCATGAGGAAGAATTTTAAAGGGTGTAAAGTCAATATCTACTTCTGATTCACAGGACCCAAACTATGGGATCAATATATGGGCAATGATGAGCATTACAGGGAAAATTAGTGTCAAAAGCTCTCCATCAGGTTTTAAGAGTTCTGCTACACGCTTTGCCCAAGCAGGTCTCATCTGAGGCTCTAAAGCACAGAAAAACCTTCCAGTAGAAAAGAAAAGAGTTAGACAATCACTATAACAATATTGTAGAGCTAGAGAACAAACTAGGGAGTACTAAAGTGTGGAAACTTACGTGTAATCAAAGAAAAAATCAAATTGCTCTTTTGGAGCCCATGTAAAAAAATCTTCCTTTAGAAACTCAAAGTATTCAGCATTTGGAGCGCCTACAGCCAACTTTTAGAAAAAAATGAACATTGGTTAGTAATGTTTCTTTACAGTACCTCCAAATCAATTCAAAAATTCTATATAGTGAATTTCCTTTGAAAAAAGAGATCCAACAACCAGGACAAAGACCAGAGTGAACAAGGCCTTAAATTATAATCGATTTTGATTCCAATTGATTCCAGTTTGAAAGAATTTGTTAAGCCACTTTGTTAAGAATAGAGTCTGCTAGAAGCCTAGAAATTTATAAATTTCAACATAATCCATTCTTTTATCAAAGTATTACATGATACACTTGATTGATTTATATCAATTCTGAGGACAGAAAACTATATTGACTTAGTTTATTCAAGCTCTTTTGCAGCAATAAAACTTTAAAAAAGTATGTAAATTTAAATAAACGTCACAATACCATATTATGCATCAATTTAATACATTTGTTGTGCTTAGTAATTACAGTGAAACCTCCTTACTTAAGCAACATGTACAATCCATAAAACTACATTTATTTTAAATCATTGCAAATGTCTAGCTACTGAATTGAAAATTTACCTCCCGTGCTCGTTTAATTGCAGTTTCAGAGATGTCGACACCTACCACGTAACGATTGGGGTTAGCAAGGGCCACAACATCATACCCCTGGACCCACAGGCCAAGAAATGTGTTAAAATCATGTGAATTTGTGTCTCATATCATGAACATATGCCTGTGTTTTCCATGCCAAAAACATTGAATGAAACCTACTTCATCCAATCCAATCAATTCATATTTAATCAAATCAATAAACAATGCCTAAAACCTACAAAATTGAAAGGGGCTTTCATTGAGCTAATTCTTTCATGGCACCCCTTGGGCCTGAACGAGTAATAAAAATTAGAGCAAATCATGTTCTTTGAAGCTTGGCTCAATGTGGGTTTAATAGAGCCATAAATAAATGGTTTTGAAATTGACAAAGAATACGTACTGCACCACATCCGGGGACCAAAGCCCTGCCATAAGGGAGAAGACCTTTTTCTATCAGGTGTGAGAGAATTGGAGTAGCATATCCGATATCCCAGGGGGTCGCTCCTTCCACCCAGCATTTGTCCCATGCATCTACACAGGGATCAAATTTGAGTCATAAGAGCCAATCAAAGCCCTCTAAGATTGTCATAAGTGCAAATTTAAAGTACATTGCTACAAAAATCAAGATTTAAATTACTTGTTAATCCCAAAAGATATGCATTTTTTTTATTTTGCAGAGGACGTGTGACATATGAATTGAAATATTTGCCTGGAAGGGGTCTATAATTTTGTACAGATATGTACCTTAGATGCATCAATGAGTTAACAGAAATGACAGTGATGTAAGAACATTATTCATTTCAGTTATTATTTGCTAAAATTGCGACAGGATTGTTTCGAGAGTGTACATTTAAATTTAAAATATGTAATCCTTTCTTAACTTATGTCTTAAGATTGATCTTTTCAAAACACCAACCTATCATAGCTTATGCCAGATTTCTGTATCTTGACCACATTGCCTTTACTTTAAGACCAATCTTTTGAGTTAACCATGGCTCAACTAGGGGTCAAACCTAGAGACTAGGACTTCCCAGGTGCAGATTAATATGTCTTCCCATTGAGCTCAAGTTTGCTCAGAGTGTCTATTGTGAGGCAATATTCCAGACAACTGAATCCTATTGTTTCATCTTTTTTGGTGGGTTCGCTGTATATTTTTCTTGCTAGTACATCCATGGCTTTTTAAAGCTAATCTTTCATATTT
The DNA here is from genome assembly GCA_007258455.2 of Sequoia sempervirens. Taxonomy (NCBI): domain Eukaryota; kingdom Viridiplantae; phylum Streptophyta; class Pinopsida; order Cupressales; family Cupressaceae; genus Sequoia; species Sequoia sempervirens. The sequence continues at coordinate 607,350,875 of VDFB02281492.1, read as the reverse complement.
GTAAAGTACAAACACAGTACAATTGTGAGTGAATTATTGTGTTCAATAGTAGTGCCCTCTAAATTGGGACAAAGATACCTCCCAATCTTTTCGAAAAACTTACTTTTTATTTTCAGAAAAGGTGATCCCCGGACCCCAACTGATCAGCAATTAGCCTTATTTATCACCAGATGAACTAGCTGTGCAAGATAATCAAGGAGTGTTTAATGGAGCCTGTCGCAATGCAGGATGGCTTTAATTAGTCAGTTCCTAGCAGCTGGCATGGTAGGTAGAGATGAAGACAACAGACACAAAAGTCTTCAACATTCTACCTGAGTGGTTGCAAAGTGGTGAAGACGGCCTACAGTGTATGTGCTCGGGTTCAGAACTTGAACACCTTGAATCACACAGATAATTAATAGGAAGGTTTGCTAATTGGAGACAGCTGAGAGTAGGTCTGTCATGTAACCCATCACGAGTGTGCAAGAAGGTAGGGAAGAAACTGCGAGCAAAATACTCTCTGTAAGCAGTTCTGCTTTACAGAACAATAAGATGGGAAGAAGATTCTTACGAAGATACGAGACATACCCATTGGCTGATTATTGACTAGTTGTCGCATCTTCCTCTGCCTCTCCAAATGAGCGGCACTCATTGTCGTTTGATTTATTGATTGGGATGACACAGTCCTTAATTCGTTACTACCGAGAACGGTTATATGCCTCATCTGCCCATTGCCAGCCAGAGAAAATAATTGGGAAGACCGTCCGAAATTGATCAAAAAGCGTGTTGTGTACATTGCGCGTACATGGAAGTCGTGCTCTCCATCCTCATTACTTCAGGAGTTTTTAGGCTTCCTCCGCAGTTCTTACGGATTTTCTTGTCTTTTGTTTTTGACGGATTTGTTTGCCCTCTAAATGGCCTCTAATTTCAGATTGTTAGTTTGAATGCGTATATCCTCCGTAGAGAAATCACACAAGTTTGTATCGAAGGTATTCCATGAGGTTCTAATAGGTAATTTATCTGATGTAGTTATATTTCTTTTAAAATTTAAAACGAATTTAAAATGAGTAAAAAGTTCTCAAAGCATGCTATATGAGTAGGTCAACTCTACGTCAGACCCTTGTAGGGTATGAGTTGACATCATTGAATACCTCAACTCAAGATTATTTTTCTATTCTACTTTAGAGAAGATAATGACCTACCTAGACCCCTATGGGTTATGAGTTGACATCATTGAATATCTCAACTCAAGATTATTTTCCTATTCTATTTTAGAGAAGATAATGTAAGGCCTCCCACATTTGCATTGATAGTCTTGATTTTGGACTCGATTTGTTGCGCGATTTTGATTTGAGGTGTTCTTTGCATGATGTTTTGTATTGGCACATGGATCATGGTGCAGAGTTCAAAATACACATGTTATTGTTTTGATAGATTTCTTATTTTTATGTTAGTTTATGTAATTATGTATATGCATATTATTATTTACATTGTGAATAGATGTTATTATGATGGTATGTCATCAGATGCACTAATTTATATGCTATATGATATTGTACCACATAGGATGTTTGTGTTGCTTTAGCTGCTATGTATTGAGTAGGTATGTTTGGCATGTGTATTGAGTGTGCAAGTTTTGGCATGTGTATTGAGTGTGCAAGTACAAGGTTATTTCTTTACCTAAATATACAAGTCTGAGTTAATTCCCCAATGTTTGTTAATTGGAGATGTCACTTTGGGCTAATGAGTCAGTAGCCACTATCGTGCTTGGTTGAGTATGAGATCAGCCGTGTGTTCTCTTTTGGTCTCGGGTCCAAATTGGTGGCGATTCCGAATTTTGTGTGTAAAACCAGTAAATGTTTGATTTAATGTGGTTGTTTATATTTTTGTATGCATGCAATTGTTTCTTTTCAAAGATTCAATTGTGTGTGTGAATAGTGCCTATTGCATTAGGAATTGAGAAGTTAAGAAAGAAAAGAATGGAGAAAAAAATATTTAATATTCTTTAGAAATGATAATTGAATTACTACAACTAGGTAATTGTAATAAGAAAATATTTCTTTACTTTGGAAAAGAGTAAGTGCATAAAGATGGGGGACCAAAAAGTGGCCACCCCACCTTTTGGTCCCCTATTGACCTAAACGTGAGTGTGTTATAGCATGCTCACATTTAGGTTTGGATTGACAAAGCCTGAGACTCAATCAATCTAGATCATAACTCAAGCACATTATAACATTCTCGCATTATAGTCAAATGACCTTATAAACTAAAATCCTGACAACTATCCCTCATTTTTTAGTTTTCTTGCAAACCCATGGCATGTAACCTGTTTGAAATGTGCTTGTGTTCTTGGAGGGCCCTATCATCACCACTTAATCATATATTCAATGCAAAAATGTTTCCACGACAACATCAAGGTTGGAGAGGTAAGTATTACTAGTTATTTTGTGTAATTTTTTTGATTAAATAAATAAATTCAATTAGTTTTTTGAGTGAAATTTCTTTAATTTTTAGGAGTTGAGAATACACCAACAAATGATGAAAACCTTGATTCACCTCCTCACCAAAATCCTCCTAAAGAACAACCACAGTAAACCCCTCCTTCAATACCTCAACATCCTCCAAGAACACAAGAAAACATAATAGGGAAAATAGAAAATAATAGAAGAGAACTTGAGGGAATAACTACAAAGTTGAAAGCGCCAGCACCGCCGGTCACGTTAAAAAGTTTACCAGGTGCACTGCAGTTTATAGGGGGTCGTGCTACCCGATTCCTGCAGTCTTTAAAAAAAAAAAAAAACTACAAAGTTGAAAGATCTTGCAGCCACAAATTCTTATAGGTCCACCCTTACCAATTCACTACAATCAATTGTCACTCACATAGTATCAATGAGTGGGCAAATAAATAGTTGGTTAAATAATAGGGAAGAATTAAAACAATTTTATGGCAACAAACTATCATATGAGCAAGTAAAACAATTCTTTTTTAAAATCTGACTTGTGTGCCCTATTCACGGACCCACGAACCAATGCACCCTTACATGGTACTTGCAGGAGGGTGCCTATCCATTGGTTCCACCACCAAGGAATAAGGAATAAATGTTGGTATAGGTGGTGGATGTTTTTTGACCATCCTCCATGCAATAACAAGGTACCACAATACTTTTTGAGGAAACTCTATTGTGAGTTTGTTCTCAATCAACTCCCTAATTATTTTTATATGCGAGAGTTCCAGTGTAGAGGTGGGGGCTCCACACAAGATAGAGTGGGGGCACAACATGCCCAAAACTAGGCATCGAGGCCCTTGGCTAGACCTGAATTCAAGCATACCACTATCCCTTTCGTTGTGAAGGAGGGTGTGGCAGTGGAGAAATTAGAGTCCGTTAGCACGCTCACTTAAACCCTCATACAACATAGTAGGCCTCTAGTATAGGGTGAGGTGGGTGATTCTTCTAGGCCTCAATGTCCACCTCACTTATGTCATAATTGTAGGTCTCTTTGTGTATATGTGTATGGGGATGATGAGGATGCACGTGGATAGGATGCATCTATAGCAAATCAGATGGTCATGATAGATGATCTTTTGCATCAAACATATGACATTGATAGTTAGGTAAATTTCAACAAGTTCAAATTTAATTTATTAAACTTCATTTTGAAATGTAAGATTAACTAAATTACTAGATTGATAATAAAAAAAATTTAGGGTCAGAGTGTCCACCCTATGTCTATTGACCCTCCACCTACTGATTACATGACAATGTCGAGCCCATAGGTATGTAACTAGTAAAAAATAATAATAAAAATAATAGTACATATTAATAGTTTGATTTGATATGAATGGTAATATTATGACTTGCATTGGATGTTTAACAGGTTAATGTTGGGCCTTTGACATCAACACCTACCAATCAAGATTTCCATTGATCTTTTTATTGAAGTAATTTTATCTATTTTTAATCATTAATGGTTTGTAAAATAATGTTATGTAGATTTTGCTAAATTAATAGTTTGCATCTTCTCTTCATTTTCTTTTATGCCCAAAAGATCTTTGTTGCTCACTACCCTCACTTACAGTGTCATCTCATTAACAATTTACTACTCACTCTCTATTGTTGTATAAACCTACAACATTTTTGTTGCATGTACTTGTAACATCTCTTGTGCAAGTCCCTAGTTATCTCCTTTCATTGCATCCATTGATATTATCTCTTCACAATGTTTTTCTACTCCCACTAGTAACATCTCTAAAAGAGCTTCATGCCTATATCCATCATTTATTAAACCTACTTGCAACATCTTCAATATATCATTCTCAATATGGTCCTTTGTTACATTCAATTTTATCACCTTAGTTGCAACTATTTAGTGCTCCTTGGGAATTCTCTCATATCTTTAGTAACCTTTCTCGTCAAGTGGAAAGTTTCCTTGGTTTGCACCAACAACCTACAATATTTGGAAATTCTCTCATACCTTTAGTAACCTTTCTCATCAAGTGGAAAGATTCCATGGTTTGCACCAACAACCTACAATATCTTCTCTATTACTATCTCCTCCACTACTCCTCCATAGATGCACTACTCCACTCTTTCTTGCGGAGCATCTCTTCAAGCTTGACTAAACACAGCTACTCCTTTGTGTCTTATTCTTAGCTCACCATTTCTTGTGGAGCGTCTCTTCAAGCTTGACTGAACACACCTACTCCTTCATGTCTTATTCTTAGCTCACCATTTCTTGTGTGTTATTTTTAAACCTCTTCATGGTTGATACACTCATCTCCTTTTGCTATCTAACTCATAACTTCCCCATTTAGTTAGCTCTCTTTAAAATATCCACACACTAAGCACTCATGACTCCTCTATATTTTTTGTCTTTTACCTTGCAAACTTATTGTTGTCTATCATTCCAACTTGACGACCTTATTCTCTATCATCAATTCTATCATGCATTTTCCTATGCTCTTCTCTCTTTTGCAACCTTCTTATTTGTCACACATTCCTTGTCCTTTACATCAACTTAGTTTTTCTACCTACAACCTCACAAATTCCTTACATACCTTTAATATCAAGCCTTCACTTCTTTACCCATATAAGTTTTTTCGCAGGTGCCACCCAATTCTCTGAATGTTTGAATTCACCTACCTATCCTTTCTTTTTGCATCAAGATTATTGCATTCAATGCTCTAAATGATCAAATGTCCCTCAGATATGACACTATCCTTCACCTATATGATTGATCATCCATTAATGTTGTTGGAGGTATAAATCGCCTCCATACATATAACTTCTTAGCATTGTTTCATTTTTCATATAATGACATCAATTGATACCCCTCCTGCTATTTATACCACAATGGAGCACGATGTTGACAAAGCAATATCATCATTGATGCCCTTGACAGAGTTATGAGCTGGATTAGTAATTTTTAATTTATATTTGTTGTTTTATCTATTTACTAGTGAAATTTTGAATGATATTCATTTATATTTTACTTTGTATATTGATGCTTTCCAGAGGGCTTTGCAACTTCATATTGTGAACATGACCCTATTACAAATGAAGAGAGGAAAAAAATGATTCAAAGTGATTATGAGTATGTGGTGAGTGATTATTCTATTATATGTCACTCTATAATTCAATGTTTATATATTAATGTGTATACTTTTTATTTTATTAGGTGGAGGTGCAAGCAAGTTTGTAGAGGAGGTCAAGTGAGCAGATTCAAAAGAAACCAACATTGCATGCATCTCCATCCAATCAACATTCAAAGGAGGCTAGTGATCTCTTTCCTTCCCCTAGAGGGAAATGACTACATTAGGCTCATTTTTTGTATGCCTATATGGTAATTTTGTATATATGTTGTATTAGAAATATGTGACATTATACACCTTTATGGATTTCTTGTACATATATTGTACTTTGACTGGCATATAACCCTATATGCCTATATGGCTTTTTGGTTAATACAAATTTGTTCTACCAATGTTCATTTTAGATCATGCTATTTTCATTTACATAACATAGGGATCATCAAAAAGAATTTATTGTGGACCATTTATGAGGGCACCCTAGTAGCACTATTATTTACCATTACATTAGTACACATCATCTTAAGCCCATTGCACACTTGCTTGTTGTTCTTAATCGTTATTCAAAATTCATTGAATTGGTCAAATCAAAGGTTTGACTAGAAGAACATCATTATCGCAATTCACCAAATTCATTAAAGGTTAAAAATAATCTCATTAATAAATTTAAAATGTAATGTAACTTATTTATGCTTACATGATTCTTACCTAATATTTATAGCTATCTTTATGTTTTCATTTGTTTTTATTAGGGATAACATTAGGGCATCTTGCATTTCCTATTATTATATGTTACTTTACAATTATATCTTACTATTGACCTTACATGTTTACCATGTGATGCTATCTCTTACCATGTTTGCATGTCGTATCATGATTATTTATTTTTCTCCTCTCATATAATTTCCTACGTCATTTGTATGTAATCAACTAGATGGGGAATATGTGTCCCTAGCATTCCTTTGTGAGTTAAGTTTTGTACTGACAAGCTCACATTCATTCTCACCTTGAAGGGAGCTTTCTCAATCCATCTATATTTTAAAAACCTTCTACTTAGTCAAAGATTTACTACTTTTAGTATCAAGTAAAATCTCTTATTCTTACCCTCTTTAATTTTAATATTTTTGAGCACTATTATTTTTCAAGAAAGTTGAATTTTGTGTCTTTTAAATGTGTGACACATTCTACTCATTGATATTTTCTATTTTGTAAGTTTTTGATGGAGTATTGTGAAGAAAAGTTAAGAATCATCTGTACTTTATTATATCCATGTCCTTTTGAGTGTTTCAAAAATATTTGATCCCCATGGTGTATACCTTTTTTTAATTTGGCATGCATCCAACTTGTAGTTTGCATGCACATCAAAGTGGAGGAAAAATATAATAGTAAAAATTAAACATGTACACATGCTCTTTTCCTTTATGTTTTGACCCACTTTGATTACAATATCTTTTAATAAATGAGAAGTCTACAAGTGACATATTATTGTATGAATTTGGCTTATGACATCACTTTGTACAAATATCATTATCAATCATCCTTAGAGATTGTGCATGAGTGATGAGGTATAAATAACCTCATGAATATAATAAGCCAAATACCCTTCCTTATTTCTCCAATCACTTTTACCCTGCCAATTGTTTATTTTTAGGATTAATAATTGCTTACTTTTTGTAAAAAAATGCATAATCTTTATTTCCTAAATCAATTGAAATTAGCCGACTAATGTTGATATAATGGTGTAGCTTTCAGTCATTGTACAGGTCATTATGCACAGCTGAGTGGACTTTAAAGTGGACTTCAACTAGTTGAAGATTAAGCACCAAAAGTATAGGCACCGGAAATTCTGGAGTGCATAATGGAGCCAGTCTTTTAATGTTTTATTTTTACTTTCTATTTAAAATGTTATGGCTCCACTTTGATCCTTTAATATGTTTTATGTTATGGACCTCGGTCTGTTGGTTAGTTAAAATTTTGTTAGAAGACTTTTTCAATGGTGATATTCCACCATCTGAAATCTAGGATTTTGTTAGCAGTTTAGTATATATATTTAACTACTAGAAATAATGAAACAGTGATACCAATATGATGTTATAGTATGCTTTGAACTATGTCTCTATGTTACACTTTTTCTAATATAAATAAAATGAGCTTTGCCAGTCTTATTCTAAGTTACTAGTTTGGTGTAATGGAATTGTCATGGATGGATTCATTATGAAGATACAAAAGTTCATGTAATCTGAATTAATCATAGGCATACTTGAGATCTGGCCACTTGAGGGAATCTCATAGGATAGATAAGTATCTTTGTTTTCAATTATGTTACTTTTATTTTGTACATGATAAATGTGGATGAATGTTAATTGCGTGTGTCAAGCTCTGTCAATTATTCTTGCAGGTTGTGGTTCAAGCTTGCAATCTTTAGTTCTGTTTATTTGAAGTTTTGGAGCACCCACTCTAGTTGTCAGTTATAGGTTGTTAAGTTTACTTTCTATTATCAATTAGTTGTTGGTTGATAGTTGTTTTTTATTTAAACTTTACAAATTTTTTTACTGCAAGTATTTATTTGTAGGTAATTTATATGCTTTTTGGTTTAATCATCTTATGCTTTCTAGCTTAACCATTTCATGCTTTCTAGCCTAAATAGATTTATGCTTTCTAGTTTGAATGATTTCTAGTATAGCTTTTGTTTACAACTGTTTTGTAGGTTCAAAAAATCTAAGAGAGTTAGCCAAGATGTCCCCTATTGCATGCAACCTTCAAACACTACCCGATCAATATAATTGATGCATTTTCAACTAAAGTGATAGGACCTAATGACAGTCTATCACTTTTTGACACAATTGTTGGGGACACATCCTTTTCTAGTGTTAATAGGAGATTGCTTGAATACCTCTTTTAGAAAAACAAAAATAGTTGCTAGGCTTCTTTTTCTGCATGGTCAAGAAATGAGGCCCACACAAAAAAATCAAAAACCCCCCCCCCAAAATATGTTCCAACCACAAGTAGGGAGGAAGATGTCTCAATTGAAGAACTTATTGAAGAATTGATCGAGTAGGATCAACCTGAGACCTCCCCGTATACCCTAGAAATTTTCCCATTAGAACAAACATTTGTAGAGGAAAGCAATCCTTTGCATACCCCAGAACCTTAGCGATTAGAGAAAACTTTTGAAGAGGAACGCATTCCTTTCAACATCATGGGTGACCATAGAAATAATGCTAACCCAACAGGGGGAGTGCAGACATTTACTTATCCTATTGCTCTCAATCAAGATGATGATACACCTATGAAAAACATTTCACCAGCCTTCTTGCCAACCTTCATAGGTTTATCCTCAGAAGACCCTAACTAGTTCCTATTTGAGTTTAAAGTTCTTTGTTAGACATATTACTACAAGAATGATAACCAAAAACTGAAACTCTTCCCCTCTACCCTGAAGGACCCTGCAATGCGTTGGTTCATGGGATTAGCTTCAGGATCAATAACCTCTTGGTAGTCTTCCTTTTTGGAAAAATACCAGAGTTACTATCGAGTCAGTGATAGGAAGGATGAGTTATTTAAACTAACAGAAAATGGAGATGAAATCTTAGAAGATTACCTATATAGGTTCATCTTCTTATCTAAACGATGTGGTGGAGAAGCCATAAGTCTAAAAATTCTGAAGACCATATTTCTCAAGGGACTTGACGAAGATGTTAGGAGGAGTCTACATTTAATGTGAAAAGGAGATGTGTCCCAACTTGGACTCGATGATATCATTGAATTATGTCATAATTTCTATCCTACTCAAGGAGGTATTCGTAATTCTACTCTTTTTAGAGAATCCAATGAAATAGGAAAACTGCGTAAGGAGATAACAAATCTCAAAACTGACATTCTTGTTCAACTAAACACCATGATGGATGGAATATAGGATAAAAAACGTAATCCTGAAGCCTTATCCATCTATTGTCCTAGGTGTCAAAACAAACATCTATTAAGAGAATGTCCTTTAGATAAAATTAATGTTTTCCAAGTTTGTGAGAAGAGTCATGCCATTGATCAATGTGAGATCCTAAATGCAATCAATAATTCCAAGAAAAAGTCATCTCAGGTTGAGGAGGAGGTCAACTTTGTGAATCAGAGACTGGGAGGGAATTTCTCTTACGGCCAGAACTTAAATCCCACCTGGCGACCCCCAAACAATTGGAATAATAATCAATGGGCAACACCTTGGCCTCCAACACCACCTAACTAGGGAGCTTACCCTTGGGGACCACCTGAATGGGAAAATCAGTCTTGGGGAAACCCCCAATGGCCAAACTAGACTAAAAAACAATGGTATCCTCAAAATCCTATGCCTCAATGGAATCAACCTCAAAATTAGTTTTACTCTAGGCCAAGGAGGATGCCTAATTCGTAGCAAAACCTTTTACTAGCTCGTCAGAATCCTCAACAGAATGAGCAAGTCAACCAACCACAACTTCTAGCACAACTTGTTCCTAGTCCAAAGAATAATCATCAAAATACCCCAATGTATTCAACGGAACAAGAAAATGTGATTGGACTCAATGATATCCATTGTGGAAACTTATAGTTAAGGTCAGGAAAAACACTACAGCAACCTACTATTGTTGAGATCCTGGATGAGCCGATTAAGGAATTTGTTGAAACAACTAAGACATCTTCCACACCTTTAGAGAAAAACCTAGCGAGTAATTAAGACAAGACCCTTCCACAATCTTCATCTAGAACTTCTGAGTTACCTCAAGAGTAGGGTGGTCAGCCTCCAATTGATCCTTTAAAGAAGGACTCCACCTTGAAAGAGAAAACTCAAGCACCTTTTTCAGAGCATCTCAAACCAACCGCCTTGAAAAATCCTTCAAAAATGACCTTATCCACTGAAACTGTGTTGATACAAGAGATTAAACAACTTCAAATTGAGGTTCCCTTGTTACAAGCAATTAAAGAAATTCTTGAGCTAAACCAATTGATTAAATAGTTTTGCATCAAAACACTAGGGAGGAAACCAAAACGGATTAATAATGTTCACATAAATGGGTATCTAGCTGACTTTTTGGCTGGAAAAATTGTAGATCCAAAATATGATGACCTAGTTAATCCACTTATAACAGTGACAATCAATGAGGTAGCAATACCTAATGCACTTGTGGACCTAGGCGTGACCATTAATGTAATGACGGTTGATGTTATGGAAAATTTGGGACTCACTGATTTACGTCCCACAACTATAATGTTATAGATGGAAAATCAATCCATAGATATTCCCAAAAGTGTCATAGAAAATGTTCTTGTTAAGGTTTACAATTGGGAATATCTGGTAGACTTCCAAATAATCTAGTCTCTCACACCAAAGGATAGTTATTTGATAATCCTAGGAAGACTGTGGTTAGCTGCTCTTGCAGCTAAAATCAATTGCAAGGAGGGAGGAATAACCATTTCACATGGTCCTAATAGTAAACATTTATTTTTGCATCCCCCTGCTAAACCTGTTGAACATAACAAATTTTGGGTTGATGAACCAAACGATCTTAACGAACAAGAGAATCTAGCCTCACTCGCTATGGTAGTCATCAAACAACATGGTGAAGAGTTGGAAGATGAATTGGAAAACATTATGAAAAATCTTACCATGGACTCAAGTGATGAGGAAATGGTGGACGTAGAAGAGATTCTAGGACAGTCAATCAACATTGATCACATTGAATCTAATTACACTAGCTTCATGTGATTACCTTGCCCCCTGGCTAATATCATTCCAAAAATGGATCACTTCTTTGAAGATATTGTCAGACTCCATAGAACCATACCACATAGTTGTTATCTCAACAGTTTGACTAGAGAAGTGTATACTATCACCTCCAACCATCCAGGGGTCAAAACCATCATGTTATTACCAAGAAAAACTTTGAGTATCAACAACTGGTTGATAGAGCCAAAAGATCACAAATTGTTTGATGTTTTGGTGATCAGATCTAAAGATTTTTCTTGGGATTATATAGACATGAGAGGAATACATCCAAGTGTTTGTACCCATCAAATCTATATTGAGGATGTTAGAACTATTCGTCAACCACAACAAAGACTCAATCTTTCCTTGAAAGACATTGTTAAAACTGAAATTGAGAAACTTCTGCAAGTGGGATTTATCTATCCCATTTCTGATAGCAAATGGGTTTCGCCTCTGGTAGTGGTCCCTAAGAAAAATGGGAAATGGAGAGTTTGTGTTGACTATAGGGAACTCAATAAAGCTACCCATAGGGATTACTTCCCTCTACTGTTTGTAGACCAAGTCTTGGATAATTTTGCTGGAAGGAAGTATTTCTCATTCATGTACGGATTCAGTGGATATAACTAGATATAGTTAGTAGCAAAAGACCAGGTAAAAACAAATTTTACTTGCCCATGGGGAATATTCACATATCGAGTCCTTCCCTTAGGGTTATGCAATGCTCCTGCAACATTTCAGAGAGCTATCTCGACCATATTTGTTGAGTTAGTGAATGATTGTGTGGAAGTTTACATGGACAACTTCACTATGTATGGGTCAACTTTTGATGAAGGCCTTCAAAATTTGGACAAAGTATTGAAGTGATGTGAGGACCATTGGCTATCCATCAGTCATGAAAAATGCCTAATAATGGTAGAAAAAGGGATAGCATTGGGGCATCACATTTCATTAGAAGAGATAAAAGTGGACCATAAGAAAATTGAGGTAATACAACTTGAGACTCTGAAAAACCAAACTGACATTAGAATTTTTTTAGGCATGTTGGATACTAAGGGAGTTTCTCTTACGTCCAGAACTCAAATCCCACCTGGCGACCCCCAAACAATTGGAATAATAATTAATGGGTGACACTTTGGCCTCCAACACCACCTAACTGGGGAGCTTACCCTTGGGGACCACCTGAATAGGAAAATCAGTCTTGGGGAAACCCCCAATGGCCAAACCAGACTCAACAACAATGGTATCCTCAAAATCCTATGCCTCAATGGAATTAGCCTCAAAATCAGTTTTACTCTAGGGCAAGGAGGATGCCTAATCCACAACAAAACCTTTTATGAGCTCCTCATAAACCTCAACAAAATGAGTAGGTCAACCAACCACAACTTCCAGCATAACTTGTTCCTAATCCAACTAATAATCATCAAAATACCCTAGTGTATTCAACGGAACAGGAAAATGTGACTGGACTCAATGCTATCCATTGTGGAAACCTATAGTTAAGATTGGGAAAAAAACTCTAGCAACCTACTATAGTTGAGATCTTGGATGAGTTGATTAAGGAATCTACTAAAACAACTAAGACATCTTCCAAACCTTTAGAGAAAAACCCAACAAGTAATCAAGACAAGACCCTTCCACAATCTTCATCTAGAACTTATGAGTTACCTCAAGAGGAGGGTGGTCAGCCTCCAACTGATCCTTTAAAGGACTCCACCTTGAAAGAGAAAACTCAAGCACCTTTTTTGGAGCATCTCAAACCAACCGCCTTGAAAAATCCTTTGGAAATGACCTTATCCACTGAAACCGTGTTGAAACAAGAGATTAAACAACTTCAAATTGAGGTTCCCTTGATACAAGAAATTAAAGAAATTCCTAAACTAAACCAATTGATTAAATAATTATGCATCAAAACACTAGTGAGGAAACCAAAATGGATTAATATTGTTCACATAAACAGGTATCTAGCTGAATTTTTGGCTAGAAAAACCACAACTCCAAAATATGATGACCTAGGTAGTCCACTTATAATAGTGAAAATCAACAAGGTAGCAATACCTAATGCACTTATGGACCTAAGCGTGATGATTAATGTAATGACGACCGACATTATGGAAAATTTGCGACTCACTAATTTACGTCCCACAACTAAAAAGTTACAAATGGAAAATCAATCCATAACTATTCCCAAAGGTGCCATAGAAAATGTTCTTGTTAAGGTTGATGATTGGGAATATCCGGTAGAATTCTAAATAATCTAGTCTCTCACACCAAAGGATAGTTATCCGATAATCCTAGGAAGACTATGGTTAGCTATAGTTGCAGCTAAGATCGATTTCAGGGAGGGAGGAATGACCATTTCACATGGTCCCAATAGTAAACATTTATTCTTGTATCCCACTGCTAAACCTACTGAACATAACAAATTTTGGGTTGATGAACCAGATGGTCCTAACGAACAAGAGAATCTAGCCTCACTTGCTATGGTAGTCATCAAACAACATGGTGAAAAGTTGGAAGATGAATTGGAAAACAATATGGAAAATCTTACCATGGACTCAAGTGATGAGGAAATGGTGGATGTAGAAGAGATTCTAGGACAACCAATCAACATTGATCACACTGAATCTAATTACACTAGCTTCATGGGATTACCTTGCCCCCTAGCTAATATCATTCCAAAAATGGATCACTTCTTTGAAGATATTTCCAGACTCCAAAGAACCATACAACATAGTTGTCCTCTCAACACTTTGAATAGAGAAGTTTATACTATCACCTCCAACCATCTAGGGGTCAAAACCATCATGTTATTACTAGGAAAAAAATTGAATATCAACAACTGGTTGATAGAGTTAGAAGAGCACAAATTATTTGATGTTTTGGTGATTAGATCTAAAGATTTTGCTTGGGATTATATAGACATGAGAGGAATACATCCAAGTTTTTGTACCCATCACATCTATACCGAGGATGTTAGACCTGTTCATCAACCACAACAAAGACTTAATCCTACCTTGAAAGACATTGTTAAAACTAAAATTGAGAAAATCCTACAAGTGGGATTTATCTATCCCATTCTTTATAGCAAATGGGTTTTTCCTTTGGTAGTGGTCCCTAAGAAAAAAGGGAAATGGAGAGTGTTTGTTGACTATAGGGAACTTGACAAAGCTACCCATAGGGATTACTTACCTCTACCGTTTGTAGACCAAGTCTTAGATAATTTGGCTAGAAGCAAGTATTTCTCATTACCAGATACATGTAGCAGTAGAAGACCAGGAAAAAGCAACTTTTACTTGCCTATGGGGAACATTCGCATATCGAGTCCTTCCCTTCGGGTTATGCAATGCTCCTGCAACATTTCAGAGAGCTATCCCAGCCATATTTTTTGAGTTAGTGAATGACTATGTGGAAGTTTACATGGGTGACTTCACTGTGTATGGGTCAACTTTTGATGAAGGCCTTCAAAAGCTGGACAAAGTATTGAAGTGATGTGAGGACCATCGACTATCCCCCAGTCATGAAAAATTCCTAATAATGGTAGAACAAGGGATAGTGTTGGGGTATCACATTTCAACATAAAGGATAAAAGTGGACCATAAGAAAATTGAGGTAATACAACAAATTGAGACTCTGAAAAACCAAATTGATGTTAGAATTTTCTTAGGACGTGATGGATACTACATGAGATTCATAAAAAATTTCAATAAGATTGCAACCCCTATGTTTTCCCTCCTTCAAAATAATACAGTTTTTCTAGACAACAAAGTGTCAATCATCATTTGAGATTGTTAAGGAGAAACTCATCTCTACTCTTGTCCTACATGGATAATTGGAACCCTCCATTCCATATTTATGCAGATGCTTCTAATGATGCTATTGGAGTGATTTTAGGTCAGGAAGATGAGAATGGGGGAAAGTATGCTATCTATTTCATTAGTAATAATTTGACTCCCACTGAACGAAATTACACCACCATAGAGAAATAATTTCTAGCTGTATAGTACATGCAGTCAAGAAATTTCAACATTACATTATAGGGTACAAAGTAACTATTTTCATATACCATTCAACCGTCAAGTACCTAATGAACAAACCTATAGTAAATGGAAGGATAATCAAGTGGTTATTGCTTCTACAAGAATTCAATGTGACCATTATTGATAAGCCTGTAAAATTCAAAGTAGTTGCGGATTTCTTATCTCTGATCAAACAAGATAAGGGAGATAGTGCTCCTATGCAAGATGAATTTCCAGATGAAAATATGTTTTCCATCTCCATTAAGACTCCTTGGTTTGTTGACATCACCAACTACTTGGCCACTTCAAAATTTCCACTAGATTTTACATCAAAACAGATGAAACACCTTATTCAAGAAAGTGCTCCTTTCAAATGGATTAATGGAATATTATTTTGATGTGGTCCTAATATGGTTTTACAACATTGTGTTAGGGCAGATGAAACATATAGCATCCTCAGAGCTTGCCTTGATGACCCCTCTGGAGGCCCTTATTCTGCCAAGAGGATGTCCCATAAGATTTTGGGTGTAGGATATTACTGGCCCTCTATGCATAAAGATGCCAAGAAATATGTTCTCCACTGTGATGAATGCCAAAAAGTAGGGAGACTCACTACATCCAATGAAATGCCTCTACAACCCCAGGTAGTTCTTGAACCATTTGAAAAATGGGGATTGGATTTTATCGGTCCTATAGACCCCCCTTCACAAGGGAAAGAGTACATTTTGGTTTGTACCGAATATCTGACTAAGTGGGAAAAATTTCAAGCTCTCAAAGTTGCTAAGGAAGAACAAGTAGTTGAATTCCTGTATAATAATATTTTTCTCTGATTTGGAGCCCCTAGAACAATTGTCACAGATCAAGGACCCTAGTTTATGTCCAAGGTTATGTTAGCCTTCATTGATCATTTATAGGTAAACCATAAGAAGTCATCACCCTATCACCCACAAGAAAATGGTCAAGTAGAATTCACTAACAAGGAGCTAGAGAAAATTTTAACAAAAATAGTTTCGTCAAAAAGAAAAGATTGGGCTAGAAAACTACTTGAAGTTGTTTGGGCTTATAACACAACTTGGAAATAAACCACCAGTTTTAGTCCATACAAGTTAGTTTTTGGGAAGAAACCACTTCTACCCATTGAATTTGAACTTCAAACCCTGTGAACAACAATGGAGTTAGGCTTAGATCTCAAATGAGCCTAGGTTGAAAGTCTTATAGCTTAGTGAGTTAGTTGAACTCTGTTTAGATGATGTCCACCAAACTGAATTGGTTCAACATCAATGAAGGCCTGGCATGATAAACATATTAAGGAAAGAGAGTTCCATAATGGGGATTGGGCACTGTTATTTGATTCCCAATATAAAGATCATCAAGGGAAACTGTTGGTATGCAACAATTGATCATGCTATACTGTACACTCTTCATGTATCCTTGCTAGGGTTCGGGGCCAGGTCGAGCCCTGGGTGGGGGTTTGGGGGTGGCAGCCACCAAAAAGTGAGGGTTCAAGGGCGACAACCCCCGAGAAAAAAAAATTTCCCATTTTTTTTGCTTTGTCACTGAAAAAAGGAAAAATCATCGAAAAAGAAAAAACTGATGTTGTAAAACCCTAATTCTAGAAGCTTCTAAAAAGCTTGTTATAAGGGGTTGGGATAGGAGTTATAGTATGGTGAAAAAGATGATTATTCGCGAGATTGTAATACGTTTTGCACTAGATAATAAAATCATTGGATGGCTATAGTTTTGTGGATGTAGCTCAGATTGGGTGAACCACGAACTGAATTCTTTGTGTTGTCTTGTTTTTGCTATAATTTTTTGTGTGTTTTATTTCTCTGTTTTATTGACAAAATTTGCATTTAACTGTTATATATTTGCCTTCTAACCCTAATAGAAACTAAGGACTCATTGGCTAGGCCAATATGAAAATTTTAAGGTATTTTCAAATGGAGCAGTGCAACTCAAGCCCATTGATGGTGACACTTAAACTCTGTTAGTCAACGGAAATCAATTATGCATCTACCATAAAACATTTAACAGGGAGGAATTTACAAGGATGGTAGAAATTTAAAGAGAAGTACAATGCATTGACTCTGCTACGACAGAGCCAATGAAATGTTAAGATTAATAGTTACCTAGTAAAAATAAAAATAAAAAATATTTTTTTGCATATGTATGTAGTTGTAATTACTTCACGGAATTTCTTTTAAATTTGTCATTCTTTAGACTTGGCTAATTTCATTTATGTTTTGCAAGACATCATGATTAATCAAATACAAATTTTGGTGTATCTTGTTGTGATGCTCCAAAACTTATTAGCTCAATTGTTGTGGTGCTCCCGAACTTGCATGCCTAACTAGCGCCATTCCCTATTTGTTCTTGTAGTCTAGCGCATATTTCAGCGATCCTTTGGAAAATCTAAGTCAAAATTCCTTCATTCTACTTCCTTCTTTTGGTGATGATCCAAAAATTTTGTTGTTTCTTTCTTTTGATGGCATCTTTCAGGGATGCTTCAAAAATTTCACTTTCTTCTTCTGATGGCATCTTTCAGGGATGCTTCAGAAATTTCACTTTCTTCTTCTTATGACATCTCTCAGTGATGCTCCAAAATTTTTGTTGTTGCTCCAGCTGCATCTTTTAGTGATGCTCTAGAAATTTTGTTCCTACTTTGGCTGCAACTTTCGATGATGCTCCAAAAATTTTGTTGCTACTCCGACTACATCTTTCGACGATGCTCCAAAATTTGTGTTGTTGCATTTTGGCGGCATCTTTCAGTGATGCTTCAAAAATTTATTTTTCACTCTGGCTGCATCTTCCAACGATGCTCCAAAAATTTTGCCACTTTTTCATTCCGGGTGCATCCCTCAACATGCTTCAATTTTTTTTATCTTCATCCCAACTAAATCTTCAAGTGATGCTCTAGATTTTCATAAATTCTCTTCCTTTCAAACATCATGCACATGCCCATTATTAAATTTTTCCATTACCTTCAAAATGCACACCCTACATTACCACCTCTTATCATAATAAATCAAAATTATTGTGGCTATTTTTCTGTCATAATAATTCCAACATTAATTAGTTGTCCTAGATTCTCATTCATAATAAATTCATTACCACCCATGCCATCCCATCTAATTATATGGTTACGTTAGCAAAGGTAAGCGATTTTCAAATTGATGAGAAGACGTAAGGTATGCACAACTTTTACTTTAAGTAGGTAATTATTTTGAATAAGGATAAATAAATTGGCACGTACCACCACCTTTTGCAAACTTAGTAAAATGTGTGGATTGTATGTTTGCTTGAGGTGCGATAGTTTTTGCGCTTTTTCCCATGCAAATTAATAATGAAAGTATAGTGAAGCCCAAATGCAACAATTAATTCATGTCCCATTGGTTGTATCAAGTACAAGTGATTAAAAAGTTTACAATTTCTTTACTCTACAATTCAGTTTTGTTTAAATAGTTTTTGAGTGCCGTGATATTTCAACAAAAACTAAGCAAAGCCATAGGAAAGACATATTATGGGAGGAGGTAAGTGAAAATATAAGCCAACTTCCACATACAAGTTATTGGCACTAAGTAATATTTCAAAATTATTTTAGAGGATTGGGTGGCTGGAGTTCATAAAGAAATTTGAAGGACATAATGAGTAGTTAGTGAAAGAATTTGCAGATAATTTCTTAGATGGTCAATCTATAGTACGTGGCAAGTGATTCTAGGTAAGTCCTACAATCATTTCTCATCTGTCTAGTCTTAGAAATGAGGGTATTAATTTGTCAGAATCCACCAATATTTCCTATCAGAAAATGGTAGAGCTCTTTAGTAGGGAAGGGGAACCTCAACCTTTATAAATTGTAAATACCAGAGGGAAAAACAAAGGATTTCAAAGAATGTCCATCCCGGAGCCACAGAGAACAACAGTGGCTTGGATTATTAAATATTTCACTTGTGAGGGACAATGTGTAGTAATTGTAGGTCCACCTTTTCGGCTACTCATACATTTGTGCCATGGAGTTGGAAACCCTGTACTTAGGGTTAATCTGCCTGCATTTCTTTGTGATTAAGTTATTAACATGATAGAAAGATTCAAAATTGGTTCAAGGCCGCTGAAACATCATGGCCTCATCCACTTAATCTATAAATATCATTTCCGAAAGAAAATAGAAAGAAAGCAGGAAAAATTTCTTCAAAAATTTGAAAACCTAAAGCCCATAAGACACCTTGAAGAAGGTGAGTCATTTGGGTGGGTGACTCAAAATTTGGAAGACTTCGAGATTATTCTAAACCTCAACATGCCAAACTAGTTCCTAATGGTGAAGTGCTAGAAATTTCACCCAATATTTAAAAAACCCTTAGCAATCAAGAAAATGTAGAAATAATAAATTCAGAAGATGAGGATACTCCTCCTCGCAAGAAGAAAAATAGGTCTAGAACAATATCGCAAACACCTCCTCCTTTAACGAAAGTAAGGGATAGTCAAAAGAAATTAGTGGTACAGTAGCTTGTGAACAATTGAATGTCCCTAAAAAGAAAAGGCATGACTGATAGTCACATAATATTGAAGCCCAATCATTAGAAATTGAGGTTTAGCCTTATGAAGAAGCAACAAAAGAAAGTGAAAAACAAACCAGTAAATCCCCTGAGCCCAAGAGGGAGGATATTCCATTTCAGTTTGGACAAGTATAAATAGGGGAAAAATCACCAAACTATATGGGTGTTGAAGATGAATCTGCAACACAATTATCTCCACTGGTTACTAATGTTACTGAGCAAGGTTCATTTAAGATGCATGATGAAGAGAATACGACTAAAAATGATGTAGAAATTCTTAATTTTCCTTTTCCTGACGATACAAAGGTTGATAAATTTGATCCAAGAGAAACAGAGTTAGAAGATTTGAAAGCAGAAATAATTCAGTTGAAAAGTAAATTGCATAAAAATGAAGAACAAATCAATCAACAAAAGGAAGAAATAGATGTACACACTGTAGTTTTGAAGAAAATAGATCAGGAAATTACAAGTTTTAAGATTCAAATAGAACAAAAAGATAAAACTATTGAAGAACTACAATTTTAGGTGCAATAATGGAATGAAGAAGGTAAACGGTATGTGACAAATTTGTCTGAGAAAGACAAAAAAAAAAAAATTGACTAATAATTTGATGCAATCACTCACAACTTTTGTTAAAGAGCAGGAAAAACAAAAATTTGTGCTTAATGCATCCTTAAGAAAAATTGTTGATTTAGAGAAAGAGTTGCAGGAAATAAATGTTAAACCAATAGTGGAGTCAAAAGAAATACAGATAAACCAACCGAAATGGAGTGGTTTTAGGTTCATATACCTCCATTGTTGGTTACATGGATGGAAAGGTGTTATTTTCTGAGACATGCAAGAGTAGAGAATGTCAAATTGAAAAAGGAGATAGTTTTATTACAAGAATCATATGACAGGATTTATCAGGCTAAGACAGATGCATGCCAAATTGGGGATTACTATTAGCTTGTAGGAGACCATCCAGATTGCATTCTATGTTTTTGAATGAACAATTATTAAGATGGAAATTATTGAATGAGCAATTTGTTTTTAGAAAGATATACTGATTTCTTTGTTAATCTCTTTGTCGTCAAAGTTTAGCTCAAAGCATTTATGTCCACCATGCAAAATCAGATTCAGTGGTAGGAAAGGACTAAAGAGTATTTGTAGGTGGAAAAGACTATTGGACTTCATATGAAGTACCCTAATAGGAAACCCTCTACTTTTAAAGCTCAATTTCAAAGCATTAGGATCCATGAAGCTGTGAGAAGTAAATATAATGATAATCTTTTTATCTGTTTTGAGCATTTCAAAGTTCAAGGGCTAGAATTCATAGAAAAAGCATTGAGTGCTTGCGAGGAGAGGTACACTCCTCTTCCTATGCACCTTAAGAAGAGGGACGTGATTTCACCTACCAATATTAAGTGGTCCGACAAAAGAGCCAAGGCCTTGGCAGATATACTGTAACAACTTAAGATTGAATGGATAGGAATGAGGTATAGGTCTCCATTACTTCTTCAGCCACCTTCTCTAGTACATGTCACTACAGAACATAACCCTAACAATTTACATTCATGGAAAGTAAGGGTTAAATTCAACGAGGGTTTCCTTAGATACCTTGATGATTAGGATAGAGAAGTAGAGGATCCATATGACCTCAGTGTTAAATATGAAGAAATAAATAAGAACAAGGATATGGAGAGGCAGAGGACATAACAGAGAGTAGGAGGACTTGCTCAAGCCTAGGAGGAGGAGACTGATGAGGCATAAATAACCTCATGAATATAATAAGCCAAATACCCTTCCTTTTTTCTTCCAATCACTTTTACCCTGCGAATTGTTTATTTTTAGGATTAATAATTGCTTACTTTTTGTAAAAAGATGTATAATCTTTATTTCTTGAATCAATTGAAATTAGCAAACTAATGCTAATATAATGGTGTAGATTTCAGTCATTTTATATGTCATTATACACAACCAAATGGACTTTAAAGTGGACTTCAACTAGTTGAAGATTAAGCGCCAGAAGTCTAGGCGCCGAAAATTTTGGAGTGCATAGTGGAGCAAGTCTTTTAATGGTTTTTGTTTACTTTTTGTTTAAAAAATTTATGGCTCCACTTCAAGCCTTTAATATGTTTTATGTTATGGACCTCAATCCGTTGGTTAGTTAAAATTTTGTTAGAAGAATTTTTCAATGGTGATCTTCCACCATCTGAAATATAGGATTTCGTTAGCAGTTTAGTATATATGTAACCACTAGAAACAATGAAACAATGATACTGTTATGTTGTTATAGTATGCTTTGAACTACGTCTCTATGTTACACTTCTTTTTATATAAATAAAATGAGCTTTGCCAACCTTTTTTTGAGTTACTAGAGTTTGGTGCAATGGAATTGTCATGGATGGATTCATTTTGAAGATATAGAAGTTCATGTGATCTGAATTAATCATAGGCATACCCAAGAGCTGGCCACTCGAGGGAATCTCGTAGGATAAATAAGTATATTTGTGTTCAATTCTGTTACTTTTATTTTGTACATGATAAACATGGATGAATGTTAGTTGTGTGTGTTGAGCTTAGTCAATTATTCTTGCAGGTTATGGTTCAAGTTTACAATCTTTAGTTCTGTTTATTTGAAGTTCTAGAGCACCCACTCTGGTTGTCAGTTATAGGTTGTTAAGTTTACTTTCTGTTATCAGTTAGTTGTTCGTCGACAGTTTTTTTTCATTTAAAATTTTCATTTTTTTTTATTGCAAGTATTTCTTTGTAGGTAATTTATATGCTTTATGGTTCAATCATCTTATGCTTTCTAGCTTAACCATTTCATGCTTTCTAGCTTAAATATCTTTATGCTTTCTAGTTTTAATTCTTTCTAGTATAGCTTTTGTTTACAACTGTTTTGTAGGTTTAGAAAATCTAAGAGAGTTAGCCAAGATGTCCCCTATTGCATACAACCTTTGAACACTACTCGATTGATATAATTGATGCATTTTCAACTAAAGAAATAGGACCTAATGATATTCTGTCAATGATACTAGATTCCCCCATTCATCACCCTAAATTAGATATATGTAATGCCCTTGATTTTAGGTCCCTTTATTATTCTATGATGTTCCAATTCTATGGAAATTCGGATGTACTCTATTGATTTATGTTGAGTGCAAAGCATCGGTTCAATGTATTTGTGTGTAATATGTGAAAATTAGATGTACTCTATTGATTTGTTTTCCTTTATATTTTTCCTATTTTGGAACCCATAAATTTGATAATTTCAAGACTTTATCGCTACCCTAATCCACATAACAGTCCATTGTTGCACTAAGATAGTCATAGAAATGTATCTCAAAATGATGGGGACAATTGGGGTGTGAAAAAGGCCCCCTCTAGTGTTCACTTACCCACCCCAACATGTTTGCACAATTGGTTTAGCCCCACGAGATGAAGAACAAAAAATACGCCTCCCTGCAACTTTTTACTTAATGCAACTAATACTTTTTGTAACTTCTAAAACATTGTTGCCATGGTCAAATGGCTTGGATATTTTTAAAATTGAGAGAGGTTATTGTGGAGAGACCCCACATGGACCTATAGATTTATATAGAACATTTGCAGGTGTCATGGATTCAAAGAAAATACCTATCATAGTTTGAAAAATTTTCGCACTTGGGCTCTTAAGAGATTGTGTCAAAATAATGTATCTTGGAATGATAGGGACAATTGAGGTGAAATTTTTTTTTGCACTTAGGGCTCTTAAGAGATTGTGTCAGAATAATGTATCTTGGATTGATAGGGACAACTAGGGTGAAAAACATGGCCTTTTCTAGTGTTCACTTTCCCACTCAGATATATTGGCACTATCTATTTGAACCCATGATTCATGAACCAAAAATTATGCTTCTCTGGAACCTTTTATTTAATGCAACTGACACTTTTTGCAACTTCTAAAACATTGTCACCATGGTCAAATGGCTTGGGGATTTTAAAAATGGAGATAGGTTATTATGGAGGGGCCCTTCATGCACATATAGGTTCAAACAAAACAATTTTAGATGCCATGGATTCAAAGAAACATCTCTTCATATTTTGGAAAATTTTCACACCTAGGGATATTAAGAGATTGCACCAAAATATTGTATCCTGATATGATTAGGATAGTTGGGGTACAAAAAAAAATATTTCTTAGTGTTCACCTACCCACTTAGATATGTTGGCCCTATCCATTCAACCCCACAATGCATAAAACAAAAAATATGCTTTCCTACAACTTTGTACTTAATGCAACTGATATTTTTTGTAACATTGAAACATTATTTCCATGATCAAATGGATTGGAGATTTTAAAACTGAGAAAGGTTATTATGACGGGATATTTTATGCACCTATAGGTTTAGATGAAACATTTGTAGGTGCCACTAATTCCAAGAAACAACTCATCATAGTTGGGGAATTTTTTGCATTTAGGGCTCTTAAGAGATTATGCAAAAATAGTGTAGCTCAAATGTAGAGTCTAAGCTTATGTATTGTAAACTTTGTAGAATCCACTCAATTAAGAGGTTTAATAGACCGCATTAAATTTTCAACCCAAAGCTTGTAAGCTTATGATGGTGCAAAATTATATATGCCTTCATGGACTTAAAAATACCTAAACTACCTGTAGACATCTAATTTGACCACTTCCATATGATCAAAGAACATCTCCTTATTCATCCAGTTGCTTATCCCCTCTGTTAATATTAATTAAATCATTTGTTTAATTAATACCTTGCATCTTATATAGGGTTCATAAAGTATTTAATTTAATAAATACTTTACCCCTCTTCCTCCTCTAATTTTTTTTTTTTTTTTAATGAGGGAAATCAGGTGCAGCACGGCCCCCATATAACCCCCCACCGCTGGTAAACTTTTTACCGTGATCGGCAGTGCTGGCGGGACACACCAACCGGTACCACGGGAGCGCCGGAGAGTCGAACCCATGGTGGGCGCCCTGCTACAGGGAACACCTTAACCAACTGAGCTAGGACCGACGCCCCTCTCTTCCTCCTCTAAATTAAATAAATACACCATTTTATTTAATTTAGTCATATTCCCCTTTTGAAATTAAAATTCATTTTTTAATTCCTCTTTTCTCTCTCCTTATCACATCCTCCAACTCTTGCAAGTTGGTCCCTAATCCATCTTAACTTCTTCATCTTCCTCTAATTAACTATGGTTAACATATGCACACCCCTAATCATCATTAGGGTCACATCCTCCATAATCTCCCACTTACTTCTAATTAGTCATTAGTCCATCTAATTAAGTACTTGCACAACCTTAATCATATGGCTAATCCAATCTAATCCCCCTTCCATTTATGGCATGTGTCCTTAAGTCAACTTTATTAAAGGCTTTCTCCTTTTGGACAAGGCACTCCACTTCCCCATGTGAATTTTTAATTCACTTTTAATCCCCCAATGCACTCAAAAGGAATTTTTAACTCCTTCACTCCTTCCCACATGTCCTCTCTTTATTCTTTATTCTTTCCCATCTCCCCATGAGAATATTTGAGGAATTTTTAATTCCTCACATGTCCTCTCACCCACATGGGGACAAGGACCTCCTTTATGAGGAGATATTGTCCAATCCCAAGGTACTTTGTACCCCCCTCCATGTCATGTACTTCTCTTACATCTCATCTCTACCTCATCTTTCTTAAGCCTCTCCCCATGCCACATGTCAAGATGTGAGGGCTTGTGAGTTCTCAACTCACCTTAGCCCTACATCTTGATATTTGGTGGCTCAATCTTGGCCATCCATCTCTTCTAGGAATTCTCAAAATTCCTATAAATACCCCCTCTTTTCTCTCATTTGGTAAGGGATCATTTTGCTAGCCAAACTCTTGCAATTTTATTTCTCAATCTACACTTAGCCATTTTCATGCTTTCATCCATTTCCATCCATCTTCACATTCTCATCTAATTTGCATATCTTGCCATCCAAGGAGCATACACATCAAAGATCGAAGGGCCAACCAAAGGATCGATTCAAGACAAGGTATAAAGTTCCATTTGTTGCTTTTATCTTGTGTTGATTCCAACTTAGGCTAATCTTGAGGTGTAGGTTGTTTTGGTGTTTATTTGCACTCTTTTATTTTGCTGCTCATTTTCTAACGCACATATTCGACCTATCACACTACCTTACTTAAGTTATTATACTTGCTGGAAATTCATAGAACTACAAAACAATAAAACATAAACCATAACTAGTTGCTATAAGTACCCACAGTAAAGACTGTAATTGAACTGTTGCTAATAAAATGATACTGTATTAATTGAAAACTTAATAAAAACTAATGACTCAGCTGAACTCTCCTCCAAAGTGCTACTAATAATCATTACATGCATATTCACAAGCATTCATTCATAATAAGCAAGAAATGGAATTATAATTAACTTGCATATGATTTATGAACAATGATAAACTAATAACAACTATTAACAAAAGTAAATAACTGAAAGGTAAAGTGAAGAACAATACCTTGAGTGGCCTGCTCAAGTAACTATTCCCACTTTAACTAAACTCAATTTAACTAATAGATTCTATGCATCCCATAAGATTAACTCCATTCATTGCACATTGTAAAAGATTACAAAAGATCTTTCCACATATTGGACTCAATCATTTGAAATATTTTTCATGTCTTGAAACTTAAAGTAATTGGTAACATAAAACTGATGAAAACCAACTAAGTATCCTACGAATTCAACCAACAACTATATACAAGCTGAGGGAATCTTTATTGAAAGCAACAACTAACTAAAATAATTAACTCCACTCCTAGATAATAGAGCGTAGAATTAAGACCTGAATTATTCAGCCTATAACTGAAAAGGAAAGAGAATCCTATTAGAACTAGAACTCTATCAAAACAGATTTGTATGAAAACATACAACCACTTGTCAAAATTCCATAAGTGAAGGAGACATCTTCAACATTTATTAAACTGGTCATAATAATGCACATCCAATCTTCATTAAGTTCCTTTGATCAATAATCACCACATTCAACTTATCCTAGAGCTTCCCCTATTCCGGTGTCCAATCATCCCTTTTGCTACAGGTTCATCTTGCAACTTCTACGCTATGGTCCTTTCTGGCTACAAACAAGTTAATTCCACAAAACATGTACACAAGGATAACTATCACAATTAACTCATATAATTTCATCAACATTCCATACATATGTTCATATAAACCATTTAATACTAATATATTATAATCATAATTCCATCATCATAATTAAGGTTCAAGTCTACATAATGGATATAAAAGAATAGCATAGTGTAGGAACATTTTCTGGAGGATATGTTTAAAAGTATCTTAAAACAGGTATAAAAATAACAAAAAATAAGCCATTATCTAGACCTACCACTCAAAATTATCAAGATAGTTGGGGTGAAAAAGAAGACCTTTCCTAACATTCACTTGCTCACCCAAAGGTGTTAGCATTGTCTGCTCAGCCCCACGATGCACAAAACAAAAATTATTCTTTTTTGTAAGTTTGTGTTGTCATTGATTTCAACCATTCTAGGTTGTTTCATTGATGTCAACAGGTCTTTGGAGATATTTTTGGAAGTCTATGGAGATGATTAAATGATTGGTTGCATTATGTCGTCATTAGTAGTGTCACTAATGAAAAATCCTACTGTTGCTTTGATGATCATGTGTGGTTGAGATGCTATAGAAGTGTTATAGTTGATGAGTTTGTGTTTTTGGTTCTTGGTCTCCAAGTGCTTTTGAGAAAAATTGGAGAAAAGAGAAAACAATGTGGTTGAGAGGTGTTCAATATAGTTGAGTGGTGATCTAGTTTTGCTTCGCATTTCCTCCATGTTGAAGATATGCTTATGCGGTTCAAAAATGTTGATTATAGGTGTTTAGTGGTGTTATATCCATAATTTCTTGTTCTAGATCATTGTGCAGAGAAAGTTGTGTTCACTAGTGTGTGAACTGTAAAAGTAGTGTTGTTTGAGAGAAATAGTTTTTCTCTTCATTTCTCTATAGTTTGGTTTCTGGTCTTGTGGATTTGAGGGTGTGCTTATATTTCTCATATCTATCTTTAGTATGATTTGTTTGTGTTTTGGTGCTCTGCAAGGTTGGATTTAGGTGTTGCAGTGCGTGGAAGGTTAGTTGGTTGTGCAAAATGAATATGTGTTTATGGTGTATGATGTTTCAAATGAGTTGTTGCATTTTACGATTTTTATGGAATATTATAGATTGTGTTAAAGTGTTATGTGTGTTCCATGAATCATTTTTGATCAAAGGAAGCATGTACTTAATTGTTCAATGGTGTTAACACAGGTTCGATTGACCTTGCATGTTTACACTAATTACATAAATGCTTTGGTGTTTGTGGAAGCATGGCATGGTGTGGAATGTAATAGTGTATTTGGGTGTGAGTTAAAGTGTGTTGTAGTCTACCTTCATTCCTTTCCATCATGAGAATGTTTTTGTGTTGACCTAATTTGAATTTTCACAGTTGAGGTTCTTAGCCAATCTTGTCAATTGCTTTCAAGTTTGAACATGGTATATATGAGTGTTGAGTTGATGGAGGATATGTATTTGATGTGTGTTGAGATGTGAAGTGTGAAAGTGTGAAATGCAGAATGATCCTTAATGCCTAAGACTACTAGAAGCAATGAGCATAAGGTGTCTACATTCTATAGAGAGTTTGAATGTTCTTGTGAAGTAGTGGTGGATCTTTCTATTGCTCTGAGATGGATTTCTCATTGTAACAATCTTCTTTCTTCTTCTTTCTAATCTGGCAATGAGACATTGATAGTGAGCCTATTTTATTTGGTCTTGCAATTACTTTATATTGTGAGCTAATCTTCATTGTAGTTTTTCCTTTCTTGGGTTTTCCATGTAAATCTAGTGTTCTCATATGTTTGGATGTGCTTTCATTACTATTTTTCATGCTTACATTATGTTAATGCATTATAAGAGTTTAATGGTTGTTAAGGGTTTAAGGTTTAATAAAATTTTGAATGTTAATGAGGGTTTTGATGTTTTAAAGTACAACTAATTCACCCCTCCCTCTTAGGTGTCTTGTGCATTCAATAATTGGTATCAAAGAAAGGTTCCTTAGAATAAATCTTAACCACTTGAGGTAGATTTGGGATGGTGCAAAAGGAGGCTCCTCTATTTGATGGATCTAAATATGCATTCTAGAAGATCAATATGGAAAGTTTCCTTATTTCTCTAGGGTTTGGAGTTTGGAAGTTTGTTGAAATTTGATATACAATGCCTGCAAATGGTCTGAGTAGTGATGATGATATCAAGGCATATGAGAACAAAGGTAAAGCAAGGTATGCTCTTTTGACTGGTATTTTTAATTTAGAACTTGTGAAAGTTATGATTCTTAAAACTGTTGGTGAAATTTGGAAAAAAGTTGGAAAGTATCTATGAAGGAGATGATAAAGTCAAGCAAGCAAAGATGCAGAATCTGAAGACTAAATTTGATACCTTAAGGATGACATAAGATGAAGATATTATATAGGCTACATGCATAGAGTGGATGAAGTTGTCAATTCCATCAAAGGCCTTGGAGGAAAACTTGAAGAAGAAGAAGTGGTAAAGAAGGTACTAATAACTCTTACTAAAGCTTATAGTCATAAGGTTTTTTCTATTGAAGAATTTCAAATTTTAGATTAGTATTCTAGAGATTAGTTGTTTGGTACTTTAACTACTTTTGAATTGAGAGAGTTTGGTCCAAGTGATGTAGAAAAGGAGTCTGCTTTTAAAATTGACAAAGCAAAGAAGAATGAGGAATTTGATCTAGATGAGTTTGATGAGATAGAAGAAAAATTTGTGAGGAAATTGAAAAAGGGCAATGGAAAATACAGAGGTAAGTTACCCTTCAATTCTTTAACTATGGAAAGATTGGTCACTATGCTTCAAAATGTCCTATCAAAGCTTCAAGAGATATATCTAAGGAGAATAAAGGTAAATCAATTGAGAAAAGTTATTATGTTAGAGAAGATGCAAATATATCTGATGATGAATCTGATTACCCCAATGATGAAGATGATGAATGCTCATTCATGGTTCTAAATTTTGGAACTAATTTTTTTAAGTCTAAGAGATGTATGAAGTGCTCTTGGAACTAATTTTTTTAAGTCTAAGAGATGTATGAAGTGCTCTAAAAGCAAGTCTGGTGATTGATTTTCATGCTAGAGAAGACAAGAACAACTAGATAATTGGAAATGGATGCTCAAATCACATGAAAAGTGATAAGAGTAAGTTTGTTAAGCTTGAGAAGTTTGAAGGTGGTTTAGTTAAGTTTGGTGATGATGCATTTGCTAAGATATGTGGAAAATTTTCAATCAGTTTTGATGGAAAGCATAATACGGATGATGTTCTTTATGTTAGGGTTTGCGACATAACCTTTTAAGTGTAGGAAAAATGTGTAGCAAAGGATATAATCTTGTGTTTCAACACAATGGTTATGAGATCATAAAAGGCTCCAAAACTACGATTACAACATGAAGAAGGACGGATTGAAATGTTTATCAACTTAAGGGTGCAAATGGTCAATGCTTTATGACTCATATTAAGGAAAGTTGACTATGGTATAGAAGAATGTGTCACATCAATTTTGATAGCCTAGTGAGGATCAATTCAAATCAAGTTGTAAGAGATCTTCCAAAGATTACAAAGCCTATCAATGTTGTTTGTAAGGAATGCCATATTGGAAAGCAAGCTAGAAAGAGTTTCAATGTCAAAGAGCAATATTCTACTTGTCCTTGGGAGTTGGTGGATGCAGATCTTTGTGGACCTACAATAATCAAAAGTTCACTTGGTGATAGGTATTTCATGCTATTAATTGATGATTACTCTAGAATGATTTGGGTTACTTTTCTCAAAGAAAAATCAAAAGCTTTAGAGAAGTTTAAGGCATTCAAAGCTATGGTTGAGAATGAAATGGATATGAAGATCAAATGTTTGATATTTGAGAGAGGTGGAGTGTTCACCTCCAATGAGTTTAACACTTTTTGTGAAGATCATGGAATAAAGAGGCATTTGTCAATCCCTAAGTAGTGATTTTTTTAGTGGCTAATATTTTCCAATTGGCTAATAGTTGAATTTTGAGAATCCAAAATTGGCTAAAAGTTTGAGCTATAATGTGACTTGAATCACCACATTTTTACAAAATTTTATTAGTCTTATTTAAATTTCCAAAAGAAAATATTTATTAAAAAAATTAACTCAAAAATTTTCCACAATATTCGATACATGATTATATTAGATTCGCCTAAATTTTATAAATTATAATAGAATCTATATTAATTTACAAATATTATATCATAATTAGTAGTTGCTTTAGGATCATACTTCTAATCTTTAGTTTCCACCATTGATTTATAATATAATTTGATGGCCCTTGTATTCCATGAGGTAAAATGTACCCACGATATGTAATTTTCATGAGGCCCACAATTTTGGGACTCATGAGCATTTTAGATTATGGATACATTTTACCTCACAAAGTACAACAACGGTTACTAGATCAATGATCTAAAAGTAATTTTGATCCCTTGTTGTATTCCATGAGGTAAAATGTACCCACGATCTATAATTCTCATGGGGCCCACAATTTTGGGACTCATGAGTATTATAGATTGTAGGTACATTTTACCTCGTAAAGTACAACGAGGGTCGTTAGATCAATGATCTAAAAGTAATTTTGAGCCCCATGAGAAATACAAATAATGGGTACTTTTTAACTTGTAGAATACAATTAGGGCCATTATATTATATTATAAAACAATGGTGGCAAGTACATTTTATTCTACCCATTAAACCCATCAATAATTTCAACCCTCGGTCACCTACTTTTCCATGAGAATTATTTTTAGAATGGATGGATTTACCATCATAATTAATGCATTTTCCTATTATTGTTCAAGATTCACCAAAATTTTCTACAAAATTCTATTTATGTAAACAAATTTCCAATAAATTAATAATTTTTTCAAAAAAGGGAAAGATTTGCTAATAGAAATTAATATTTTTTCCTTAAAAAGTGAAAGATTTGCCAAGATTTTGTATCTTTTTTCAGGGGGTTTCTTAAAGTTATCACTATCCCTAGGACTCAGTAGAATGGAGTTGTGGAAAGGAAGAATAGGACTATTCAAGAAGTAGCAAAGATAATGATGAAGGAAGCAAATCTACTAGATGTCTACTAGAGAGAAGCAATTCATATTGCAATCTACATACTTATCAGAGAACAAGCAAGGACAAATAGTTCAAAGACTCCCTATGAGTTATGGTATGGAAGAACCCCTAGTGTGAAATATCTTAGAGTATTTGGAAGCAAATGCTACATCAAAAGAGATGGAATCTAAGGAAAGTTTGATGTAAGATTTGATGAAGGAATCTTCCTTGGATATTCTACAAGAAGCAAGGCTTACTAGTGCTACAACAAGAGGCTAAAAAGGATTGTTGAAAGTGCAAGTGTCAAAGTGGATGAAGACTTACATAAAATTTCAATGATAGATGGATATGAATCAGGTGAGTCCTCTTGCATAGAAGAAGAGAAAGATGAAGGTAAAGAAAAATAAGTGCAAGTTGAAGAGGAAGAAGCTTTGAAAAACATCCCTAAGACCCCTAAGTATGTGCAGAAGAATCATTTAGAAGATCATATCATTGATGACAAAAGTAGAGGTGTGTTGACAAGAAGAAAGGTTGCTATGATAAAAGAATAAGTAAACTTATTTTTACTTTCCAAAGTTGAACCTAAAAAAATGATTGAAGCATGCAAAGATGAATATTAGATCAAGACTATGGAGGATGAATTGATGCAGATTGAGAAGAATCAGACTTGGGAACTTGTCTCAAGACCAAAAAACAAGAATGTGATTGGAACTAAGTGGGTATTCTGAAACAAGCTGAATGAGAGTGGAGAAGTGGTAAGAAACAAGGCAAGACTTGTGTGTAAAGGCTACTCACAAGTAGAAGGAATAGATTTTTAAGAGATATTTTCTTTGGTGGCAAGAATGGAAGCTATTAGGATGTTTTTTTCTTTTGTAGCACATAAGGATTTCAAAGTATATCAGATGGATGTGAATTTTGCATTCTTGAAAGGTGAATTGGAAGAGGAGGTTTACATTGAGCAACCATAAGGCTTTCAGTTATCAGATAATCTTGATATGGTCTGCATAATGAAGAAGGCATTATATGGCCTTAAGGAAGCTCCTAGAGCTTGGTATGCAAGATTAGATAGGTAATTATTGTAGCAAGGATTCAATAAAGGTAACACAAATAGTAATCTTTATCTCAAAGTTGAAAATATTAAATCTTGATTGGGGTTGTGTATGTTGATGACATAATCTTTGAAGGTAATAAAAGCACATGCAAGAAATTTATAGAAGAGATGCAGAAAGAGTTTGAGATATCTATGTTTGGGGAGATGAATTTATTCCTTGGATTTCAGATCAATCAAACAAAGAAAGGGATATTTGTTTCACAATCTAAGTATGTCAGGGAAATGTTGAAGAATTTTGGGATGGAAGACTCTAAACCAGTATGTACTCCTATGGTTATTGATTGAAAAATGAGTAAGAATGATGAATTTTGTAAGGCTGATCTTAGAAAGTACATCTGAATGGTTGGAGGACTGCTATATCTAACAGCTACTAGACTGGATATCATGCATGCAATTTGTCTTGTGGCTAGATTTCAAGAAGATCCCAAAAAGTCAAATGTTGTAGCAGTGAAGAGAATATTTAGATACTTGAAAAGCACTTTGAAACATGGTTTGTGGTATCCAAAGGATACCAATTTCTCTTTGAGTTCCTATGCAAATGCATATTGGGAAGGTTGTGTGGATGATAGGAAAAGTACAAGTGGTGGTACATTCTTTCTTGGAAACAGGTTGGTGTCTTGGCTAAGTAAGAAGTAGGATTCAGTGTCATTATCTACTATAGAGGAAGAATACATTTTTGCAACATCATGTTGCACACATGTGTTATGGATGAAGGAAACCTTGAAAGATATCAAGGTGGTATATGATGAACCTATTTATATCCTATGTGATAAGAGAAGTGCTATTGATATTTCAAAGAATCTAGTAATGCATTCAAGGACAAAGAATATTTCAATTCGATCACTTTTTGAGAGAAAAGGTTGCATAGAATGACGTGAAGTTGGATTATGTACCTACTAAGGATCAAGTTACAAATATCTTCACAAAGGCTCTTCCTAAGGATACTTTTGAGTATCTATAGGAGAAGTTGGGGGTTATTGCCCCTCCCTCTTTCAACTAGATGCATAAGGATATGAATCGATCTAGTGAATCTCAAGATTCATTCTTTTGTTTTGGACTGATGTTGGTGGCTACCTCTCAGGGGGAGTAGGTAGTAGCATTGTTGGTTGTATTTTCATTGCATGGAAATGTATAGAGGTTGCTAGTTGGTGAAGTAAGTTGTGTAGTGTGTAGAAAAGGTGTGAAGAAAATAGAGTGCAGTAAAATGAAAGGTAGTTGTAGAGTAGTTGTTGTCCCTTATAGGTAGGTGTTTGTTATTTTAATTTTTGAAATAACTCCCCGGTACAAAGAGCATGGTATGGTTGAAAGGGAGACCCATTGCTCATCAAATTAGAGACTTATTAAGAGGTCTAGGAGATGCAAAGGAACACGAAGATTCCCATGTCGTATTCTTTATAGTTTTTCTAAAGAGGATGCAAGAGAGGGAGAGAATTCCTCAAAATATGGTTGAGAAGTACAAGAAGGATATCATCTTCATGGTTTCCAAAGATGAATGCATCATACAAGTAGTAGAGCCAAGAACAGTGTGGATCCCAAAAATGGGATATGAGATTGTTGAGAATGAGATCATGGAATCCGTAGATTGTATGTTTAGGAAACCTAAGGAAAAAACAAAAGGAAGATATGGCACCTATGAGTAAAAATCAATGGAGGTGTATATGGAGCAAAGGAAACCACAAATAACGAAGGAGTTTGAAAAGATGACTGCATAGTTTGTGGAGGCCATGGGCCTCATAAAAGAGCAAGTGGAATAAGTAAGATCAGTGGTTGGAGCTTCAAGAAGCTCATCAGGTGCAAGAAGCTATGGTACGACTACTACCACTCCTCTAGCTATGCAAAAGTCCTCTACAAGTGGAACTAAGAGGAAGGAGACTAATTCTCCTACAAAGCAAACTAGTTCTCTGGTGAAGGAGAAATCCTCTCTAAAAAAACAAGCAAAGAGGCCTAAGAAAGAGGAAGCACACCCAATTGGCTATGTGAGAAGAAGGTTCAAGACAAAGGTCACCATATATTAGTATTTTGGTCTCAATGTTGAAGATGAAGAGGAGGAAGAAGGACTGTAGTTTGTTTGGAAAAGAAAAGGTGAAGCTTCACAAGGTGAAGTAGGTACAAAAAGGAAAAAGTTTAATATCATTAACAAAGATAGTGAGGAGGAAGTGGAAAAGGATAAGAATTTTTTTTTGTTCATATGCAAGAAAAGAAGGCAAAAGCAAGTAAGAAGAGGACACTAGAAGAAAAGAAGAAGTAAAAGCAAAAGAATCCGGTAAGATCACATAGTCCAATGAAATTTGATGTACTTTTTAATGGCATTGTATAAAATGATATGTTAGAAAAAATTGTAGCTTTGTATAATGAGATTGATGAGGTGGAAAAGGCCACCATAGTAGAAGCTATTGCAAAATATGTCATTGTTCTTGAAGTTGATATGAGAAATATAGAGAAAAAACTGCCTTCGGAGTTATTGAATTTTTTGATTGAAAGGAGATAGAAAGGAATAGAAGAAGAGGCCAAATTGAAGGCCTATGCACTAGAGAAGATAAGTGTTCATATATCCAAGGAAAATAAGGCCACATTGGCCACATTTTTTAATAAATAACTCATAACAAAACAAAGGGTGACAACCCTTATGGGTAGAGATCAAAATGATCTCGAAAGGATCAGGAAGGAGAGCATCGAAAAGATAATAGAACTAGCAAAAAAGTTGGGAATGACTACTAAGAATATGAAAGAGATGCATGCAAAAGAAAATGTTGAAGATGATGTGTAGATGGATAATGCTCAATATGAGCATGGGGCTAATGAAGGAGATGCATAATATAATGTTCCTATGGAAGTAGAAGGAATAGTAGAAGACAATGTGGAGGCTGAGAAGAATGTTGAGATGAATGTAGCTACTAGAGAAGATGATGCTAAGGAGGATAATCTTACTCCTTCGGTAACTAGCTCACATGGTGAGAGCACACAAGACCAACTAGAGACTATCCCTCCTCTGGATAACTCAAACAAGTCTATTGGTGAAGAAGAAATAGAAAAAGAAGAAGAGCAAAAGAATGGAGATGCCTCCTGTGATGCAAGAGAAAAGAAAGAAATAGAGACACCAGTTAATACTAGTAATAATAAGAAGAAAAAGGAGTTGAAAGAAAAGAGTGTGGAGGAAGAGGTAAAGGAAACTGAAGAATCTTCTAGAACCTCTAGAGATTTTTTATAAAATCTATTGAACACATAATTAAATTTCCAATCAGTTGTGTCTTCTCAATTACTACAACTACCCATACAAGAAGGAAATTTTGACCTTGCTAAGATTTCATTGCTCCACAAGCTATAGTTCTAGGAGATGTCTTTCATGCATCTACATAGAAGGAAATCACTTAAACTCATTAAAAGAGTGGAGAGCTAATTGAAGAACCTATGAAGACCTTGTAGGAGGTTGTACTTGATGCAAAAATTGATAGTTCACTCTTCGGTATGGAGAATATGATTTTTTTGATTGATTCTTTCAAAGAGTATGCCTTTGATTTGAAATAAAAAGTTGAGAAAGAAATGGACAAGAAATTGGAAGATAAGAGATTGCTAGAGATTACAGAGAAGTGTGCACAAGTACATAATAAATTTTAGGAAAGTCTCAAGGATGCTCAAGCTTGTGTGGTTGAGGCCAAAGCCATGTTCCTATTTTGCATGAAGTGGCCTAGAGCCACAAAGAGCCTCAAAGATGAAATGGACTCAATTGATTCAAAGAAAGATAGATCTTCCAGTGCATATGACCCAACATAAGACCTAGATGGAAGCGTAAGATCAACTATTGAAGATTTTCATGAGAAATACTTCCAATTGCAAGATCAAAAGGAGAAAATTATTATGCAATTCAGAAACATAAGGGGCCTAGTGAATTCAAAGTTCATATCTATTTCCAGTGCCCTTGAGTGTGCTGATAAAGCCACCAAGATTAATTTGATACCTAACACTCTGGAAGAAGGTGAAGAATTCCTTATGGAGCTTGAGAAATAATTTAGAATTCTTGGAATAGCCAAGAAGATTTGGGAGGGAGGCAAACAAGAGTGGAAAGTCCATGCTGCAAAGCTCCAAGAGTCAACCTCCTTTGATTGACAATATTTTATCTCTTTATGCATTTTGAGTTTATTGTTTTAGACTTCAACGTACATATGTGGATGGTGTATATTTATTTTTGATCTAGTTATGATGCATAACATTCTTAGGGGGAGTCAATTCAATTTTTTTAGCTTACATATATATGAACATTTTTGTCAGGGGGAGATCTAGCGTGTCAAGAAGAATGTTGTATACATAATTTTACCTTGATTTCAAAGGGGGAGAATATTTTTTGGAGATGATTTTGGCATATTTACATCAATCAAAAAGGGGGATATTATTGGAAGAATGAGGAGATTTTGTTGATGCATTTGTTGCCAACATGAGCATGTGGGATGAGTATAAGGTATATTGTAGCTATACATTGCAGTGTTGTCATTGATGTCAACATTGTATCTTGGTATGAAGTATATGGTGCATATTAGTTTGGATGTCTGAACATATTTAAGGATGATTATATAAGACAATTTTGCAAGAAGATTTGATCTAGTCAAGGGAATAGTTGTGAAAATTGACTATGCGCCAATTCAGGTGATTTTGTGTACAGGGGATTTGGTATTTGGGTCCACACTAGTCTGATGATGAATATTTTTCTATGTTCTTCTGACATAATTTTTTGTTGTTGTTAGAATAACCTAATTCCAAAGTTTCATCTTGTTTTGGTTTCTAGCTTGGAAGTTATGAGTAGCAGAAGTTTGACTTGGTAGTATCAAACATTTCTAGTTTTGTGCATATGTGTTGGTGAGTCCATAGTTCTCTGTGGGGTAGATTTTGGCTTTGTGGAGTTATGGAGGTGTTGAAAGATGTCAAATGAGTGCATATTCTATTTGGCATGAATTTTGGATGTCTACATGTCTAGATATGGTTGTACAGTTGGTAATTTTTATAATTAGGTCACTACCGATGCTAACCTAATGTGTTGAGTCCATTGTGAAGGTTAAGTATATGTTGATCCATTATGTAAGTGGTATTTTAGGTCCATGCTGACCTATTTCAAATTTTTATAAGTTTTGAATCTTGGCATGAAGCATGTGTGGATATATGTTTGTTTGGAAATATTACATTCAACCCACAATCTTAATCCATTTCCTACATAACCCATGAGAGATAAATATGCATACAAATAACCACAATACATAGATCAAATAAACAAGCCACAAGATAACACATGGTATACCCTAGGAAACCATCAAGAGCGAAAATCCCAGCCTCCAAAAGCATCTAGACTCCATCATATTATTCAACAATAAAGCAATACAAGAGTTATAATGAATACCTCTAAAGCATCAAGCCTTCCAATGCATATCCATGTGTCCAAGCATGAATCCACACATACCATAACATGATTCACATGTGCACTCCTCATAAAGACTCAATAATGACAACCAACCCACTCAACCAACCTAAACCACTACACATGTGTTTGCTCTTATAGACACCAGCTCACACAAAATATAACTAGTGGTAAGTTAAAACCACATACCACAAAACTAACTGAATACAAAACCACTAAACCCTTACTTAATATTGGGTAATAAGACTTCACTTTATTTAATATTTCCCCAATATTAAATTATTATCACATGTCTCCCACATATTAAATAATAATACAATGTTACAATACAACATCAAGTGGTCCCCCAAATAATTACCTAGTGTGATTAACCACACCACCAAAGTGCATCACAACTAAATAATTATTTAATTACAACATTGTAATAAATAATTTTATGCAATGGTGTAAAAAACCATATCCTAACATTCTCCCACTTGCTGTATACATTACATAAGGAATCAATACATGATATACATCATCATACCCATACATGAAATCACATGAATATCCAACATGCTCTCATGCTCCATCAAGATACCTGAAATAAGAACAAAGTGACCACCATCTCAAGAAAGAACTCCTCTCATCCTCCAATGTGCCACCTATGGAAGAAAAGGAACATGCCAAGGTGAAGATACACCAATCTACGAGCACACACATCAAATTTGAGTGATAACAAAGGCTCCAAACAAGCTACTATCAACTAAAAAACCCACATGATCAATAATAAAATACACAACACATGCTAATGCATCCAACCATCCGTATCTCCAAGGTATCAATACATAAGTAAACCCATGCCAAGAACATATGTAACCCATAAACCGTAATCAAAAGCTCCATGTATCAAACCTATCAATGAAGAACATATATATCCAAGAAATCTCACTGCATAGGTAATTTCAAAGCATATCAATTCTACCAATCAACACTATATCAAGGTGTGATAAGTAAATCAAAGCATGAAAAAAGTAGAAGGTGATCCCACAATAGTGGTTTACAATTTTTTGCCAAACTGGACACTGAAATTATATTTTCTAACTAAATATTCACCTTTGGGCACCTATAGTGGCTAAACTGTGAGGAATTTGAAGATGATGCAAACTATAGTTTCGTCACATTTTTTCTGTAGATTCTAAATATATTTTTTTCAAAAATTTTGGAATCAAATTGCACTTCTTTTTCCATCTCCCTCAAAAACTAGTTTTTTTTCCAAAAAACAACATTTTTAAAAAGTGACGCTCACGTATAACACGTACCTTTTTTCCATGAAGGATAAAATTCTAATTCTTTCAAATTTAGATTTCTAACTCTGGTATCTAGTGCTTCCACTTGGTTAGATAGTGTTTTATTGAATATGTTTTCCTTAATCAAATTTCAAAGTCAAATTAATTACAATTTCAAACATACACAAACCGTATAACGCAACTTTTTTTGTATGTATCGAAATTCAATTTATTTTATTTTGTTGGATCAAGGACTTCAATATCGATGCACTTATATTTTTCAATTTTTTTTTATAATCTTCTATTTTTCCACATGTGCAAAACAGAGAGCTTGATTTTCAGTGAAAAACCTACATGCACAACAAATAAAAAATAAATATAATAATAAAATTAAATTTAATTAAAATTATACTTTTTTGGAAGGTTATAATAAGGACTACATACTTACAAAAAATAAATTTTAAATAAATTCATTTGATCCCCCAAAGGTAAATCAAAAGTGGTTTTTTATCAACATTTTGATAGGTGTAAAGGAGACTCCATTATAGGTATGGTTTAAAACTAGCGAGGTTCTATCCAAGGGGGATTAGTATAATGTGGTTTGATAAAACCTCTTCAATTGGAATCCTTTAAATGGAACTTTTCAAGGCTTAAATCATTATATTTTTTAAAAATATGTGATTTCAGCAAAAAATAGGATCTCCCAAAAAGTGTAAACCATTATTGTGGCAGATAACAATGATCCATACATGCAACCCAAAGAGCTGCATAATCTCTCACATGTTACTGCCATCCTCTCAAAACATGAACATCCAAAGAAGGAGTTCCATGAATAGAGAAAAATTGTAAACCATAATGTACTACCAATACCTCAAAAGTGTAATGTTGTGTCAAGTAGGAACTCCTAACAAGCCCAAACAAAAAGCCTCAACATCATCCATAACACTCAATCTCATAGACCAAGTACAACATATGAACCAATGTAACAATTCCAACATGGATGTAAGCATCTCTAATCAAGAAGATCAAACTCAAAGTAACCCTCTCCAAAACTAGAAATCAGCCCATAAACCATCTCCTAACAATCTCCATCAAAGAATGATATCATAAACTCAAATGCACAAGGAGATAACCATGCCATAACATCCCTCAAAATGAATCCTCTAGAACTAACTATCCATATCTCAAGATCCATATCTATGAAAGATAAATCATATAAACTCATGCTAAACAATCCTCAAATGAGTCTCCATAATCAATCACTATGAATCAACCCAATCCCATGAGAAAATCAAAGCATAAACCATAACACATCTGAAAGATATAATGGGAAAACACCTCTCAAATAATCAACCAAGAGTAGACCAAGAGTGGGAATGATAAAATTGTGCCTTATTTAGGGTGTTGTAAAGTATTTTTTTACACTTTCACACTAATCTAGGGATTTAATTAATTAATTGAAGTTAATTGAGCTTAATTTCCCCCTTAAATTCAAATCCAAGCCTTATTTATTACATTTTCTAAGGGATAAATCCTAACACTCATTAATAATATTTCACAACACTTAATTTTGTAAGTTTTGTGTCCTAGGATAGTGACCTAAGATCCATTCACAACCTAGCTAATGGGTCCATACTATGTCATATGACCCCCTTTTGGCATGCTATTTCATAATCCCTGAAACTTGTCCTAGTTGAGTTTGCTAGGACTATGGCAAATGGGTCC
Organism: Sequoia sempervirens; assembly: GCA_007258455.2. Taxonomy (NCBI): domain Eukaryota; kingdom Viridiplantae; phylum Streptophyta; class Pinopsida; order Cupressales; family Cupressaceae; genus Sequoia; species Sequoia sempervirens. The sequence continues at coordinate 607,309,328 of VDFB02281492.1, read as the reverse complement.
TCCTTTACTTAGGACACCCCCCCTTGGGGAGTGTTTTGGGTAGGATTTTAGTGATTTCAAATCCTATATCTGATGTCGACTTGTGTTATTTGGATTTCAAGATTTAATCTTAAGTATAAATATAAGGCTATTTCATCTAGTTTCATCTAAACATAACTAGATCTTCTTAAGAAATCAAGAGTACTTTCACATGAGCATTATAGAGCATTCAAGAAGGCATTCAAGGGAAGATTATAGAGTTTTATTACAGCAATCAAAGATCCTTTCATCATGTCAAAATCATAGTGCATCATGCATGTTGTTGAGCTAATGTGTTGATGTAGCATTGGAGATCCTATTCAAGCATTGTTTTATATAAAAGTCTATGATCAAGATCTACATTCATTGAGGCCACTTCATGCAAGATTGTTGATTTGTACTCCATGGTTCAATTAAGGATTGGTGAGGTGCAGCATTACATTGTTCATTCATCTTTCCTTTTATGCATTGTTTCAATTCAAGGTTTAATTACCAAAATGGAATTTGACCAAGGAAAACCCCTATCCTCTAACAATCAACATTTTATCCTCTTTGATGTGCGATTGTAGGTTTTAGGTTGAAGATCAAGTGGAGGGAAAAAATTGTCAAAGTTGCAAAGTTTTCAAAATTGCCACCTTTCTTGCAAGATCACAAAAATGAAGTTACAAAATTTATTTCTAACTTTCGAGAGTTGAACACCTAGGATCTAGGAGTGTAGAAATTGAAGAAAAAAACCTATAAATTAGTTTTTTAGAACCCTAACAGGGACCCATTCACCACTAGGCGAATGATTCCTCAGTGAGGCCTAGAACAACACTTTTTATAACAAGTACACACCATTTCAGTATCTTAAAACCTTCCTATTTTCTGTTATAATAGTTAGGTATGATTTTTTATTGTTATTTATGCATTATAACCCTCATAATTGAATGAAACATTAGTAAGAAAAAATACTGGTTTATTATCTTGTTGATTCATTTTGATAAACCCATTTTTTGATGTTTTAGGTCCATCATAAACTCACATCTATATCTAGGTGAAAGGTCCTTGGTCTTCTTGTTGAAACCTCTAAAGAGTAACCATCTCAAGAAAATATCTCTAATCATAAAAGAACTCCAACCATCACCTATGTCTCCAAGTAACCACGAGCACCTGTAACCGATAAATACATGCCAAAATCCAAATGCAACATAGTACCATCATGAAGTAATTAAGCAAATGATCATTGACTCAATAAAAAGAGAGCCACACATGATCAACGTCAAAGCTCCAACCATATAATCAAGAACCTATCATGACAACATGATCTAACCATCTCTTACTAGGAGATCACATGCATCAAAACATACATCCTAGTCTCAAAAGAACAAGTAATATGCCAAAATCTAATTTAGAATCAAGAGTATATCATGAAATCATAACAAATACACTCTAAACCAAGAAATCATATCTCCAATCCCATTAAGATAACCATCACCAATGATGCATCCACCTCACCGCCAACAACTCCCACTGAATTGTGATACGAGCTACACATGACATCATGACTACCATCTCCTCCATGAAGATCATCCAGGTCTACACACACTCAACTGCAACATAGTAATATACAAGTAAACCAATATCTCCAAGCCAAGAAGATACATACAAATTCCAACAAAACATCACAAACCACATTGCCAAGTCATCACTATCAAAAAGCTCCCACTAAAAGTGTATAACCAATGAATGTAATAAACTATCATGGCATTATGATCAAACCACATGCTACAAGTCCCATGAACTGACTAATCAAGTACTCAAATCATCCATCCTATCAATCCTAAAATAACATACCAATGCATAAATGACCACAAACAAGGCCAACTAATGAAATTTGCAATAACAATGAACCAAACCTAGTGGATATAGATAGTCTACATCTGAGTGATCCCACTACAACCTAATAGTCTGTACACACCTACAAGATGCATAACTCATAGATCCAACCATTGAAACATGCAAACTCATCATCACATTAGTAACCTATAAACCAAGATATCAAATAAGATAATCCTCTAGGAATCAAGACTTGAACACCAAATCAACCATAGATTTGATCTACCAACCATGTCCAAAAATTCTATCATAGTCAAGGAACCAAATAAGCATCAAGAAGATAAGTGCAATCTCCTAATACAAACCATATCACCACCAAAAAACCACATACATGATCATGTCATGCCAATGCATAAATGTACTTGCATACCCATGACACCATAACCATAGCCATCATTGTACTTGCACTCAACTATCACCCATACAAGACTCTAAGTTTCAAACCATGTCCAACCATGTCCTCAAAATTGAAGATAACTTGTGTACTTGAAACCATCAAAGTCCAACTCTGAAAAACACCTGTAAACCTACACCCAAAAGCACCAATTTGATAATCAGCTATAGCATCATAAATAACATATAAAAGCATGTACTCCCTCAAGGTTTCGCCTCTTGAATTGTCTGGATGTTCACACAATCACACCCTGAATCTCGGGCTCCTACAAGCGATCAAACAAGTACTAATCTCATCCTGCTCCACAAACTAATAAACAATCTAAACCAATGTGTAGCATATTGTAAATTCTCTTCAACGCCTCTTCGAAATAAAAAAATTGACTCCACATGCAAAAGTTATGCTCAAAATAGTGAAACTGATAACATCTAACTTCCAGGCTCCAAAGACATTCCAAAATGGAAAAATCAAGGAACCAAACCAATTCCACAGTATAAATCACAAAACTAGCTTTCCAATGACTACAAGAAGTCAAAGAATGGACATACTGGGAAAACATTATGCCACATGGAGTAAAATTTTCCTAATTCTAGTATGTAAAAAAATTAGGGGTGGCCCTAGATGAAACCACCAGTGGCGGTGGTGCTCTGGGCAGCACACCAGTGGTGGGTGGGCGATAGAACCAAAATAAATATTAAATTTTATTTAATTTCAAATTTCAAAAATCCTCCCTTCTATGAACTCAATGCCGACACATTTAATTTAGGCTAATAGGCATTTTGAAATCCAAAGCTTTTCATTTAATATCAACAGATAAAGACAAACATTAAAACTTTTAATAAAGTTGAGGTTTAAAAGGGGCCTTTACCGACGTCGACATGGGAGTTGACCACCGATCACTACCAGTGGGACCATTGGCAACGTCAACAGTACCCATAGGTACCTCTAGCACTGTCAGCACCTTTAGGCCGACAGGGGGTACAGGGGTTTTGCGGACCCTCACCCTCCCTTTAATTTTTTCTTTCTTTTTTGATTTTCAATGTGAATTTATGACACATTTTTATTTATTTTTTAGGTATAAATATTTTTAGAAATAGGCCTGATATCCTTTTTTTCTCTATAGAAATTTTTAACAATCAATGTATATATACTTTTAATAATTTCTTTGACAAGGAAAATTGGGTAGCCTAAAAGGCCGTATGATTAGATTTGTTTTCCTTTTTTTCAACTTTTCCAAAATAGGTCAAATTTTATGTCAATTTTTGTCTCTTGGTGAACTTGAATCCAACCATGAGGTCCATTTTGTCTCAATAATTCATCTATAAAATTTCCCTTACAAAACCCTCATATGAAAACTCAAACCAAGAAACCCTCTTTCACCCAAGTTTTGAAAACTTTAGATTTGCAATAAACCCAACAAATCTTGACAACCCACAAGCCCAAATCTGCATACAAAAACTTGCAACATGTGTTTCATATCTGGTAATGCCTCAAACCCTACATGCATATCCATGGATTCAACTTCATAAGAAAACTCTCAAACTAGGGTTATCAAAAAATTCTTCAACTAGGAAAACTCTGATACCACTTGTTAGGATAGATTGCATTCAACCCACAATATTAATCCATTTCTTACATAACCCATGTGAGAGATAAACATGCATACAAGTAACCACAATGCATAGATCAAATAGACAAGCCACAAGATAACACATGATATACCATAGGAAAACCCTCAAGAGGGAAAAACCTAGCCTTCAAAAGCATCCATACTCCATCATATTATTTAGCAATAAAGTAATACAAGAGTTAAAATGAATACGTATGAAGCATCAAGCCTTCTAATGCATCTCCACGTGTCCAAGTATGAGTCCAAACACCCCATGCCATGCTTCACATATGCACTCCTCAAAAAGACTCAATAATGACAACCAACCCACTCAACCAACCTAAACCACTACACATGTATTTTCTTTTATAAACACAAGCTCACATAAAATACAACTAGTGGTAAGGTAAAACCACATACCAAAAAACTATGTGAATTAAAAAAAACTAACCCCTTATTTAATAATGGGTACTAAGATTTCACTTTATTTAATATTTTCCCCAATATTAAATTATTATCACATGTCTCCCACACATCAAATAATAATACAATGTTACAATACAACACCAAGTGGTCCCCCAAATAATTACCTAGTGTGATTAACCACACCACTAAGGTGCATCACAACTAAATAATTATTTAATAACAACATTATAATAAGTCATTTTATGCAATGGTGTAAATCACCATATCCTAACAATCTTGACCCAACAAGCTACAATTTGCTTATTGCATCTAATTAGGCTAACCTAATTGATGTTATAGGTGAACTAGATATATAATTTAGATCTTTTTCATTATTTGATGATGGTGACATGTGATAAGAGTTATTGGATGCAAATTATGTGAATATAGAGAAAATGCAGAGTAGAGTAGAGTGTTAATTCAAATCAGTATGAAGAGTTTTGAGTTTGTATTTTGAGCTTCATTGGAATTGTATTTCATGCATAAGTTAGATGAAATTGTAACTGTGAACCTAAGAATTTTATCCTACTCTAATGTGCAAAATAACTTAAAAATTCAAGTGATAAAAGACTAAGGACACCTCAAGATTATCCAAAAGAGTGATAAAACAAGAAGGAAAATGGACAAAACAAGATACAAACGATTTCACCTTCCTTGTTGTTGATATCTCCTTGATTGGCCCTTGCTTGGGATGATTTTGTGTGCTCCTTAGATTGTTTCTTGAGTGACTAAATGCAAGATTGAATGTGCAAAATGATTAGAATGGATAGCTAGATGATGGTAAATGATTGAGAATACAAATTGGCAGCATGCAGTTATCAAATGGCTAAGTGTTTTAGAATGCAAATTGGCAGCATAAGGTTGCTCAAATCCAAAGTGTTCTAAAATGCCCTTGAGGAGGGGGGATTTATAGAAGAATTTGAATTCTCTAGAGAATTCAACGGTCAAGATGCATCCAACAAGGCCAAGATGAAGGGCTATGGTGGGTTGAGAACCCACAAGCCCTCACATCTTGCCATGTGGATGGTGACGTGGCCAAGAGAAGATGAAGTGTAAGTGAGGTGTCAAAAAGGTACATGAGGTGGAGGAAGGACAAGCACCTTGGGGAGTGAGAAGATTTCCACAAAAAGGGATTTCTTGTCCCCAAGTGGGAGTGAAAGGGACATTTGAAGAATTTTGGAATTCCTCAAAAATCTACATGGGAAAAGGAAAGGTGGTTGAAAACATAAATGTGAATTAAAAATTCACATTCTTAGGAGAATCTAAAGGATAAAAGGTGGGCTCCAAAAGGTGGGACTTGGTCACATGTGGAGATTGTGACAAGTCCAAGGTTCTAGAAGCCTTGGAAGGATAGAATGTGAATTAAAAATTCACATATAAAGAGAGGGGAATCTAGGATAAATAAAAAGGAATTAAAAATTCCTTGGGGAAAGAGTTGACCAAGGTACTAATTAGGTTTGACTAATCAGTAATTAGAGGATAATTAGGGGTTAATTAGGATTAAAAGCCAACTTGCAAAAGTTGGAGGATGTGACACATCCTAATCAAGGATTAGGCATGTGCACATCCTTAATGAAGAGATTAGAAATGGATTAGGATTAGATGAAAATGACATGTGAGGAATTAAATAAATGTAATATTTATTTAATTTATTTGATGAAAAGAGGATTTAAGGAGGGTAAGGTATTTAATTATTAATTAAATCCTTAGGGATTTGGCAGAATTAAAGATATTAATTAAATAATAGTAATATTACTTAATTAACTCCTGATAGGAGGATAGAATGTGAATTAAAAAATTCACATATAAAGAGGAGAATCTAGGATAAATAAAAAGGAATAAAAAATTCCTTGGGGGAAGAGTTGACCAAGGTACTAATTAGGTTTGACTAATCAGTAATTAAAGGATAATTAGGGGTTAATTAGGATTAAAAGCCAACTTGCAAAAGTTGGAGGATGTGACACATCCTAATCAAGGATTAGGCATGTGCACATCCTTAATGAAGAGATTAGGAAATGGATTAGGATTAGATGAAAATGACATGTGAGGAATTAAATAAATGTAATATTTATTTAATTTATTTGATGAAAAGAGGATTTAAGGAGGGTAAGGTATTTAATTATTAATTAAATACCTTAGGGATTTGGCAGAATTAAAGATATTAATTAAATAATAGTAATATTACTTAATTAACTCGGATAGGAGGATGTTTAGATGAAAAGTGATAAATTTGGATAAATTAAGTGTCCAAATTTGGATGTCTATAGTAACAATTCAAATTTGGTTGTAAGCCACAATCTCTTCTATATCTTTTATTTCTCAGTGGGTAGTGAGTCCACTTGCAATGAGCACTTCTGTAATATACTATAATTGGTTATAATATATTGTGAGCTAATCCTCACTATGGTTTTTCTCATTTTGGGTTTTCCACATAAAAATCTTGGTGTTCATGTGTTATGTGATGTTTTTGAATGTTTTCATGCTTTCCTCCATTACTACAATTGAATATGTTATGAGTTGAATGATTAAATGTTTAATTGGTTCAAAAGAATATTAATTCACCCCCCTCTTGGTATTCTAGGTGTTCAACACAAAATGTAACATAGAAAAAGGAAACCCTAATTTTAATGTATAAAACATAGGATTAATTATAGCCAACATTCAAATTTGGATCTTGACAAAATAGGGGTACTTAGACGACCAAGGGTGTCCCAGTCATAGCTCTATTTTCTAGGAGTCTAAGTGTTGTGGGAAAAAAATTAAATAAATGCATTTGTTTAATGCTTTCAATTTCTCAGAAATTATTAAAAATAAGCCATAGAATGCATAATTTAGGAAATTAGAGGGTCAATTAGGCTCAATAATTTATGGGGAGAAAAACATAGTGTGAAATTTACAAGGGTAACAATTTACGATGCTACAAATATAATACAATACAAGCTTCAAAATATTCATGGATTATTGGTGATAGTACATTATTAGTGGGATGACCTATAGGTAAAAGTGGATGTGTAAGGTAGAGTGGGGATGAAATATTAGCATAGGTGATTATAGAGAGAGACCTGTCTATTACAATGTGAGATGCATACAAATCTAGGGTAGATTCTTTGTAGCCTCAACTAGATGGAGGGGATGGTAAGGGTTAGGTTTTACATATTACTATAGAGAGATATAACCATTATAGAGTGTGATGTAGACCATATTTAATAGTAGAGGGTAGACACTATAGAGGTGGCGTAACTTAACCAAGAGAGAGAATGCTAGGGGGATTCTTGGAGGATAGGATATGACACAAGCTTTGAGGAATATGGCTAGAGATTAGAGCGATACAATGTGAGCACTTCAAGATCTTATGTACTATCACTCTCTATATGAGGTAGTAGTACTAACAAATAAGAGGGTGCCTAATTTTGTTGAGAGGAGTTAGTTAGGAGCATATGGATCAGTTTGATCAGGTCATTTAGTTAACATGGGATGGCCACCACCTTGGGGTCTACTACTACCACCATCACTAGGTTCTTTAGAGGGGGATCTTGAGATATCAATTTTGATGGATTGTATATATGTACATGATTATTTTCTCGACACTTGTTGATTGATGCTCTCAAAGCCTTTGTATCGATATTTATTGTTGACACATTTGTATCATGACCTTTTATTATTTATGTATATATATGAGATGAGGTTTTTATTTGACAACTATCATGTGTTATGTGATTCTTTGTTACAATGATGATGTGATTTTATGACACATATTATGGATTATGAATTCATGATATACGTGTTTTATGTGTTATTTTATTGTAGAGATTATTTGTATGATCTAATGGATGTGATGGTTTATGATGGATAGTGTGTGATTAATACATGATGGTGATTGATAAATATATATGAGATGGACTATGCTTATGTGTATCATGGTTTGATGGATATTTCGATGATGTATTCATATGAACAATCATGATTATATGATATATTTAATAATTTTATGATTTATTATGTATGGTTTTTATGTGGATGTGTTGTTTTTGGTTTACACTTATGGGTATTGTAGACATCCAAATTTGGACACTTGCATTTGTCCAAATTTATCCCTTTTCATCTAAATATCCTCTTATCTGCATTAATTAAGTAATATTGCTATTATTTAATTAATATCCTTAAATCCTTCTAAATCCCTAAGGTATTTAGTTAATAATTAAATACCTTATCCTTTATTTCCCTCTTCCTCAAAAGAATTAAATAAATAATACATTTATTTAATCCCTCACTTGCCACATCCTCCATCACTTTTCCTTAATCCTAATCAACCTCCTAATCCCATCATTAGGGATGTGCGCATGTATAATCCATGATTAGGATGTGTCACATCCTCCAACTTTTGCAAGTTGGCTTCTAATCTTCATTAACCATTAACTATCTCCTAATTGGTGATTAGATAGTCTAATCACCCACCATTTGGTCAACTCTCCCCATCCCCCAAGGAATTTTTAATTTCTTTTTATCTTTCCAAGGCTTTCCTCTTTCCCATGTGATCATTGAGAGGTCACATCAGTCACATGTGGGTAAATACTTATCTTTTTAAGGACATTGTCTTATCCAAGGTACTTCTCACCTCCCTTTTTGGAAACATTGTCTTATCCTTAAGATATCCCCAATCATGTGAATTTTAAATTCACTTTTATTTATCCAAGATTCTCTTCTTCCCCATGTGATCGTTAAGAGGTCACATCATCCTTATTCCAAGGTACTTACAAGTACCTTCCCATCACATGTCATCTTCCACCTCATGTGTCCTTGTGACACTTCATCTGCCACATGGAAAGATGTGAGGGATTGTGAGTCCTCAACTCACCTCAACCCTTCATCTTGCCCATGTTGGCAAGATATCAACCATCCAATTCTCTAGGGATTCTTGTCATAAAATACAGGATTTTTCTTTCATTCTCATTCATTATGCATCTTCAAGCTCAACATTCAACAAACAACTTCATCACTCAAGCATTCAAGTCTCTCATCCACCATTGTTGCATATCTTAAGCTTTCATTGTGTCCATTGATCTGATTTAGGATCTAGACTAATTGCATAATTGAATGCTTAACTTAAACAATTTAATGGAAACTCAAAAACAAGTGTACATTATTGAAATTATGCTTTAAAAATCAAGGTGATAACCAAAATGTGAGAGAGAAGAAGAGAGAAAGTGCAAACAATCTGATAACGGAGTTCGCCACAATCGTGACTACGTCTCTGGGTCCGCTCCAATGGAGTGAGACCGATCCAATTATTCCTCCAAAAACTCGGTTACAATCTTCGGCATAGCCTCCCCTTGGATTACAAAGAAATCTGAAAATGCACTTCCAAAGTGCGTGAGAACAAGCTTCTCCAAAAGCACGAAGTTACAATAAGATTTCTCCAAGGAAGAAAAATCCCAACTCTCCACTTACAAAAATCACCTCCAAAATTCCTTACAAAAATAATTAGCTAAAACACACTTACAAACTCTCACCCATTTACCCCTTTTTATACACCAATTTTACCCAATTTGGTGTATAACAACTTGATTTACAATCTCCCCAAATTTACATGTAAATCCAAAAGAAATCCCCCCGTTACATAATAAAATCTCTTCAAGATAAATAATGAAGGGCCCTTATAATTTTGGGCTTACAAAGGAAAATAATAATCCCTATAATTTTGTTTTGATAACTCTTACGGATTATTTATATATTTTTAAGAAGATCTTTTAAATTTTATCCCTTGAAAATAATCCCATTGCTATCTTATAGGAGATTATCCCTTTTGAATAGGGGTAATAATAATTTAAAAAGGGTTTAAAATCCCTTAAAATAAGGATTCCTTGAAAATAGGCTTTTTTAAAAATAACATAGAAAGCTTTTAAAACAAAACTCATGGCTTTAAAATAGGGTGGCTTTAATATGGGCTTTAAGATAGGTGGAGATCCTTTAATATAGGAGAGCCCACGTTTTTCTAAAAGAATGTGGCATTTTTTAATTATTTTTATATATTTTATTATTTTTATTTGTTTATTATTATATATTTTTTTATAAAAATAATATGCCACCTTTTGTCAATAATGGCTTGCCACATGGAGGGGTGAGATGATGCCATATCAAAATTTCATTCGCTGGTCAAAGAATTTGGAGTGATGTGTCCACTGACTGGACTGATGATGTGGCGTTGACTGGATTGCCATGTGTCCACACATGATTGGCTGATTTTGACTTCTCATAACTTGGGAAAACAAACTCCAGTTTTGATGAAACAAACGTCATTGGAAAGTTTGCAATGAGCTCTTTGCATTGACACCAGTCTTGACCACTTCTAACAACTTTGATTTTTTGACCTTTTTCTGACTTAGGTCTTTGAGTTGACTGAAGGTTTGACTGAGTGTATCTCGAGCACCGTAGCTCTGATTGACTCCATTCGAGTTGCATTGGAGTCAAAATTCCCATATTTTTTTGATGAAGATGTTTTTGGAGAAAAATGAGGAACTTCAAAATTTGACAAAATTCCTTTGGATCAGGCCTCCCCACTAGAGAGCTTTTGGACCTCCAAAAGTGGCATTTATTCAGACATTAAGTGAGGACTTTACCTCCCCACTTGTCCTGTATCATCTGTACATCTGTAAGCTTGGCTTACAATCGCAATGAATACTGCAACAACATTGTTGAACATAAACATCATTCTATCACTTCCATAAGCATCTACATCAACTGTTGTAGCCACTAACCAACAAACATTTACTAGCATCAAACTGAACAATAATGTAGATATGAAAGAGAATAAATCAACAACATATCGATCTTTCACAATAGAAACATTTTTACCCAAGGGACCATCAATGCTTTCAATCACCATTCCCTCATGTTGTACTGTGGGTGCATCCCGCGACATCTGACCTTGATTAGCTACTTCAAGTTCATGTCTAGAACCACCTGAACTGACAGACATAAGAGTTAAATCTTTACTTGCATTAATTACCCTCTTTAATTGCCCTGTGTTTGCAAAAGAATGATCAGTCTTAGAATGTACAAGTATACTATATGCCATCTTTAAACAAATGATAATGATTCTTTTCCCTATAGAAAATAGCTTTTTGATCATATAGATAAGGGCTACCCAACACTGTCCCACAGATATCTAGTGGAACCACATCAAACTGTACTTCATCCACAAACTTACTAGTGATTGCAAATTTCAAAGTGCATTGTCTTGTTACTTGCAATTTATCATTCTCACAAATCCAGCCTAGTGGATAAGGTTTCTTATGCAGTGTAGTTTTCAATCCCAAGTTTCTTACAACATCTTTAGAAATTAAGTTAACTTGAGAACCACTATCTATGAGTGCATCAAGTTTCACATTCTTAGCAATAACCCTTATGTGGAAAAGTTCAATTCTTTTCTTATCATCAGAGACTTCATTAACTTTAGGTATAGAAGCACAACTATCAAAGGAAACACTGGCAATAGGAGCTTTACCTTTCAAACCCATAGCTGTTATCTTAGTTTCATCATCAGAATTGGAACCAAGATCCATAACAACATTTGTGTCTTTCTCCTTACCTTTATGTTTCTGATTTTGTTTTTGAGCCCACTTAGGCTTCAATTCCGGATGCAACTTCCAACAATGATCTTCATCATGACCCTTCCTGTCACAATGAGAGCAAGAAAACTTGTCATTCTTCTTAACTGTAGCTGTCTTCTTTCCTTTCCCTATCTCTGCAACCTTAGATGATTTCTTTATAGAGTTATCATTATCAAACTTATCAATAAAAGAACCCTTTCCTCTTGACTCTAAATGTGTAGCTTGGACACAAACTTCATCCAAATTACTAGGGTTCAAGACCAAAATAGAATGTCTGAGATATGAGTGAAGACCTCCTATGTACTTTAACAAAGTATCCTGGGTGTACAAAGGTACATTTAATGCAATAGCCCTTTTACGAAACTCGTGGGTGTAATCTTGAATAGACTGTTCTTTCCCTTGCCTAAAAGTGTGCTAGTTCATCATTAACAGTTGCATATGGCCTAGGGGATAAAATTTTTTTTAAGAGCACTAACAAATTCTGACCAAGACAAATTGACTCTGCCATGCTGTGAAATTTCTGCTCTAGTCCTACTCTCCCACCAGGTGAGAGCTGAACGTCCCAACCGAAGAGTAGCTAATTGGATCCTAGAAGCATCATCAAAGAGGTTTTGGACTCTACAATAGACTTCTACTTGTTGAATCCAGTCATCTAGTTTTTCAGCATCTAATTCACCACAATACTTAGGTAGTTCAAATTTAACATCCAATTTAATCTTAGGCTTATTTACACCCTTAAAAGGATTAGCAAAAAGAGAATGTGTAGAAGAAGGAGAAGAAGGGGGAGAAGAAGGAGTAGATGGAGGAGATTTTGGAGGTTCATCACCACCTCCTGGTTGCTTCTTCTTGCCTTTATGGTCTCCATGATCTTCTTGCTTCAATGCATTATCTTCTTCAAGTTTCATGCGTTCTTCCCTTTCTTTGAGAAGCATCTCCAATGCAGCTCTCATTTGCCAAAAGGCTCTTCGAAACTCCTACTCACTGAGTTATTCGGGTACCTCCATTCTAGACACAGACATTTTTGGAAAAGTTCTTCATTTCCCGATCTCAGGATTATATTCTTCAAGCTTTCCTTCACCCTTTTGAATCCTGGATCTTGTTAGCATTCACAACAAATCTACAATACTAGTCACCAAATGCTCTAATACCAATTTGATCTGATTTAGGATCTAGACTAATTGCATAATTGAATGCTTAACTTAAACAATTTAATGGAAACTCAAAAACAAGTATACATTATTGAAATTATGCTTTAAAAATCAAGGTGATAACCAAAATGTGAGAGAGAAGAAGAGAGAAAGTGCAAACAATCTGATAATGGAGTTTGCCACAATCATGACTACGTCTCCAGGTCCGCTCCAATGGAGTGAGACCGATCCAATTATTCCTCCAAAAACTTGGTTACAATCTTCAACATAGCCTCCCCTTGGATTACAAAGAAATCTAAAAATGAACTTCAAAAGTACGTGAGAACAAGCTTCTCCAAAAGCATGAAGTTACAATAAGATTTCTCCAAGGAAGAAAAATCCCAGCAATTCCCAATATTTTTTGATGAAGATGTTTCTAGAGAAAAATGAGGAACTTCAAAATTTGACAAAATTCCTTTGGATCATCCATTTAGCTCATCTTCTCAAATACCCACATCTCTCATTTGAATCTCCATCAAATTATCAACATTTTTAATCCACTTTAGCAACTTTCCATCAAAAGGAGCACACAAAATCAACTATCAATGGCCAACCAAACATTAATTCAAGACAAGGTAAAATCTACACTTTCTATCTTTATTTTGTTTTGAATTCAACTAGGCTAATCTTGAGGTGTTAGTGTTATTTTCCTTTCTTTTTGCACCTTTTTTTGCATCTTTTTAGAGGAGGTTAATATCACTGGTTCACATTTTTGACATGCTTGGTGGGACCCACAGACAGGTCCCTTGCTTTTACGTTTTCTATTGTTTCACTTTTTGCAAGTTCCGATTGTAGAGAGGCAACTTCGACCAAGATAGAGGCAACCCCACCCACTGTTGGGTGAACCTGACTTGCAGAGGGGAAAACCTGACCTAGTTTGGGTGAACTTGCCTCTTCATTGGGTGAACCTTCCCTACTTGGGCGAACCTGCCTTGCAGGGTTGCCCATCTATGTCTTAGATAACTTTCTACTTGCAATTTTCCATTTTGTCGAACCTGCCCTTACAGAGGGGCGAACCTACCCTTACAGTTGGGAAAACTTGCCCTTACAAAGGGGAAAAACCACCCTTACAATTGGGAAAACCCTCCCTTACAGAGGGGCAAACCCATCCTTATAGAGGGGCGAACCTTCCCTGAACAGAGGCTTTTGCAAGGTAAAAACAGTGTGTAAACTTCATTTTCAGACTCTATTTTGGGTTGTTTTTTATTATTACTGACCCCCTAACCCATCATGTTTGTGTTTGTGCTAGTTTTTCTAATATTTTTGCAACTGTCAATGCTTATCAAAGATTAAGAGAAAAACTTCTAACATATTTGTTGCAGGGTGGACGAGTCCAATTGGTAGTTAGTTGTTTTCTTTTTCATCTTTTCTAATATTTAGGCACATAGTTTAATTAGGGGAGAGTCAAAATATTTTTTTCCATGCGTGAAAGTCCATTTTGGTACCGAAGAGGACACTATTTTGTCTAAGCTTTCCCCTTGCACTTCATGTGAGCCTAGGGAGTAGCCGAAAAATGGTTAGTGTTTTCTTCTTTAGTGGGACCTACTTGGGGATTTCATCACCCAAAGGGACAATCCCAACCACACGTACCAACGGGGTATACAAAGGAGGAGAGCCAAAGCTATACCCCAATCCAGTCACGTCATGTCTGGTGGAGCGTCGAAGCTAGGGTGATACCTAGATAGATGTGAAGAGTTGGTTTGAGCCTTCAGTATCTCACTAGGGTTCCCGATTCACGCCTATGATGGGCTGGTATTCACGGTTGTGCTTCACGTACCGAGCGTATATTGAGGACTCCCTAGTCACCTTGTTCATCCTAGTTAAAGGACTGTGTTGGCCATACCCTCTTCACTAATCTTAGGCTTGTGCTATCTAAGCTGTCTTCTTTATGCAAAACTAGTGTGTTTCTTTTCATTTGCTTGTTGTTTGCAATATTTTTAGTCCTTTTCCATAGCCATTTTCATCTGAATTGAGTCTAAGTTAGCTAACAGATGCAACCTTGCAAAGAATCCTTATACATGTAAGGTATTAGTATGGCCTTGGTTGGTCTATGCAAAGAAAAACCATCATACATAAAATAGGTTCCAACACATGCAAGGTTAAAATAAGCTTTGGTGGGTCATGTAAAGAACAACAAAAAAACACAACATACAAAAATAAATATCATGCCCCATTATAAACAATTCAAAATACACCAATAAATATGAATATCTAGGTGGCCTTGAGTAGGCATAGTATGGGCCAAAAATTTAAATTAAAACAAAAGACCAACTAAAAAGTCATGCAACCATCACATATTTTTCTAAATTAGGATATATGATGTAGGATTTGATCATGCCTGATATGGGAATGATGCATCCTAGAAGGTAGGGTTGTGATGTATATAGGAATGGTGGGAGATAGGCATGTTGGTTGTTTATAGTTTGAGAATTGGGCATATGTGTGATTTTTAATGTTGTACAGTGTCTTATAAGTGGTTTTTCTTGTTCAAATTTAATTCTAGGAAGCTCAATTTTATTAGGTACATGGTGTGATAGGAAGGGATGAGATGGTGTGTTATATTTTATTATATTATAACCTTATGGTGTGATTAGATTTGTTATATGGTGGGTTGGTAATGAAATGAAAATGTATGAAACTTGTTTGTATGAAGGAATACCTCACAATTGTAAGGAATGTAATAAGATATAATCCATAAACTAGAAATGTGCATGCCCTCGATGTACAACAAAATTTGGCGGTGGGAACAAATGAATATGAAATAGTTACATTATAAATGACATCATGGTGATGGACTATGGTATTAATTAACGAATCAACGAAGCCATGATAGTTTGATTATGGTTGTAGGGATAATTTTATTATGGAATATGGATATGAGGTGAATGGTACATAATGATTGTAATGGGTGGGTGGGTGAAATTCATATGAATGGGATGGATGATATCCTAATAGATGGTGGATTAAGGATGTTACACATTAAACCTATAAATATGTTTTCACCATGGTGCTTTCCCAATAAACCATCAAAGTGGTTTTCACCATTGGAAAAATTATTTATCTTTACTATTATTTTATAGATTTTTATTTTATTTTATTTTTCATTTTTGGGATATTCTTTATGTCAAGAATTTAAATTTTTGAGGTAAAAATGTTGATAGGCTCTTTTAGTGACTAACCTTCTAGTATGGAAAGATGGTATGCTCCTAATCCATATTTAATAGTATGATAAAAGGGCCTAACCAATTGGGCTTGAAATTTCCTTTCTTATTGTGGTCCTTGAGACTTTTTTTATTCTGTTTGAGTACTAGGTCCCTAATTTTGAATTTATGGGTTTTAACAATTTTATTGTATCTACAATGGAGTATGTTATCATAAAAAAGTAGATGATTCAAGGTGTTGAGGTACCTTTCATCTAATAGCTCTAGTTCATGACAATGTGCATCTTGATACTCCTCATCAATGAAATGTTGTAAAGATATTCTAAGTGAGGGGATCTCAGCCTCAATTGGAAAGATTGATTCTGATCAAAATACTAGGGAATATATTGTAGCACTAGTGGGTGTGTGAATGCTAGTGCAATATGCCCATAGGATAGGATGGAGTTGAAGATGCCAATCACTACGAACTTCATTAACTATTTTCTTGAGAATTTTAAGAAGAGTTTAATTTGAAGCCTCATCTTGGCCATTTCCTTGGGGATAATATGAAATGTACTAGTGTTGGATGTGGATTTTTTGGTAAAGGGTACAAAATTCTCGAATTTTGAATTTATTACCATTATATGTGATGATATACAATGGAATTCTATAGTGACCTATGATGTAGTGGAGGATGAATTTAACAATTTATGTGTTGATGATGTAGGTACATGGAATAGCATCAACACACTTCAAGAAATGCTCAACAATAACACGATTATGAATTTATGGAAACTGAAGGAGGAGGGGTAATTTTTCCCAATGAGGTCAAGGCTCCAATGTGAAAAAGGCCATGAAGTAGTGATCAGTTACAATTCAGATGATGGTGCATGCATTAGATCTCTATGCTATTGATAATGTAGGAATTTCTTAACAAATTTATGAGAATCTTGTTCCATTATTGACCAATAGTAATCCATTCTTAATAAATTATTGGAAAGGAAAGGACCAATGGTATGTACACCATAGATACTTTTGTTGATCTGATGTTAGGATCTAGGACTTGTTGCATGTGAATAATAACTTATTACAACAATTAAATTGTTCATATCTTTAAATCAATATTGAAATGCTTAATTTCAAATGTAATTGAAATGCTTAAATGAATAAAGCAATGATAAAGTGATGAAAAGAATAGAGAGATAGAAGAGAGAAGACAAGAAACAACAAGTTGATAACAGAGTTCACCAAATGGCTACATCTCTGGGTCCCTCTCTAACAGAGTGATCGATCCTTGATTAAGCTCCAAAAATTGGTTACAAGGATTTTCAACTATTACAAGTCTCCTCTTGATTTACAAGAGCTACAAAGTTCCTCTCCTTCAAGTGCAGCAGAATAACACTGCTCCAAAGCACAAAGTTGAATGTACAAGACTCTAAGAAAATCCTCTCACCAAAAATCCCCACCTCTAAGTCACCACTTAATTTCCATTCCCCTTACAAATCCAAATATCCCATTTATATATACCTTTACATGCCAATTAAGGGTTAACAATAATATTTTTCCTGTATTGCCCATATCTCCAATTTTGAGATAAAAAATCTTTAAATTATGGCTTATATTCATGAGTCATATAAAACCCATCTTTAAAAATATTTTAATATCTCTATTTATAGAGATAAATCCTTGGAAATAATCTTCTCCCTTTAATTCATGACCCTTATGTTAAAAATCTCATTTCTTTTTTTTTATCTTTAGGGAGAACATGGACTTGAGAAGTAGAAGCACAACTAGCAACAAAAACATTAGAATCCTTACCTTTTAATCCCATTGTTGTTATCTGAGTTTCATCTTCAGATTCTAAACCAAGATCCATAACAACATTTGTAATTTCCTTCTTACCTTTTTGTTTATGAACCCATTTTAGCTTCAATTTTGGATGCAACTGCCAAAAATGATCTTCATCATGACCTTTCCTATCACAATGAGAGCATGTGAGCTTATCATCCTTCTTCTTAATTGTAGTTGTCTTCTTACCCTTTCCTTTATCTTTAGATTTACCTTCAGGCTTAGATGGCTTCTTGTTAGACTTATCAATGAAATTACCCTTACCTCTTGACTCTAAGTGTGTGGCTTGTACACATACTGCATCTAGATTACTAGGATTCAAAACCAAAATAGAATGTCTTAGATAAGAGTGAAGACCACCTATGTACTTAAGCAATGTGTCTTGGGTGTACAATGGGACATTCAATGCAATGGCCCTTTTCCTAAATTCATGGGTGTACTCTTGGATAGTTTGACCTTTCCCTTGCCTAAAAGTTTTCTAGTCCATCATTAACTATTGCATATGGCCTAGGGGATAAAATTGCTTCTTAAGAGCATTAACAAATTCTGCCCAAGTTGAATCTACCATGTTGTGAAATTTCTGCCTGAGTTCTACTCTCCCACTAGGTGAGAGTTGTTTCTCCCAACCGAAGATTAGCTAACTGGATCCTAGAAGCATCATATAAGAGACCTTGAACTCTACAGTACACTTTTACTTATTGAATCCAATCATCTAATTTCTCAGCATTTAATTCCCCACAATACTCAGGTAGATCAAATTTTATATCCAATTTAATTTTAGGCTTATGTGCAACCTTGAAAGGATTAGCAAAAGAAGTAGAATCAGTAGAAGAAGAAGGAGAAGATGATGAAGAAGGAGAATATGGAGAATAAGGAGTGTCTGGAGGCTCATCATTGCCTCCTAGTCTTTTCCCTTTTTCCTTTCAATCTTCATGCTTTTCTCGCTTTGATGAATCTCCTTTTTCGCACTTCTTCCGTTCCCACTTTTCTCGCCTTTCCTGAAAAAGTACTTCTACCATTGCCTTCATGTCAAGGAAAGCTTTTCAAAAGATTTTTTCATCGAGCTCTAGAACTTCATGTTTAGTTACCATTTCTAACATTTTCAATGGCCTTCGTTTCTCGATATCAGGATTATACTCTGCAAGTGTGTCTTCACCTGATTGGCTCTTTGCTCTCGTTATCATTCACCTCTACAAACACTAGTCACAACAAAGCTCTGATACCACTTTGATATGTAATTAGAGGTTTACAATTAGCTTGTAAATTAACTTAAATTACAATGAATCTCGATCCAACAGAATTGTGAGACTATGTTGTTTAACTGTTGAAATTACAAAAAATGAAATTAACTAATTACTAAAGTGTTGTAATTAGAAAAAAAATAAAGAATGAAAGACAAGAGAGAGAAGAAGAATAAGACATAAGAGAGAGAGGAACACGAGCTTGATAACGGAGTTTGTCCAATTAAGACTACATCTTCGGGTTTGCTTCTCAATGATGGACCACTTTCATTAATGATTCCAAACTTGAATTTGCTTTGTTACATGAAAAATGCACCCAAAAATCGGTATAAAAACCTCTAACAATCTCTCTCAACACCTGGAGACACTCCAAATGTCTTCGTGTATACAATAATCTCCTCCTTTGCCTAATTCCAATAAGCCTATTATTCTCTCCAAAAGAATTCTCCACCTTTCAAAATAATTTCCAATTTCCTTGAAAGACCAAACTCTTCCCCTTTTTATACATTTTATTTTTCCTAATATGGTTTAAAACCATATGATTTTCAAATTATCCCAATTTCCCATTTACAACAGTAAATCCCCTAAAAATAATACACCCATTAAAATAAATAGCCCTTATAATTTTGGGACTTACAATATTCTCGTACAATATCATTTCAATTTGATAAACACCTTTAAAATTATCCTAAAGACCCCTTAGGATATTCTCACAAATATTAACATGTAAATAGGGATATGGATTATCTTTTAATAATCTATGTAAATAGGGATATGGATTTCAAGCCTTAAAAATAGAGATATGGATTATCTTTTAATAATCCCCTTAAAATTACGTTTAAATCCTTTAAGATTTGGACTTTTATATTTTATGATATTTCCTCATAATTTTTTTATAGATTCAGACTTCATGTTTCAAATATCTTTTATAAAACCTTTTAAAGTCTTAAAGCCCTTTAAAAATATTTATGCATTTTATTTTAAAGGGTTTGGCTCATATATTTTAGGCTTAATTTCTAATTTAAATAAGATAAATTCCCTCAACTGCTTATGCCACGTCATCAACTGCCACGCCACATGCTGACCTCATCATTTTGACTAGTCAACCCTTTTGACTAAAACTTTGACTTGGCGTAACTTTGGCATACAAACTCCATTTTTGACGAAACGAATAGCATCGAAATCATGATGATGAGATTTTTGACATAATGCTATTTTTGACCATTTTTGAGATGATCATTTTTTTGTCTTTGACTAGCCCTTGTACCAAGTTTGACCCCAACTTTGACCAAGCACATCTTGGGTGCATGGTCTCCTTTTGACGCGATTCAAGTTGCGTTGGGACTATGTAGGCGAGCCCTATGTGATGGAGTTGGTTCCGTCTGATTATGAGACTATGAAATTTTTGGTCTTTTGAATCCTCCTGGATCATTTGTGCACCTCATTTAAAAGCACTTTGACCCTCTTTTGTGTCAATGAACCTTAGGAGGGTTCCATCAAAGCTCCTTTAATACTCATTATTGTCAAGTATGATGAAATGAGATGATCAATGAATAAAGTATTGCTATTTGGTAATGGTAAGGTTAGGTGGAAGGGTATTGTAATTATGATACATGTAGATGTCATGGTATTAGGGAGAATTGGTACTAACAATTTCACACATGAGCTCGGTATTAGGAACACCATAAGAAAGTATCAAAATTTTCTCAAATAGGAATTCACATAGTTGACTATTATGTAGTATTCCCATCAATGACCTAATAGTGTCCATAGAATACACTTATTTATTATTAAATTGTGTCATCTGATCAAACTGAATCTAGGATAAATATTGTTTAAAGACATCCACCATATTTTTATACAATATAAGCTTGTCGTCCTTTGTTTGGTATTCATTATTTAATTATTTGATGACAAGTTGAGAGTCTCTAAAGACATGTAATTCTATGATATTCTATTGTGTAACCATTTTAAGACTTGTAATTAGAGCTTCATAGTTAACAATATTATTTGTACAAGGAAAAACTAATTGATAGGACTTAGGGATGTGTAGTGCAAAAAAATGTATCCTTAGCATTTTCACGCTCATTTGGTTCTTTCTTATGGATGTTGGCCTAGTTTTTCTAGATTTAGTGTTGTAATGTGGTCAACACATTCACATTAGGTCTTGGACCCTTGCAAATTGAATAAAATGCATGTCTTGTAAAGGTGTTGTAAAGAATTGTAAATGACTTTCACACTTTTCTAGAGCATTTAGGGGAGAGGGCCCAATAGTCGTGCGGGGTCCAATAGTCGCACACCCAATCGTAAATATAATACCCAATAGTCGTTTATATAATGTCCAATACTTGTGATTTGACTACCCATAATTAAACAAAATGTATGCTTTTGATCTAAAAAGCAACCAATCATGTGATACCACATCAACGCTCAACTACTCATGATGTAATGCATGAGAATTGGTCTCACTATTTTTTGGGGCCTTTTTGGACACCTTGACAAAAACACATGCTGATGTGGCATCATATTTGATGATGTGGCCCTGAAACCTTAGTTATAAGCAGAGAACTTGCCAAGTAAGCTGCTGTAAAAAATTGGGAGTGATTTGAAATTTCGACGTAGGATAATTAGAAGCGCGAAGTTAGGGTGCACGACTACTGGGCCCTCTCCCCTAAGTCTAATGGTCCTTTCTTCCCTACTTTTGGGTTAAATATTATTTTAATTCAAATGTTAGCTTTTCCCTCTTCTTCTATAAGTAAATAATTATTATTTAATTATTCGTTACCCTTTTCTCCCTATAATTAAATAAATACATTATATTTATTTAATTATTTGTCCTTTCTTTATTTCCTCAATTAAATAATTATTTCAATTATTTAATTATCCCTTCCCTTTCCATTAAATAATTATTTTTAAGTATTTAATGTTTAACACTCTACCTTTCCTCTATAATTAAATAATTATTTATTTATCTCATTTTTTATTCTCACCTTTCTTTTTAAATAAATAAAATTAATATTTTATTTATTTCTTCTATGTTGTCCACCTAAATTAAATAATTTTATTATTTAATTCTCTCCAACAACCTCTTTTTTTGTGCCAATCTTATCTTCCACCTCAATTCTTTATTTTTCTTCTCTCAATTAAGCTCCACCCTTGATTAAATTATTTTCTAATTTAATCTTGACTCTTGATCATGATCCTTATTATATCCATTCACCTATCTCTCCTCTATAAAAAAAGACCTTAAACCCTAATTCATAATTCATTCATCATTCATCCATGTTGTCAAGTCCATCAAGAATCAAGCATTCAAGGTAGCATTCAAGGTAGCATTCTGACACATTCAAGAGCAAGATTCTTCATCCATTGTCACAAAAATTCAAGATCCATTATCATGGAAATTTTCTAATTGCATTGTTTCATGTTTCATGATTCATTATTTTATTTTATTATTTTGGTTTTAATTACCTAAATGGGGTTTGACCAAGGAAAACCCCCAATCCCTAACAATCAACATTTTCTCTTTCTTCCTTTGTGCGATTGCAGAGATATAGGTGCTTGGATGAATTGGAAATGATTGAAGAATAGGTTTCAAACTTGTTGGAGTAATCTCCCTATTGGAAAGGTTAAAATCTACACAAAAAAGTCACTCACAACCCCAAAAATTAGGTTTTCGAATCCGAACACCTGGAGGAACAAAAATAGCAGACCGAGAGCTATAGATTGCACTTTTGAATTTCCCAAAATATGGAAGTAGAATAAGTCACCATCAGTGGTGAATTAGTCCCACTATGAGGCCTAAAAAGTGATTTTTGCAATTCTGAGTACCCTTTTGTCTAGAACCCTTTTTGACATAATTTCCCCGAAACAGGACTAAGTCTCCCAAATTGGCATAAGTGTCCTATTTGTCTTCAACAGTGATTTATGTAGGATTCCAGATCTCCTCTACATCACTTTCTAGTTTCCAGGTGTACCTCTTTAGTTTCATTCATTTTTGTTATAGTTTGTTTACATTTTTAGTTCATTTTGCATATCATAATGTGTTTTCAAACAAAGTGCATTTTCTTAGTTTTGCATTAAGAATCAATCTCTTTTATCAATTATTTTCATTTAGGACATTATATTTAGACATATTTCAATCATATTTGCATTAGTCTTGAGTGAACCACCTAGATTTTTGGGATACCTTTCTCCTTTTAGGTGCAAAACCCTAGAAGTGTAAGAGAGCCCTATCCCCAAAATTTTACAGTTCAAGATACAATCACCTTGTGGAGTTATAAATAGGGTTTTTTTTATTGTGAACCATGTTAAGTGTGTGAAATATGAAAATATAGTTTCCAATAGGTATGTTTGTTGATGGAGAGTAAAAATTCATTTGAAAATTTAGTAATGAGTGGATGATCATCTATTAAAGGTGCTTCAACTAGTTGATCCTCCACTACTTGACCTTTGATGGATTTTCTATCTATATACTTGATATCAACTCAATCATGATCATAACCCATTTTTCCATGCATCCAATGACATTATTTTTAGTAGGAAGTTTAGCTCACAACCCACTAAAGTATGGTTGACATAGTGAATTCTCTTTTTTCCCAACATCATCATATTGTGCTAATAATGGTTCCAATGCATTTGGTGTAGCTGAGATGTTTAGAAAAAGGGGTTTCCTTGGGATAGGTGGCATGGGGATAGTAGGTGATGCGAGTTACTACTTAAGCTAATCAAAATATTTCTAGTAGTTATTATCCCATTGAGATGTCACATTCTTATGAAGGTGGGAGAATGGTTGGATTTTATCTACAAGATATGCTATAAAACATCTTATGACGAGATTTTCCTTGAAGACCACACAAATGTTTTATGGACCTAAGAGGAGGAATTTCCAATATGGATTTTACCTTAGCTAGATCAACTTCCTGATACACTTTTTGATGTTGATACACTTCCCTGATCCCACAATAGTGGTTTACAATTTTTGGCCAAACTGGACACTAGAATATATTTTTTTAACTAAATCTTCACTTTCCGGCAACTATAGCAGCTAAACTGTTAGGAATTTGAAGATGATGTAAACTAGAGTTTTATGAAATTTTTTAAGTAGATTCTAAATATATTTTTTTCAAAAAATTTGGAATCAGATTGCACTTTTTCCATCTCCCTCGAAAACTAGTTTTTTTCATAAAACAACATTTTTAAAAAGTGACGCTCACCGTATAACGCATAACTTTTTTTCCATGAAGGGTAAAATTATAATTCTTTCAAATTTAGATTTTTAACTCTAATATCTAGTGCTTCCACTTGGTTAGATAGTTTCTTATTGAATATTTTTTCTTTAATCAAGTCTCAAAGTCAAACCAATTATAATTCAGACATAGCACGACCGTATAACGCGTAACTTTTTTTGTATGTATAAAAATTCAATTTTATTTTTCTTGTTGGATCAAGGACTTCAATATATGGTGCACTCATATTTTTAATTTTTTTTTTTTGATAATCGGCTATTTTTCCACATGTGTAAAACAAAGAGCTTGATTTTTGGTGAAAAATGTACATTCAAAAGAAATAAAAAATAAATATAATAATAAAATTAAATTTATTTAAAATTATAATTTTTGGAAAGCTTATAATAAGGACTACACACTTACAAAAAATAAATTTTAAACAAATTCATTTGATCCTCCAAAAGGTAAATCAAAAGTGGTTTTTTATCAACATTTTGATAGGTGTAAAGGAGACTCTGTTATAGGCATGGTTTAAAACTAGCGGGGTTCTATCCAAGGGGGTTTGATCTAAGGTAGTTTGATCAAACCCTCTTCAATTGGAATGCTTTAAATAGAAATTTTTAAGGCTTAAACCATTATATTTTCTAAAAATATGTGATTTCAGCAAAAATCAGTTCCTCCCAGAAATTGTAAACCACTATTGTGACAGTATGTGTTCTTGGTATTTAGCTAATTGGTCAAAGATACATTCAAGGACTAGGACATCCCTTGAATTGTCTTATAATTTCTTAAGAGATCATAAACATAGTCTTCTATTATGACACAAAGGGGTTTATATAATATTATTATCATAACTCTCTTATATGTAGCTTGTACATTATTAAGACTAAAAGGAATCACTTGATAGCAAAAACTACCCCAAGGAGTGACACACAATTTTTTGCTTTTTCTTATGGTGATTCAAATTTTATTATAGTATATGAATCCATCCACGAGCAATAAAATTTTGTGTCCCTTGGTAACGTTAACTATAATATTAATTTTTATATTGTGCCTTATACACACACCCCTTTCAAAATGAGGACCCCTTTTTATTTTCTTTCTTTGTTAGGTGTTTTTTATTTCCTTAGGTGGTTTCCCCTTTAGGATGAATAAATGGTCTTGGTCCCTAAATTTTAGGTCATTTGGTGAAATCAAGAGTCTTATATGGATTTGTTGATATTTTGAGGTAATCCAAATGAGTTTGGATTCCCCATAGCACATTCTGAGGTGCAAAAGTTTGCAACAATGTCCAATTTGTAAGATTTATCACATGTGGTGGAAATTTGACCCTCACTCAGATATGTTTAGATGCAAGTAGATCTCCACAAGGTTGGGTGGATGCCTTATTTCTATAGTGGTTGGTTAGCTGTCAAAATTTTGTTGAAATTTCAAAGTGCTCGCCACCATGTTGAAACATGAAGGTGAATATATGATGTGTGTGAGCCAAAGTATAAGGAACTTAATTTGGGTTTCTTGTGTTATTTTGCAATCAATTGGAGTTATTTTCTTGCAGATTTCTATGCAATTTGGGCACCCTTTACTACCATGGGTGATTTCCTTGCTTCCATTTTGGTATTGCATGCCTTCCTATATACTCGATATGCACTTATATCTTGTGTCACAAGAATGATGAATTCCTTTCTTAATTAGAGTCGGCCTATGGTATGAAGTGTTTTAAAATTCGAGGAATTTAAGATGTGGGTTGTTTTGAATTCAAAATTTTGATGTCCACCCTAATTAGAATTGTAAAATGAGATAGTATAAAATGGATGTCAATTTTTCTATATTATCATCGTCATTATTCCAAATGATGCTTTGTAATGAGGTCTGAGTGGTCTCCATGGTTAAAGGTTTAGGTTTTATAAAGGAAGTTTCTATTTGGATGAGCTTGAATTTTCTCTAACAGAAAGAAAAAAAAAAAAAAAACTTGGTTTAGAAAGAGTCAATCCATACTGAAGATGCAAAATTCTGTTGGGTCTTATTCATATTCACTTGCATTGTTCCTAGATGCAAGAAAATCTTAAGTCGGGTTGATTGCAGAGATTCATGTTGCATTTTACCTTGCACAAATTATTGTCTCATCCACCTAATAATCGTGTCTTATCTCAGATTCCAGAGTGGTGCATGTCTAGTAAGAAATTTTTTATTCTTGGGTATCTAGTGTTCATGCGGATATTTTTTATTGTGCGAATTTCTATGTTTCTCACCCAAGTGTGCATTGCATCGAGGTTCCACACTTGCTTATTTCCCATTAAATGATGTGATAGTTTTGAGTTTCGAATTTATCCGTGGCCCTATGATTTCTTTGCAATATCTTGCTCAGGTTGGTTTTCTTGTAATCCCTTTTAGTATAATTTTCATCCGATTGTTGTCTCTAATATAAAGATTTATTGGTCATCTGACCATGATTTAATTCCCCATAGTGATGATTTATCATTCATTTTTTATTAACTATTTCTTGTTGTAGGATTTCAACCTTGGTATGGATATATACTTTTATCCTTCATTTTTTCTAGGGTTGAGTACCCCTTGTTTTTCTACAATTGATTTAAATATTATATATATATATATATAATGGAATGTGTTTTAAAGGATGGTTAGTTTCATTTCTTATGTGGTTTTCCTATAGATTTTGTCCTTTCCAAATCTTTGTGATGAAGTGGTAAGTAAGGAGTGTGTTAATTTTAAGGAAAATTTATATCAATTTTGAGGATTTTAAATATGCAAAAGTAAATTGTAGATGTTGGAAGGAGATAGATGTTTTTATGCAAAATGTGATGTATTTAAGATTATTAAAATTTGCATATTGCATAAGTAGGTCTTGGAATGAAATTATTGCAACATATTTATTAAGAATTTTATGCAAGACTAAATGACAAGGGTGGCCAAGATAAAGTATGAATTCAAAGGGGCACCCCAAGACCAAAATCAATTCATCTTGGAAGTTCTTTGGGGACACCAACCTTAGACACATAAACATAAAATATTTCAAAGAAATGAAATGATTTTTGGGAATAATCCTACTCCTAATAAAAAAAAATGGTGCAACATGTAATTGGTCATGTTGTTGGATTCCCTACTTTAGTCTAGTGCTATATCTAATAATGGAATGTAGGGAGCATTATTATGAAGAATATAAGAAGATAGTGGCTCTAGGTAGAGGGGGAGTTAGCCAATTTGTCAAGTGCAACCATTAGAGAGGCCTTTGGCATCTTAGCTCACTCAACTATGGCTTTGGTTACTAAAGAGAACTTAGCTAAGAAGACATTTGAGAAAGGACCTAAGTAATGTATGAATACTATTAATGAGATTTGGGTGGAGAAGCCTAAATCCTCCATAATGAAGTTACCAAATTACCTATATAGAAGTGATTTCTTTACTGAGATCAATGACTTAGTGACTCTTTTGAGTAGAGTGATGGGATTGGATATTTTCAAGGGAAATAAGAAGACCCATTGGGCCTAATTGATTAGTGACAACATTCATTATCAATTTTCCATGGTGAGGGAAACTCAAAAATTTCCACACGACATCTTACATAATTTACATGTTGATAAGGAATTTCAAGTATAAAGGGTTAACATCTCTTGGACCTATTAGTAATGGTCCTCACCAATACAAAGTTTATTATTGTTATCCTCAGTTGCAAATGCAAAATGTTATGAGTTATTATAAAAGGGAAAATGATTCATTTACCATATATATTGTAAGGACACTATAGGGATATTTGAATATAAGATTGTCTACCTCTGCCATGGATTTTGATAAGAGGTTTGGTTATTTGTTTATCCAATTTCCAAAGTTCACTTATTTTAGAATTGAGGGGTTCTTTGGTGCTCTTTATAGATTACCTAACTGCCCCATTGACAATATGTACCTAATTATTGAAGTTACAAGACAAATCTGCAATTCCAATAAGTTATTGAAGGATATGCATATGGCTTAGAGGTACCTTATGACATTATGGTTGGAAAATGATTATATGCATGCCCTAGTAAAAAATCAATAGAGGGGATGGATGTGAAGTTATATATTTTTTCCATTCAACCTTCCACACTACCAAAATAAATTTTGAACCTTATGATAAAATGAAAAAGAATGTGGGTAGACAATATAGGAATATGATAGGTATTAAGGAATTTAGAGCCTATTGTGCATGTGAATTAGAATTTAGAAAAATAATTAGACTATCAATTCAGTAAATCAAAAAGCTCTATCTGATAATAGTCCGAAACCAAGTTGATGATGATGGACATCTATTACAGAAGACTATGTTTGATTAAATTTCTAATAGTCCTATACCATTTCTAGATTGGACTAAAGAGGAGGTCATTGATCTAGAATTAGTAATGAAGCCAGCCATGAGGTGTTGAAAATGGAGGTAATTATGTAGATTAATAATTTGTAAAACTATTGTAGTTGTAGATCTAATTAAGTATTCTTTGTTACAATTTCTTTGTGGATGATTATCTGTTTATATTCATTTTACCATATGTAGAAGTAGACAAAAGATTGTAGAAGAATAAGACTAGAAGATAGAAGTTACACAACATATACCGTGGAGAAACCCTTCTGGGAAAAAAATCCACCAAGAATCAATGTATTATTTAATCTCAAAATAAGATTATAATAATTCCAATCCTTGCTTGAGATGCTTATTTTTCCTTCAACAATTCTTCTTCACAACCTGCAATCAAATATGATAAACTCTCTTCAACTTGCTGCAATAAATAGACAATAATGAGCCTTGTAAACTCCAAAGATTTTATTGCAATGCTTATCTCACAAAATCAACACCTATTATTTTCAAGTAGAGTTCTACCGTGAAGAATAATGTCAAAAAAATTCCTTCATCCATTTGGGCATCCCAAACTAAATTCATAACTCAACGTTGATTTTGAAGATATCTTGAAAGCTTATCCTCAAAGTTGGCGCCCAAGAATGGGCCCACTTAACTCAGCCTTATAAAATATCTTATCATGCAAAAGTGTTAACTCCAAGATGCCAACTTGGGAACCCAAGGTGGGTCCAAGTCTATCTCTGTTAACTGAAACATATCTCTCCATCAATTCATGCAAACAAGATGCATGATTGATCATCCCCACTTAACTGAATGTATCACCTATTATCTGTCATGCAACTCAAGTCATTAGTCATGTATTCCAAGTCAATTGAAGTCAACTAGCATTCAACTAAAACTAAATACATGCAACTAAAGTTAACTTTAAACCAAAACTGAACTAAACTGAACTGAACTGAACTGAACTGATACTAAACTAAACTGAACTGATCTAAACTGAACTGAACTGAACTCCATGCATGTAAACATCAATCCCTAACTTCTAGGATCTTTACATGCATTATATAAGTGTTATCTTTTTCTCCAAACAGTTAACTCAACTCAAGGTGAGTTCTACCTTCGATGTGGGTGCCCCATGTGCTCCTATTTTGTAGGAGCTCTTCATGGGCATCCCCACATGTTCCTATCATTTAGAATTAATTACAAATGTCAATTAACATGTTTATTTCATTCAAATTTAATCTCTTTCTAATCCTAGTGTTGGGGAACACTTTCCAATTAAGGACTTAGGAGATACATGAAATAATGTTTAGGATTGAAATTAAATGGCATCCTATTCCCAACATGAGGTTCACCAAAAGGTGGGTAGAATTACAATCCTCTAACTTGATGAATCAAGGAGTTGAGATAATATTTAATTTGATAGATGAAGAACAAGAGTTCATAGATGAAGAAGAAGACCCTAAAACAGATAATGTTGAAGATGAGGGACAAGAAAAATGAGAAATAGGTTCTACTTCTTGCGAATAAAAGGATAGAGATAAATGAAAGAATAAAGAAGGAGAGAGACAACCAATAGCCAAAACAATAGTGTATAAGAGAAAAAGTGAATCTATGGAAGATAAGAGACCCTAGACTAATAAGAGCAAGAAAGCTAGTAAACCTAGTGTTACTAAACAACCTTTTGTATCTGTTCCACCTCAAGAAAGCATTACTCCCTCTCCGACCACTACCTCCACTTCAATCCCTTAACGTTCACCTCCCATTTTCACATCTCCTATTAATTCTACTATCCTCCTATCACTTATTCTTATCCTCATAACACTGAAATTCCCATCACCACTTCCACCAATCCTATTTAACCAATAAACATTGATTCCTCTCCCAATATCTCACCTACATTTGAAACTTCTGATGTAGGAGCACCCATGGCACTGTGGCTATCCTGTGTCAACAAACGGGTTTGATTTTAATTTCAATTTTTGGTGTGCTTTTAATTTCATAATTTGTCTCATGAAATTCATATTTTTTTGTGTATTTTGATGTTATGCCATGTTGTAAATTCAAATTTCAAATTTGGAGTAAATTTGGGTCAAAACAGGATAAGGTGGCATAGTGGAGAATATGTTTTAAATGGAAAAATCTTGAAAAAGAAAGAGAGGGCAAGGGTTTCTTGGAGACCTCCAAATTTACTTGTAACCCCCAATTTGAAATTCCATAACTCCTAAGAAATAGGAATCTTGGAGGTGGGTGCCTAGATTGGAAAAATCAGATTTTTGCTTTATTCAAGAAAGCAAGAATGCATTAAAAGCATTGTTATCCACTCACATCATGTCTTGGAGTTTGAAAGGGAGATTTTATTCTATTTTATTAATGAAATTTAATCTAATTGGATATTTTTTGGAGGTAGGCGTTGATTTTTGGGAGTGGGTTTTGGAATGTGATGAAATTCCTCCAAATGCACTCAAATTTCATTTTATGAGGAAATATGGATTGAATAAAAGGAAAAAACAATTCATTTTTGAGCTTTCTTTTCCAGATTGAAGAAAAAGATAGGAGAAGGGCATAGTATATCTCTAGGGAATGGATTTTGAAGGTGTTGTTGCAGATTGGAGTTGGTTTACAAAGGCACAAGCAACATCAACAGTTGCAGATTGAAGGGTGTGATTGTTGAGAGTGGTTTATTGTTGCAAGTGCTAGAGAGTTTGAGGGAGGCTTGTGGAAGCCATATGTTGTTGTACTACACCATTTTTGTTGGTCTAAGATTAGACCTAAATTATATTGGGATTATGTAATGAGGAGCCAATAGGCTTGGCCTATTGTTTAGTAATGTTGTTTTAAATTTCAAGGAGAATTTCTATGATTTTGCTTGCATAAATTGGGTGTAAATAGATAAATCCTATTTTATGATGTATAAATCAGATTTATGAAGGTTGATTATTGGTTTGAATATCAATTTTGAGACTAATTTTATCATTCCAAGAGGTTGCAATATTGGTAATATCAATTTGGAGAATATTTTGTTGTTGTTGTAGGGGGTTTTGAATGAACAAACTAGTGTTCATGTTGCAGATTTTTAAATCTGATTTGTTGCATTTCTAATGCATTTTATTTTTTTGAGAGTAGTTGTATGAACAAGGGGGGTATGTGTGTTATCCTCTTACATTAAATTCCTCACATTCCATATCATTTCCACAATTCATCTTGTCCCCATTTCATCTAGATCATTCCACCTAATCCCCTTCCTTCCAACTCTCTTGATATTACACAAAATTTTATCACCTACTTGTCCCATATGCCCAAAGAGGTTGTTTCTATAGTGTTATTTGAGCTCAATAAGGAATCATTAAGCTAGATTATTGGGGATACATTAGTTCATACTTCCTAGGACTTGTCCTAGATCTATTTTCCATGGATAATCTAAAAAATGTTTATGAAGAGTTGTAGTTTCAAGAAAGAGATGATGTTGCTACAACCCCACTATATATCTTAGAAGAGCAAGTTAACCAGGAGAAGCCATCCAAGGATTAACTCATTTTTGAGGAAGCTCAAAAAAAGTGGCCTAGAAGAGCTTCATAATAATAAGCAAGAAGTAGAGAAGGAACATATAAGGGAATTGATGTAAATGTAGAAAAAAATCAAAATAATGTCTCATTCTACTTCTCCACAAGAAATAAATGTAGAATAGTCCACAACTCTAGAGTGGTTGCAAGAATAGTTGAAACATAAGTAGACTTTAATAGAAACCCATAAATTAAATTTAGAGAATATTATAAGATGAATTGAGAAACCCAAGGAGAAGAAGAGGGCTAAAATAAGGTTTCATGTGATTGAAAATGCCTTAGGGTCTAGGATTTTACATGTTGCAACTCCAACAATTGAGAAAGATAATAAGGGTTTGTAGCTCAACGATTTTAATATTTCCACAAAAATCTAGGACCCACTACTAGAGTACATGAGACTGAAGAACTCCATGGGTCACTAAATGATATTTTATGGATAATGAATAAAGATGAGGCTAACAATGTACAAATAAAAGCACGAATGGTAGAATTGATTACCTTCATTAAGAATTTGGTTGTACTCCTATTCAAAGTGGGAAGGGTACAGTAGTTTCTCCATAATTTTGTTTAAGGATTATATAAATAAAATGGAGAAGATGAAATTCTAGGCTCAAATGAACAAGCATGGATGGATAGTATTTTTTACCAAGGAAAGATGATAATTGAAACTTCTTTTCATGTATAGAAGAATTTCATCATTTTGAAAGAAGAAGATAATAGTGCTGAGATTTTTGGATTGTAACTGTGTATAATAGTGCTAAGTGTAAGAGCTGAAGATTAGATTAATACCCAAGACCACCTGCAAAAAAAATGAAAACCTTCTATAAGAATACAAGAATATGAGATTGTTTGATATTAAGACCATAAAAATGATGATGAGGTATGAAGTATGTTACATGTGTGTATAATGACCTTCCTTATATAGGAAAGGTGGGGAATATGATTGGACATGATTGTGACAAGTGTCTTAATCCTATGACATGTGACAACTAACAAACTAACTACCTAGGAATCAACATAAAAACTAGATAAGAGAAGTTCTAGAAAAGATAACTAAGACTTCTAGAAAGAATCTTATATCCCAAGTAAACTTAATCATGTGAATAAGTCCCCTAAGTCCCTAGGAAGATAAATTACTAGGTACAAGACTTTATATTCACACCAACATAAGATTATTGACCTTTACCTCCTCTTGTCTTCTCAGCATGACCCGAGCCAAAAAGCTGGAGTTCTCAAAAATTTGGCTTTTAAAGCTTTTATGATTTGTGATGATGATCACATCAACCAAGAATTAACCCATCTCACCCAAGTTTTCATATTAAATGACTATAAAAGGAAATAAATCAACAAAGCCTTTAATCAAGCCAAAGCAAGATTTACCCTCCCACCTAAGACCCCTCCTACCCTCCCCTTAGCTACCCTTCCCTACGTTGAGGGTGTGTCCAACAAAATTAATAAAATCCTCCTCAAAAAGGTCTTAATTACACTTTCAAACCTCTACTTTGTGGAATCATATCCCCTCTGCCAAAGACCCTCAAGACATTTTCCTCAATAT
Organism: Sequoia sempervirens; assembly: GCA_007258455.2. Classification (NCBI taxonomy): domain Eukaryota; kingdom Viridiplantae; phylum Streptophyta; class Pinopsida; order Cupressales; family Cupressaceae; genus Sequoia; species Sequoia sempervirens. Next base: position 607,275,250 of record VDFB02281492.1, on the reverse strand, counting down.
GGGTGTCTACAAAATAATGTGTTTTTGCAGCATCCCTTACATCAAGGAAATAGGTCACTCTATTACCACCAACATCAAAGAACATAGTGTAAACATTCGACATGATTATATCTTAAAGTTTTCCTTGGCAGAGAAATTATCCAAGACTAAGCATCACATTGCCTTAGAAAATACCAAAATCCTTGTCAAAGAAGACAACTACTTCAAGAGGAAGCATAAAGAGGAAATTGAAATCAACAATCAACCCTCAAACCTCAACTGAGATGGAGGTTGGAACCTAAGTTTCTCGTGGAAACCCCTTTTAAATCACCTTAGTGGTCCCCCTTCTCTCAACCCTTGATTCCCACTTCTTATAGTCTTTTGTCTCGTCCATCCCTTAGCCTTCTCTTTCTTTTCCTTCCTTGTGGTAATCTATTATCTCTTTCCCCTCTTAGCCTTGCTCCTCTTTCTCTTGGTGTGCCCAGTCTTCTTTTATCCCTATCTTTTCATTCTTTGTTAGTTCTCTCAGCCTCTTTTCTTTTCCTTTTTCAGTGTATTCATCCTTTAGGTTTTGTTTTATTTCATTGGTCCTTCATTGTGATAGTTCCATTAGGTTTATTTTTCTTTTGTTCCTCTTGTTCATATTTTATACAATTTTATATTTAGTATTATAATAGTCTTATTTGCATCTATTTTTTGTTTTATTTCCTCGTATTTTAATCTGATTATTTATTGACTTCATTTTATAAATTTATTTTTCTTATTATTCATTAATTTTTAAAAATAATATAGTTTCTTCTTTATGTCTTATTTTATTCTCTTATGTTTGAATGATAATTTTGATAATTTTGTTACCATTCAATTTATATTCATAATTTTTTAATTTAATTATTTATCATTACACATAATATTGTTCTAATACAATTATTCTATTCATGAATATAATATAAAACTTGTGTATTATATATGTATGCCTTATTGTATTTTTATATATATATATATTTCAAATTTGGTCTTTATTTTTGTATTTTTTTTTAAAATAAAAAAGTATTTTTTATAATTTATTGTAATTAAATTTATAAAATTATAAGCGATTTTTTTAGTTTACATCTTTCTTAATTAATCTTATTTTCCTTATTTTTATATTGTTCTCAAATATATCAATAATATATTATACATATTATACATATTTAAAATAAATTGGGTTGTAATTTTGAGTTTTTTATTGAGTTTTACTTAAGATTTTCTAATTATTAGTTACTAGTATAAAAAATTGATTTATTGAATGTCCATTACATAATTTTAAGCTTTCTATTTTG